>JBAJHX010000041.1:9437447-9454177 GCA_037176925.1 Amniataba percoides
GCATGAACACATACACACAGAGTGCGTCTCTGTAAAGGAATACAGATTCAGCGTTGCACACGTATGACATTGTTGGATTCACAATGGAAAGCTTAAAGAAAAAAGATCACAACCAATGCAGCAGAACCAGAGATAGCGTTGTTTTTTTTAATTGCACAAAGTCTTCTTCCTTGTCAAGCCCTGAAACATAACCCACGATGCAGCTTGACTGATGAGTTGATTTGACTGTGGTATGCTGCTGATGTAACCTCGAGTTGCAAGCCTCAAGCAGAGATTACTTTAACTTTATTTTGTGACACCACTTGCAGCAATTCATCATATTTCATGCAACTCTCTTTGGATCCACAAAAGGCTTTACACAAGTTTTTTTTTTACATGTGCAGTGACACTTTTCAATACCTATAAACAGACATTGAAACTCTTTCTGTTGTCTTCATGCACTGGTTTCGAAACCTTTTGTCAAAAAAAGATTCTTTTATTTAATATGAATGAGGAACACTGAGAGAGACTGGCTAAACAGTCACCTGGTTTTGCTCCCTGCGAGTCATACTGAGGTGACAGTAAACACATATCTTGGTAGGTGCCAAGCATGAGAACCATGCCTTGTCGCAACCCACACCAGGAAGTCAGCTGTCACTCTGCACCGCAGGAGTGATATCCCGTGATAAGAGCCGACTTCAGGAAACTACCAGGGAGTTCACGATGTTCTCAGGTGCACAGCACGTTCACTCATATCTTGGTATACCTGTTCTTCATTCAGAAACAAACACCAGCCTCAAATGAGATAATGCATGACTGACTTGTTGAACCTCACCCGATGCCCTGAACTCACACTGTTTTCTAAAGGGTAAAAAAAAGCAAATAAAACTTGTCATGTTCCCTCCGTATAGAAGTGCACGGTGTAAGGGTTCACCTGTATGAGTCAGCCTCGTAAAATGATCCTGATCAGACTTGAACTGAGGCCTTGACAAACTGCTTCGCAGTCTGCAAAGCATTTGAACTTTGACTAAACATTTTAAAGGTTTCAACAAGATAATCAAAAAAATATATTCATGATGCAAAAGTTTCCAACCACATGGCATTTTCAAATAATTTGCAAATATTTACTGATAACATCAAAATGTCACAAAAACACAGGATGGAAACTCTTCCAAGCACTCAAATGCCATTTCTGTGAGGTAGTCTTACAACTGTTTTCTGTTGTTTACACAAAAATATAAAAGAATGAATTACACAAGCAGAGTCAAGATTAAAAATGGATCTTTTGACCGTGAGGAGATGTGCATAGACCTTGAGGCCTGAGACTCAAGTATGACTTAAGCTAAAGTGCCAACTTTGTGAGGGTGGACACCCAAAATAAAGAAAAACAGCACTTTTCTTTCCCAGCTCTCTTCTCAGGCAACAGTGATTGTGGAGAAGTTGTGTGGGAACCAACATCATTTGATTTCAGTGGCTCATTTGCCTATGTATTGGCAAAATATCTACCGTTTGTGTACACCTGCCTTTAGGTTGGTAGAGCAGCTGCCGAACACAAAAGGCAAAGTTGAGGTGAATACTCCCAAACATACACACAAGGTGCTCAGCCTCACACACTTATCACACCTTGAGAGTCTGAAGTTATGACAAAGCTGAGTGAAACTTGCTCATCACCCTCCTCCTCTCACGTCTCTTTGTCCTCGTGTCTGGCACACACACGCACACAGTTACACACACAAACACACACACTCACTTACCTACTACTTCTGCCCTGCAGCCTCATACACCTGCCTGCGCTGGTGGAAGAGTGTCGTGTTTCAGAGGTGACGCAACGACTGTCCAATGAGCTGCGGTGAGAACGGTTAGGGAGCGTGGTGGGAACTCTCCTCCCATCTCTTCTCTTTCTACCTGGGAACCGGTGCTGCCTCAGGGAGGGGCCCCCAGCTGCCCGCTGTCTGAATGAACACCAAACAAAAACTCTCACCAACAGGTGAGTTACACGAGTCAATGTTGGTTTTTCTGTTGTCTATTATTTTCCCCTCCCCCGTCATTTTTTTTCATTCATGGCTGGCACACTGCTTTACATTGGCAGGTTTGAAAAAAAAAAAAAAGAAAGGACAGAGAGACAGAGAAACAAAACAGCCAAAGTGTGGGAACTTTTCCTTGTTCCTTTTTTCTTCTTCCAAGAGCTTTTATCAGTATTAACTCTGCTTACACAGGTATTTGTGCACCTGTGGCACTGGATTAGTGGATCAGCTTCTTCATTGTGTGCAAAAATAAGCACTGTGAGTTATTTTTTTATTCCAGATTTCTAGCTGAAAACACATTTAATCCTGCACTGAATAGTTTTAAAAGCTTAGCTTTTTAACGCATACTGTCTTCTTGTTTCACTTTAATAACCTGGTCTGCTCCAATATATCACGGTAGAAAGCGAAGAACTGCTTATGCAAGTGTGATACTCTATTTATGTTGTATCCAATGTTTTACTTTCAAAACAAAATTATTTAAATCTGTCACGTTAATCTTGACAGCTCTTTAAAAGGCTGACTCACCATAATAGGCAAGCCCCTTGATGATCCAACAAATCCAACAGTGCCTCCCTCAGTACAGAAAAGAGTAATGCCTTAATGAAATCAACTTCAGCTTTTGGCCATTGTCTGTTCCTTCCTTCTTAATAACTGAACGTGAACAAAGCTCAGAGGCTAAAGGTTAGGAAGAACACATGTGATTTATTTAGCATCAAACACAAAAAAACTGCATAAATTATTCACCAGTGGAGCTGAAGTCATTGTTCTGCTGTCAAGATTCCAAGAGTCCACTGAATGTAAATAAATGTTCCCCTCATAGGATTTGCTTAAGCAGTCAAATAGCAGGCACAGGCTCGTACAGGCGTTCCTCTGCGTGCACAGGTTGGGCTAAGAAACATGAAGGATTATTGGAAAAATGATGGCCTTATTGGACAGTCCCAACAATAGGTCTAGTCTAGTTGGTCAGGATCATCAGTCTGGAGATCTGATTTACAGTCTGTCTATAGGTCATCTGACAGACCTCAGCTGCATGGACTATATCAATCTCTGTCCATTAGGATTTGTTCAAATATTTATGTCACCAAGACCACAAATATGCGAAAGTCTAGAAAAACTGTTTCTTCCTGACTTTTTGACCGATAATGAATGTAAGTTATGTGACTAACAAGCATTCACTTTTCTGTCAGAGTCTAAATTCCTGAATTGCATTTTCAAAATTGATTTGACTCTTAATGACTTTAACGACATATGTTCTTAAACGAGCTAAAGATGCTCATCGGTGAACAGCTGCAGTGTTGCTGTTTAACAGATCACTGTAATTGATGAACCGTCAGCAGTTTGTTTCATGTGTCATTTATCAATCGCTTGATCCGTTATCAGGTCATGGTTGATAGTGGCTGTACAAAACACGAGGTGATGACGGTGGACACCAGGGGTGCTTCCTGAATCCCATCCTGCTTTTATTTCCTTGACCTGAACCACTGAACTGCTGTGGATGCAAATACTCAAACATGGAAAAGCGTAGTCATTATTTACTTGCTAAGAAAAGATCTTGCATTGTATATATGGTGAGACAACAGTTGAAATTAATGTATGATTGGCAGATGATTTAAGCATCATAATTCAGTGACTTCCTATTAACTACAACTATTTCATGTTTCGTCATTATGTTAAAAATACATTCAGTCCCAGTAACATTTTGTTCAAAATGTATTTATTCTTGCAAATTAAGTAAACACACTTGATTTAAACACTTTGAAAGAAACGGTTTGTTCCTTAATCTTTATTTGAATATCCAAACTTACTTCTTTTGCCCTACGTCTTTATAGTGTGTGATGAGGCTGTTCCAGAGAAATAAGGGGAGGAAGGAAATCCAGTTTAAGGCTGGGATGTGGTCAGTGTGTTAAACTGTAGCCAAGTTCTTACAGGCATAGTCAGTGTTCATGTAAATAATGGGAATTCCTGGATATTAAATGTTCCTCTGCAATTTTCTGTAGCGGTCCCAGTGATATTTGTTTTTAAAGTGTTCTGAGGGAGCATATCATGTGACATGGTTTGAATGAAAAAATGTTACGAATGCAGTTGCAAGAACAAAACTTTCCACTTATATCTTAATGTTTGATTTAAACTTATACTAATTGTGACTAATAAAGTTATCTGTTAACTGGCTGTTCTTAATGTGTTTCTGTCTCTCATTTTCCAGACTCACTCTGTGTTGAGTGTTTTCTAAGAGTGGTTTATATTTGGGGTGTTTATCTGTGTGCTCTTGCTCACTCTCTGCTCAAGCTTCTCACCGCAGCAGGTTTTCACCTTGTTTTCCAATGTCATTCTCCCATCGCCCCAAAAATCTACATTTAGGACCTTTAAGATTATTATGTTCTTTATTTTTCTTTACACTGATGGTCATATAAACACAGATTGCAGAGTTGAGGTTGGTTGCATTCATGATTTTGCGGATGTGTGCTAACCTAACCACTAGCAGTAGCTTTAGAGGGCCGGACCCGTATTCATGGTTTCCACCTATTCACTTTGAAAGGGCACACCCAGTGAGGAAACTGCAACACTCAACCAACCAAATGTGTAACTCCATCACTCATTCACTCACTCACTGACGGACTTAAGCATTTATATGGCTTGTCCTCAGTGGTCTAGAGATTTAAAACTCTTTGCATCCCCCCAGTGCTCAATCCTTACACAGAGCAGTGTCACAATAATCCAGGTTTGTGTATATATACAGACCCTGGTACTGCCCCCCAGGACACTTCCATCCCTATGAATGGGCCTGATAACAGGATAGACACCTAAGTGTGAAAAAATCCAGCCTCCTCTTTTACTGCAGCACCCCAACAGAGCTGCGCCATCCACTTGACTGCCCAATAAAAAACAAGTAAAAGGCTGACATTGCACTTCATTTAACACTGTGCGCCTTTCACTCTGCCTCTTACTTAGGCCATTGTCATCTGAAGGGACTTGGCTTTGTTGAAAGGTTCATGTTGTCCATAAACCAAAACTCCAGACAACAATAGATGGGCAGCTGTTTCCTGGGCATGCAGTGTGTTTTGTGTCCTATAAGCAGGTGCTTTCTCATGATGTCATTTTGTGGGATGAGAACTGTAGTTTGAGTTTCCAGGTGACTAATGTCATCCTGTCTTTTCTATGGCTTTCTCTTACTCCAAATTCAGTGGTGTCTCTGCTGTCATTTTTTTCCTGTTTTGGGATCTAATCAAGCTGGATTTGTGAATAAAAAACCACAAGATGGACTATGAACCTCTCAAAATTAGTGAAAACATGCTATTATTTTGAGGACTTTCATACATTCTGTAACACTCCCACTCTCGACTAAACTGAGCCTGAATCTGACCCAGACCATAAACATGAATCCAAATTCTAATCCAAAAATTGCTTTAAGTAAGCCAGTTTGAATGTATGAAACAGAATACAGTTCTCACATGGACACCAAAACAAGGCAAGACAAACCCATTAAATCTTCTCAGAGCTGAGTGTGTAAACAGCTCAGTTGATTTGGCCTGGGTGAGGAGGATGTGCCCTCTTTAGAGGATCATTCACAGTGAGGTGTCAGGTGTTGGACTCGGGTTTTGTCCAACAATTCCCCGGGGCAACGCTCACAGTGGAGCACGACTTCATCCCACATGCTGGCTGGCTTTTGACTCCTTTGACTGCTAATGTATGACTAAGGAG
This sequence comes from Amniataba percoides, assembly GCA_037176925.1. Classification (NCBI taxonomy): domain Eukaryota; kingdom Metazoa; phylum Chordata; class Actinopteri; order Centrarchiformes; family Terapontidae; genus Amniataba; species Amniataba percoides. The sequence continues at coordinate 9,443,150 of JBAJHX010000041.1, forward strand.
ACACAAATCTGCGTCAATCATTATTTGGACAAAACTCAGTTATTCTTGTCTCTACAGAAAAGGTGTTTTATTGGCTGGAAAAAATCTGAAGGAGTCACTGTTTTGTGTTTTTGCTATTTTTGCAGTTTCCTTGTACTCTGTAGCTGTGAAGAGGTGTACCGCTGGTATCAGTAGCAGTGGAGACAAACACTGACTATTTGTTCTTTCTGTTTCCACTTCGATGCTTTCAAACTTCTCCCTACTTTTCTTTACCTTTCTGACTGCTCTTTTCCCCTCCTTTTGTTATGTGTCTTTCAGTCTTTGGTTTACAGCAGATCCACAGGGGAGAGGGGCATGTTTGCTCACTCTCTCACCAGAAGGGGCTGGCAGAAAGCTGACAATCACAATGAGCAAATATGTTCATGCAAAGTTGGCCCCTCTGAAGGGAACTGTGGGTTGTTTGTTGGCATATACAGGGTGAGATGGGGATCTGGACCACAAGGCCCCCCTTTTACAACTGTTATATTTCTTTCACGTGTGCGTGCTGCTGCGGTGGCGACAGATGCTTTTCTCGCCGCTTTCACTGGAGCTTTTTGTCCTCCTGAGTCAAACAGGCAAAGGTCCTGCTCACCCAACGTGTCTCTGTGCAGTCCCAGGTCTGCCCATTGCTGCAGTCTTCACAGTCTGCACTGTGTTGTGTCAAAGTTGTGGACTATGTGAACAGTTTAGTCCATTATGAAAGTTTGAACCACCCGATTGTTATATTTGAAAATAACAGACAGCAACATTATAGCATACATTTTGTAATCTTAAAACTTTTTACTTTTTTTTGTCCTAATTTTTGCTTTAGCATGGAAAGGTGGGAATTAAATTTAATTTACTATAGTCTACATAATGATGAATGATCAAACAAACCTACATTTAAAGTGTGTCCTAGCAGGTACACACAACTCAGCTGCTACATACATAATGTGTTTAAGAACTAAGGGCCTCCTGGAGACATCAGTTAATATAGACGACAGCAAGCAGGATATGAAGGAAAGCAATCCGTGATATGAAAACATTCACAAAAGCATGGTGAAAAATGAACTCCAGAAAATGGCCTCTTGTAAAAGTAAAGCAACATCTTGTGCGTGGCAATAAGGCCAGAGCTCTTATTTGCCTGACCGTGCTTGGAATGAACTGCGTTATGCATGAATTGAAACCCGCCTGGTCTGGGCAGGGTCACAGGCTGGACAGGACAGTCTGACTGCTTCTATTGTCTGCTGCAGCAACAGAACAGCTCTGCTCCTGTCCAGTAGGCCGTCCCGATCTCCTGAGACCGAGTAAACCTACTGACCTGGTGGGAACAAGTGCTTTTGTACACAACAACACATATACTCTTGTCTCATTATCCCTCCAACAACAAAAGCACAAAATCACGACCTCAATCATTACCTGCAGCAAACCAACACTGAGACAGGGAAAGATCTTTTTATTTTCTTTACTTGATCTCTTTTATCTGTTTAACTAATCTATTAGACATGGACAATACTGTATCGACTGACATTGACAAGCAATTAAAATGTTATTTGCTTTAGAAGTAACAGGGCTAAGTAAACTTTGTTAAACTACTTTACTGCACAGTTTATAAATAAGTGTCAGTAAGTAGGTGAATTATACACTTTCGCAACCTGTGAGAAATGTGCCACCTCACACTAATGTGTGATTTCACACACACATGTATTGTTTTCAGTCTGACTCGTGCTAAGTAATCCATTAGTCGTGATAGTGCATCAATACACAGTTTAAAGGGGTAGATTAATTTGGGTTGAGATGTAGATTTAAAAAGTTTTACAAAAACACTTTTTACAGTTACAATTTTCAGTGAAAGAGCTGCCTCTTCAAGCCTTTATGTGTCTGTCCCCCAGTATTTCCATGTTCCCTCCCTGTCTGCCCCCGGAGGAAGTGACTAGTTGCAGCAGTACAAAAGCCTGCCACCTAATAAAGTTACAGGGAAATCGGTAAGAGAAAGCAAGGAGGACCAGAGGAGAAAGCAACAAGGACAAGGGTGTGAAAACACTCAAGGAGAACGGTTTTATGGCTCCATGTTAATTGAAGTGATTTAAAAAAGAATCCCATATTCCTGGAGGGCTGAAAGAGACAGGAGAGAGCCAAGGGCAAAAGGAAGAGGGATACACTGCTGTAAAACAGCTGCTCTTCACTTTTACCCAGGGGAGCTCTGAACAAAGACACAGTGGAAAAGTCATTACAAATGTGAAACTAAAAAGCATAGTGCATCATTGCAGGATGAGATAAGGTAAAACATGACTCACCTTTGTAAATATTCAACTGAACCACACAATGTGAAGTATTATGTATTCTCTTGATATTTACCTTGTAATGAAGCAACTAATGTATGGTGTGGTGATAATCAGGCTGAAGCTGTCACTCATCTGTGCGGATCTCTTCAAATGTCAAAGCATTTAAAGCAGTAGTGATCATTGGCAAAGATGGCAGGCGTACCTCAGCAGTGTCAGAGGGGATCAAAACAGTTGGTTTTCTGTATCTCTGTCTTTGTCATTTTAAGGTCTCTCTTCAGCCCCACAGCTCAGCTGATTTTTAAGCCAGACTAGACCCTCTATCTCTTGGTTTTGTTCCACGAGCCTCCTGCTGGAAGCTGAGCCCTAAGACAAAGCCCTGTTTACACTAATGGCCCACTAGGCCTTTGGCCACAGATACAAATAACAGTGGGGGGAAGTCAATAGAATTTAACATTTTGACATTTTTCCTCTAGCTCTCAAAACCAATATTGACCCAGCTCCCCTGCATGGCTGTCTTTAGTCCAGGACCTTGGCATACAAATCAAGCCAATACAGCCAGAACCACAGGCAGCCAGTCGAGGGGTGAGGCCAACAATAGCCTGCCCAGGATGGGGCTCTCCCACTGGGCAGGCAGAGTGGCCACTGTCCCTGGTCTCAAGCTGGTCCACAGAGGCCTGATGTATGAAAGAGCTCATGCTATCCCACCCGCTTTAATGATTCCATCTGAGAGGGCCAATTGTGTCTGTACTCCAGACCCTGCTGGTGAGTGAGGTGGACAAGTAGAAGGGACAGTGGGGGCGCTCACATGTGCAGAACAACCCCATAGCGGGCCAGTACTTCTCAAAGGCCAGATTACAATCAATTAGAGTCTAATGAGCGGGAAGCTGGACTTGTAACCTGTTGCAGCAGGGTAGTTGTTTAGAAAGCTCCCAGTTGGCGGACACATCAATAACAACTGAAATAGCTCCAGACTGAAAGCACGACGCAGCAGGAAGTGCCTGAGTGCGTGGCTGTCTATATCTTAGCCGTGCCTCCGTCCCTTTGCCCAGCCAGGCTGCGTTGTGCCCTGGCTGAGGGCAAGGGGAGAGGGAGCAAGAACACCTAGCAACACAACACAACACAGCTACTGTAAAGCATACTTTGTGTTGTGCTTTTTTTTTTTTTTACTTCTATAGATTCCTCTTTTAGTCACCCAGCCGTGGTAATAAGACTTATGGTAGCAGGTGTCTGATCCAAGAGCTCATGCAGAGAGAGCAAACAAAAAAACATTAGAGGCATTCATAAACATGGCAATCAACAGGTTGTATTCTCCTTTCTGCCGCATGTGTGTGAGCATGCATATGTGCCTGTGACTGTAAAAGAAGGATGTCGGCTGCTGCCAGAGAAAGGGCAGGCCGTGTGAGCATGTGTCGCAGCCCAGCAGGAGAGCTCGTCCTCAGGCTGCTCTTACCTGCGGAGCTTTCCACGGAGACACTTCTTCACATGGCAGGTTGGCCCACGGCAGGGGACCAGGGGATGGTCATACAAGAGAAGGTGAAACAGCAGGAGTAAAAGCGACACTCTGGCCCTGAGGTGAAATCCAGAGTAGTGGGGGCGAGTGAAATCAGAGGACTTCTAAACTGGTTTCCAACGGTAGAGTGGAAAAACTGTTTGGGAATAACAAGGGTAAGTCTGAAGGAAATATTCAATATGATTTAAACACCTTCTCAACTCATTATGCATCGTCTTACAAGCTTTAAGACTGTAACCAGAGCTGGATTACTCTTTCACGCTCCTTTGCTTGAGTTCATGCTCGAAGTTTTTGCCTTCGCCTGAATGAAATTCACAGAGACGAAACACAGACCTACAAAAATGCTATGCATGTCGATTGGGTTGTGTCGCTCCAGATACTGTTGAGATGATGAAATGTGATCTAGGAGGGCCAGCCAGAGGTATATATCTGTGACCACTGTGCTGTGGTTTGCAACAATGTGAGGAAGGATTTTACAACGCGAAAATAATTTTATCCTCCACCACGACAATCACCAGGCAAACAACAGATCCTCCTTTCACGTCCAGTAACCTACAAGTAACAAACATTTGTATGTATTCAGCTGGTAACATTGACATTGTGGTAAAAGTTGAACCTGCTTGACCTTCTGCATTTTTTTTGCTCTCTTTGTTGGCATGAGTGCAGTATGCTCATTGAAATGGATGAGGGTTACTCTCTTCTGCTGAATCCCATATAGTACTGCTTTATTTACTGTATTCTCTTATTCATTTGTTCTCATTTGTTCTATTCTACTCTACTTCTATGTTAACTGTCAACAAAAAATATATAAAAATGATAAACAAAAGCAGCATAGTTTTATTGTCTTTTTTTTCATTTCCTATTTGCATTGACACCACAGAACATCCGCACACCTTGCTGGACATCAAACCAGCTATCACACAACTCAGATGACGGCCTGGTAACTGAAAAAACATGTAAATGTCTTAATGAACTATTACTTTAAAATGAGGATTTGCTGTAACCAAGGCTTGAGCTCATAAACCGACCGACCGACTGAAAGCTGACAGAGACTGACTCTATCTTTTCAGGAGGACGATATTAAAAAGACCTCACCCCTTTTAAATCTCCGTCTCCACATGCTCTCCTTCTCATGTTCTGATTGTTGTGGGAACGCTCACAGGCCCCAGCTGATCGTTGTAATATATGATGCTGTTAGTTTCCTCATGGCAAGCAGTTGGGCACCACCGGTCACCACTGTGTTGAAACACTTTTAATCAACCAGCGCCTACTGTGAAAGCCCGAGCCCCGCCCGGCTCCCCACCTGCCAAAACCGAGCAGTTCACCTCAGCAACCTCAGAGCGACAGCTAGTATTTAGTAATATCGTGTGGCAGTCCAGCAGCTTCTACTATAATGTACCCTCTGACAGCACCAACCTCTCACAGCCTTGTTGCCCCCTTCTAAGGTTATATTACAACACAGTGGGAGCTGGAAGAGTAGACGAGGGGAAGGAGTGATTGTTTGGAAGTTCTCAAGACAAGCTGGCATTTTCCCAGGCTACAGTGGGGGTAGGCTCTTTCCCAGCATGCCATGTCCTGTGTAGTTTGATTAAAATTGTGAAGTAGACAGAGTTGCTCAAGTATATGGTCTTTGTTGGTCCTTTTCTTCCAACTACCCATCACCCCAGTTTTTTTAGTCAAAAGTTGCTATAGATAAATACATTTTGACCCTTGAGACACTTTGTGGGTTTTCCGAGTGTAATTATTCTCAGAAACTTAGTGTAGGCGACATTATACAAAGCAAAATTGTGCTTGTGGTGAACCATTACACCACACGGTAGAGCTGGCAGTACGTTAAGGTAAATGGTTCCATGATGAAATAACGTGGAGTGAAAAAAGCCATGATTTTGCACCACAAAGTATTTTTGTCTGGATCTAATGGAGACAACACATACATGTACGATTACAGACTGCTGAAGAACTGCAGAACAGAAAGTTTTGCCCGGGTTCATGGGCGTTAGCCAGTATTACAACACCGTAACAGTCCACTGTGGTTTAACAATCAAACAAGATTAGGTGAGAACTTACAGTGAACTCAGGGAGAGTAATGACATCGTCATCACTAGCATGGCCAAAAGCTGGCAGGTGTTTCTTTCTCCTGGCTCTTCTTCACACTTACAGGAAATTGTTGATGTCAGTGACGAATTACAACTCAAATTTAGTAGTGGGGTGGGGTTGTTTGATATAATTTCGATTGGGCGGTTTAGTGGCTCATTTCCTCAAAGCAAAAAGGCCAAGCTTTCAATCCTGGTGGTGGCTGGTGCACAATGATGTGGTGCAATATATGACGTGTGTATGCCGTATTTATGTTCTGTATATACTTTCCATATGTGTGTTTGAAAGAATATGCTGTAGGGAAGTTAATTGATATAAATAGATACAGATAGCAAACGCAGATATAAAATAATATATAATATTTTAAAAAATCATACACACTTGCATTGGCTTTATGAAAACAGGAATGCACTGTTAGTATTAAGAGAAATAAATATAATTTATTAATTCACTTGAAAAGGCTCTTACTAAATGTCCTTCTACTTTGTTATTGTTGTTTGAATAAAAAAAAACAAAAACCTTAACAAAATAAGGACTTTACTGTTAAGGGGCATTCAGTTTAGTATTGCACCTCCATAAAGTTGGAGGACCAATGAAAAACAGATGTTTTAAAAAGAATGGTCAAAACTGATGCAACAAACCAGAGTTATCCAGACTTTTAATCTCTAATATGGTGCGAGTTTGAAAAATTGAAACATGTAACTCAAAATTGTCACTTCATTAGACTCTACCTGCTTGGAAAACAGTCGTGTCTTCCAGCTAAACGCCCCCAGATTATAGCACAAGTTTCTCATTTCAAAAGCTGAGATAATCTTAGTGACATCACAAGTGTTATTTTGTTTATCTTGCACAGACATTACCCAGCTCTCTTACAGGCTGATTAGTATTTCCCATTATGAGTAAACTGATCTGTGTGCATAAAAGTCCCCTTTAAGTCTCTACAGTGGAAAAACAATTGCTATAAAATCTGTACTCCACTCCCAATCCACTCCTAAGTCTCTTTTCTCTTAAGTACAGTATCAGAGAAAATATCACCATATACTTTTTAAGCACACATGCAAAACATATATATGCATGATTAGCATGTTCCAAAGAATTGCAATGTGGCTTTGTTGTCATACCTTTCAGATCACACTTGAGAGGGAAAACCCAGCAGTTTTACTTCTGAAGCCAAAATATTTCTAAGGAAAACAGGTGCCAACAGACCTCTGGCAACATGGCCGCGGTTACATTTAAATGAAATCAAATAATTAGCCATATAATGTTTGTCTGTATCTTTATTCCCCCCTTAGTGAACCTCTACAAATACATGACTGACTGCACACATTCTCACCAATAGTTCATACAGTCCTCGACACTCAGTGCTGATTGTTCTGCAGTGTGAAAGTCCTGGGTTAGAGGTTTTCAGGCTGACAACATTGGTAATGCTGACCCCTGCCCGTTTGCTTTTGTTGTGCCTCATTAAGAAGGGCGAACACATCAGCCAATAGTACTTATTACCCTTTCTGTTATGGCAACTACCAAGCAAATAAGCTTCAACTTGCCTCTTTTTACCTAAGCTTTCCATTTGGCCTTTGGCATCGTACAAGTGAAGAGTCTCTTCCCTTGGAGAGCTGCACTCTGCGAGACCCACACGAGCACTGGAGTACTTGTCAGGGACCCGCCGCATTGTGGCGTGAATGGTGCGGCCTCAATGCAAATTCTTCCACACTCTCAGGCGGCAAAGGCCAGCATTGACTGACTGGTTGTGTTAATTTAGCTGCCTTTCAGTCCTACTTGAGCCACAGTCTTCTGGACCTCAATGGCAAAAGAGTTAAAAACATCTTAAGTGTCAGCGCAAGAATGTGCCATTCAGCCTTGGAGCGACTCATCATGAACAAATCAGGCCACAAACAACCAGCTGTGGTTAAACAAACCAGGGAGGTAGGCCCTACAGTTTACCCCACCGTCGAGGCTCTGTTGTCAGGGATTGATAACGCTGAGCACTGAGTGGTTTCAGGGGAGAGTCGTTTTAACACAGTGGGTGATCCACAGGAAGCAAACAAACTGAAGATTTGGAGGAGGAAATGTTAAGCCACAAATAGGCTGTGGAGCGGGAGGGACTTGTGCCCTCTATCCGTCACTCTGCCCAGTGACGAGGCTGCGGTTTCTCAGACTGAGGTTACCCAGGGGACGGCCCATGCCCTCAGCAACAAAAACGCCCACTCTCACCAGCAGGATGACTCAGACCTAGAGGGCAGCCAGGGCACAGCGCAGGCAGACAGGCGTTTGACTCAGCCTCGTTGTGCGCAGACTGCCGGCCTGAGGGTGTGCACTGCAGGGCCGGTTGTGATTTACAGGCTGGTTTTGACAAGGTTGCAACCTGTGCAGTACGCCTTTTCCTTACCGTTGAGGGGCCACCCTGAAAATGGACTTCATGATCATGTTACCAAATCTAAAGATAACACATTCAAAAGGGGCGGGGTGCTCATTGTTTCATATTACTGTACCTCTGCTAAACGGCTGAAACTGACATTAAAAAAATTTCAAGCCATATATTGAAATTTATATATTTGCAAATATATATATATATATAATATATATTGCAAATTTGCATTTCCTGCAAACACAGGACTGATTTGGAGTTATGTGCCTGGCCAGCGCTCAGTCCAGTATTTACACTTTTTTGAGTTCTTTTGCTCCTACTCCTGCTGCAGTTAGAAAAAACTATGAACAGTCGAACTGCAGCCAGTATCATTTGTGCTGACTCTAAAATGACACTAAAATACAAAATTAGTCTAACTAGTCAGATCTTACTCTGGTGACAGTTCTTAGTTGGTTTGTAACAGTGAGCAACCCGGTTTCCGACACATTTATTTTATTCATTTTTAATATGAAAACACTGACCAGGCACTTTAAGTAAAAGTATTATTAAAACTTAAAGGATCAAAAGTAAAAGTGCAGAAATGTTGTGTGTTACATATCACTTTATCCTCATTGCATCACTATATTACTGTTGGGTGATTTACTTTGTAACAGAAGATCACATGTTGTCACCTTATGTGTTAATGTCTAAATAAAACATCAGTGAATAAAGTAACTGTGTCGTTGAGTACTTAGACTGAATGTACATATGCTACTTTTCACTGCTTTTAGTAGAGATTCTGTAAGGCGTGATATTAATGATTCAGACTTTCTAACATGAAACAGAGATAGGTATTCATTTAGTTTTGGCACCCTCATGAACTCTTGACTTGACTGATTGGAAAGTCTTCATTCTGCCAGCAACACGTATGCTGTCACTTCCAGTAGTTTCTAACGTCTGTTGGTGAGTCATGTGTTCCTCACAGGTGCCCTCAAGTGATGTTCATGGCACGCCATGATTGTTGTCAGCCTCAAACAGAGCAGAAGTAATGAATGAGAGGTCAAAGGGCTGCTTCGTGTTATGTGGCATGCTGGCTAAAGTGGTGACAGCAAAAGAGCTGGGGCGTATCACATGCGATGAGAGCGGTGGTCCGAGAGCTCTTTTTTCCATGCAGCAGCCCTCTGAGTTGTGTGGAGGCATGCAGGAGGTGACTGACAGTGCTATGGTGTGATTGGTCTTACCACTTCCTATTGTTCCCCTGTCAGTGATAACCTGGTGACCCGGGCCAAAGGAAGGAAGGCCATCACTTGGTTTGTGGTGGTGGGCTTGTCAGCTCTTTGTCCTCAGATAACTTATTAACCTGCCGGGTACGCAGAGAGAAGAATGATTTCTCACATGGCTCTCCGTATGGTTAACCCAGAGTAAACAGCTTTTCAGGAGGCCGTCTGCAAAGAAGCAGAGACAGAGACAAGGAAGGAAGGGTATTATTTGGTCTCCAAAGAAAGTGAACACAAACCCGTCAGGATGAAACAACAAGTTTTCATTCAATTTGGGCCTCACTGAAATAAACCGGACATCAGCCTAATGGTAGCCTTGAACACAGAAATGTTTGTTTTTGGTTAGATAATGTAGGTAAATTAGGTTGTGGCAGGAACAGAAAAAAATATGGATACAATTTAAACTTCACAGATTGAAGTTAGGATAAAAGTACAAGAAAATATTGAAAATCATTTTCATAGCAAAATATATGGAAAGCTTCATGTCTTTTATTCCGGAGATTATCATTTATTCACAGAAATGAGAAGCTGAACGGTATGAGGATTTCCTTCAAAGATCTGAAAGATAGCATGTCATAATTAAAGATCAAAACACTGAAGAGCTCAGCATGTACAACACAGATATATATAGACATTAGAATATGTATTAATAATTGTCACTTTAGCGTCAAAGGCTCAAAACAGATGAAATGAACAGTGTTGACTATCTCTCACTGATTAACCCAGCTGACGAGGAGGGCTGTAGGTGGTCGGGACAGACACAGACCAGAGACAGCCCGGAGTCAGCCAGGGTCACCCCACACCTCGGGCACATAGCTGATGTCACGCGTCTGCTGCCTTAATTGTGCACTGTTCAGCTTCGCTAATGTGTAGGTCTCACTCGGCTTGCTTTACAATCACTTCAGCTGTTCCACTTCAAGTGAAGAAGTGGTGGATATGGGCTGAATTGTTTCATTTGCTGGGAGTCAGACTGCCTTAAGGCTGGAAACTGAAAGAAGAATTCGACCCGCTGTCTGGAGATCTAAAAATATCTTGACACGGGGCTAATGTGTAATGATGCGGTTATATGCATAATGGTGAGGGGGAAGCAAGTAATACACATGGAACCAACAGAAGTATTATATTTATGAATATATGAAGATATAAAGAATCTTTTGTGCAGCTGTAACTTTTAATACATCTCATAGCTCTCAGCAAGTCTGCTCAGTTTCCTATCAAAAACAATATACAGAGTAGAAAGATTATAGATGTACACACAGCATCTCATCTCGGGGGGATATCTTAGCACTTCATCTTTAAATGCACAGACACAGCTGTATCATGTATCAGAAAGTCTTACAAAAAGTCAAAAATGCATTGAATGATGAGTTACAGCAAGACTGAACTGGAACAAAAATCTGAAAATTAAATTATCCAGAAATATTATTGTGTTTCATCTAATTTTGGCACACATAACACAATAGCATTTTAGCACACTGTGGAAAAATGTAGATGCTTACAACATGACATGGGTTTAGAGGA
>JBAJHX010000041.1:9454277-9476630 GCA_037176925.1 Amniataba percoides
GGCACACATAACACAATAGCATTTTAGCACACTGTGGAAAAATGTAGATGCTTACAACATGACATGGGTTTAGAGGAATTTCACTCTCTGCTTTTATTTAAGTGTAACGCACAACAAATCATTTATTATCTTACTGGGCCCTCTTTGTATCAAGGAATAATTACTATTTAAATTATTATTTAGTTATTTCAAGGTGTTTTGTTGCTCAAACTGCAGGAAATGCAGCGTTAGGTTTCCATGTTTACACCAGTGAACTGTCAGGACAAGTATGCAAGTAATGTACTTGCATAATAAATATAATTTTTTTGAAAATTTGAATGGATAACTCCAGCTTCAAGGTGCACCAGGTTCCCCATTTGCTCTACTTCAGTTCAGGGGAAAACAGTCTCCTTTTTACTACACATCCTTACAGTTACATATACTTTGGAGATCAAAGCTCTGCACACCTGGACAGATGTGCATGAGGGCTGAACAGACTGACCTCTGCTCAGGTCAAAGCTGCCTGGATAAACCAAGCTGTGAAAAGTCAGGTGCGGTTCGCCCCGCCTTACATGCACACCTGACCTATCAGGAGGCTGTGAGAGGTGTCAGTCAAGCAACATGCTAAAGTCTCATTGAAGGAGGTCTAATCAGGCAAATAAGCGGAAACACCTGTGTGTGTCTGCATCATGTGTGGAGGTTTTGCCTAAAAAACATTGAGGTGCAGCTCCTGAAAGAGCCTTTCTGCTTAAATTTTCTGTATATTTAACAGGTAAATAATGGAAACACTTTTACTTAAAACTGTATTTTACAGTGCTGTGTTGAGTAATTTCACTACATTTCAAATCCCCCGTCAGACTCGGTCTGCTCTCACGAGGATGGTTGGCGGTGGTCGCCATCTTGTGGCTAACAGTGAGTACTGCAGTGAATTCACACGGCGAAGTTAACGAGGTCGCACAGCAGAGAGGAGACACAATGAGCATCAGTAAGTTCAGTTATTACAATATTTTAAGGCAGAAGCAACCCTTGGGTGAATAAATTTGTCTAATTTTCAGGTACTCCTCAGACCTTCTAATGCACCAAAGTTTTGTAAACGTCCTCAATTCCTCACAATATTGCAGCCGACATTGTACTAATGCATTTTAACTCTGTGTTAGAAAATAAGACTGCATGAATCAACCTGGGCTGTTTTAATTTCATTTCAAAAGCACCTCGCCTGGAGGTGCAGTCTAACTTCTGCAGAGTCGGCTCGGTGTTTTTTGACATGAGCCTCAGACAGCTCGGGCACTGATACTGCTGTGTTGTCGGTGACATTTGAGGTGAGGACAATAATGTTTTGTTAGTGCGCCCGATCAAATCTCACCATTGTCAGGACTCATAATCCCCCCCCAGAGTGCCTGCAGGCATCTCTGCTCCACACCGGGGTGAGGATGAACCAGGAGGCCTTAGGTGGGACCATTTTCAATTCAATAACAGGACCAGAGTAGCTCCTGGTAGCTTAAAACAGCATATGATCATTTAGATTTAAGTTTAAGTAAGAGCAGGTTTACTGGTTCAGAACCAGTCTGAATTTCATCCATGCAATGTGTTTTTATCATTGTTTATTTTGGCTGTAAAATGGGAGGGATTGATTGAATGAGATCATGGAGGCTGATTAAGAAGCTGAATGTGATGAACACACCTCCATGTCACTCTGTGCAGCCCCCTGATATTTACACAATATTCTCTGAAGACAATTACAAAAGCAATTAACAGGCTGTGTCACATCCTGTTAATTCTACCTCCAAAACTAAAAGTAACTGCTAACTAAGCTGGAGAGTGATTAATAATATATTTTCTAACAGTCTTGTTTCCAAGCATGAGTTTGTTTCTCTCATTGCCTCTCACTGTTTTCAGCTCTTTTCTAACTCTTTTAACAGTTAAGCCCTCTTGTGAGGAGTCTACATCAACCTGTGTGGCATTTGTCAACAGCGTCTATGCTTTACAAGCAGTCCCCAAAGACCCCAAAATAGACATCTTTGTCCCCAGTTTTCTTTACTTTGCCATAATTAAGAATTTGCAGTCCTGTTTGACACGTAAGATGCCACCAGCCAAGGATGCTTGGTAACGAGACCGTACACAAACTCCATTCTGTTTATACATCGTGTCACTGAGCTGGCGCTGAATGCGTCTGTTTACTGGGCTTTGTTTAATTGACGCTGAATTGCCGGGGTTGACATGGTAAACAATTAGGGTGAAATTCTGTCGCATTAGCCGCTGTGAAACAGCCCAAACAGATTCCAATCTTAACTCCCAAGAACTGACTCACAAGAGCCTAATCCTGTTGATGGAAACAGAATCCCACCCGTGTCAAAACGGCCCGCTGCCCCAGGTGCAGCAGCCACACAGGCCCTGGCTTGTCTCCCTTTATCACAGCTGATGAATTGAGAGGGCCCTCTTGGGCACACAGCCCAGGCTGTGGTTTGGCTAATTAGAGGGTCTGTTTTCTCATAAATATATATAGTGATGAAAATTAGGCAAATAAAGGCTGTAGTTAGAGCCTGTGAAAGTGGGAGATGCAAATTCTTTAAATATCTACCAAATTCACCAGACATAGTTAATTCACAAAACAGTGCTATCAGGTCAAATAAAATATTTTTAAATTACCAGTGCATCCAACTGCAATTAAGGCCCATTAGGCATCTGTTAAGGAGAGTTTAACAGATGATAATGAGATCAGGGCTGATAGGTTATCTTGATATCTTTTAGTGTCAGTGACATTTTGACAGTAAGGATGGCCCCGTAATCACATTGTCCTTACTAAGTCTTACTGATAGCTGTAAACAAAGACTCAAGCCCCCCCTCAGATTAGACGTCCTCCCTAATGGTAGATTTCACATTCATGCAGAAAATAAGCCCTGATTGTAGCCTGACATCTGTGCCATTATTTCAACTACCTAGAAATTGAAGTATCTCACACTTCTCCCCAGAATGTTCATTTTTCAGTTTAAGTTCAGCTTCAATTGTAATAACAAGGTAAATGACAATATTACACACATTGAAGTTTTTAACTATCAAAAGCACCTTCCTTTAGGTGGAAGGGTTGATCTAATACCTGTAAAAAAGCAGTAGAGATGAACACATAAGGTGTTATTTTATAATTAGTGTCCCACTTCAGTGGGACCCGAGGGGCCACTGAATGATTTGAGGATGAAAATGATGTGAATAATTTCATTCATAAAGCTTAAAACTGTATTGTGGTACTTTTACATATATAAGTAACATCCATTCACACCATGCTAATTCAGCCATTTATCTTTTACTTAACTGAAAAGTCCATTCTCAGTGTATGTGAACTCTGTTTCTGTGTCATATTTCTGTAAGTCACATTAGTATGGTTTTCTCAGTAGTGTTAAACTCCTAGATATTTGAAGTGAGCACTGAGAAAGAAGCATAAGCAGATAAATGCTTTCTAGTGTCAAACTCATTTTACACAGTGAAGCTCAAATTTCCAAAATTTAATTATCAGTAGGGGACATAAAATTTTGATAAACCTAATATTTACAACTCATAAAGTCTTTGGTAAAGCATACCTTTTAGAAAGTAGAGCCAACTATCATTTTCCTAAATGAAGTAAACATGATTTATTATTTATTTCATTTCTGGTCTGCATTTCTGTCATTTAGGTTTCTCAAGTCACATGAGTCCGTGGTGATGCAGCTCCAGCCTCATCTGCTGATCACTCTGGCTCCCCTGCAGAGTGTGGAAAGGTCGCATGGGAAAATGCAGATCCACTGTCAGCCCATGACATCACATCAGAGAGGTATCGGCTGACTGATTCACACTTGGCTTGACTGTCTGCTGCGGGCCTGACTGTTCTTCTGAGTGAGACGCAGATGCCAGACACACTTCTTTACATATTGCTGGGTTCTGAGTGATTTCTCACTTGTACAATTAATAATTATATACATGTTGGATAAATACAAAAAGTCTAAGCCATATTAAATCAAACTATAGTAAAATACTGTATGACCAGTCGGACAGTTTGCTAGTGGAGAGTCTATTTATAGTGCTGAAACATAATTCCTCTGTTGAAGATGGCCGCTGTGAGAACGTTGCGTGAATTACGTGATCAGAAGCACCGCTCTATATTTACCAAATCATGGGGCTTGCTGTACTGCATACTCATGCGAAAGAACACCCACCAAAGGACATACAACATGGTGCTGCTGAGACTCTAGACCTCTCAGACCTTCACGTCCTGTAGACCAGGATCACAGCTGAAGCAAGACAGGTAGGAAACACATGTGATTATACAAATACATATGCAGACAGCTAGAAATGCAGTGAAAATTAATACTTTGTGTTGTCATACTGTAACTAATTAGATAAAAGTGATTTATAGTTTTAGCTTAAGGGTAGCTTTCAGTGCTGCCCATGATATTTTATTATATTGCCTATCACCATATTGCTGAAAATATAAAAAGTTGTTGCATTTTATTTATGCTATTTACATTTTAAGTTGTGCTGCAACTTAATGTGTCAGTTAGAATCAGCATGCTTTTGTTTTTTAATGTTTTTTAAATGGTTATGATTCTGATGATTTATCTTATGGCATGTCATTATCTTAGTGAAATTTGAACTGTTCTTAAATTTTATTCTCTGAAAATGACCAGTGATAACTTTTGAAATATAGCTCTTTTCATGGACTTTGCAGGTTACATTGCACCTTGTGAGCCAAAATGAACGACTTCGAATACAGCGTGGAGATCTGTGACCGTGACTGGGAATGCTTCTTTGCAGAGTGCGAGGAATGTAACCTGCTGCCTCCTTCATTAGCAGGTGTGGATGACTCGGGGATGAGTGACATTGATGAAACGGGGTCCATTCTTTCTAAGAGGGTTCAGAATTTCGACCTAACAGTGGGCTTTTCAGAGGCTGACTGCCCCATCGATGGACCCCCAGACTGTGAGGGCTCTCCTGTGGAGCATTATCTCAGCAAACACGGTGTTGGAGGAATAGAGAGTGTCCTCTCAGGCAGTGAGGAGGATATACACCTGCAGTCTGTCAATATATTCTTTGAGGGGCTGAAAAATGTTACAGAGGATAAGGAAGTCACTGAGCCAAGCCAAGTGAGAGCTGGAAAAAACAGACAGGCAATACGGGAGGAGGGACTGTGTAGTGATGGGCAACAAGCCAGCTGCAGTACTTTGCCAGAAAACATCCCCAAGTCCAACTCTGTGTGTGCCAGGGGTGAAACAGCAGTTGGCAATGAGACCATGAAGCCTGTCGACACCATCAGAAACATAAACACAATGAAAAAGGCCAAGTCTAATTCCAATATTTTCTCTGAACCAGCAGCCAGTAACTTTGTGCTCAAGACTAACAAATCAGCTCACCGTGAAACTAAGTTATTCATCAGAGAGGAAGCCTGCGCCGAAACCAGAGAAAGTGAGGCAACACAGCGCAATCAGTCTCATGACTCAGCAGATGGGGTTATCAGCTCAGAAACACCTCATACCCGCAAAATGATGATAAAGGCAGAAATGTACACACCTCTGGATGATGTTAGGCAGGAGGCTCTGTTGACAAGTCCGTTTACTCCAAGTAAAAAGTGCAGCACTGATTCATGGGGTAATCTAGAAAATGTTTTAGAGTCAGACATAACAAACACCAACAAAACAGCGAGCCAAGAATCATCTCCATCTGCCTCTATGAGGAGGAAGAGAAGGAAGAAGAGACGACTCAGCGTTGAGCCAGCAGAGAGTGTGCACAGTTATGAGAGGCAGGTTTTAGTCATGCAGAGTGACTCAGAGGAAGAGCAGTCTGGATCGAAAGGAGGAATGGGTCTGTGTGGATTTGAGGATATTAAACCATTTGATTTAAATGAACCACAAAAAAATATCATGTCCTCCTTAACTACATATTCAAACACCTGCAATGTTCCGGTGAACCTGCTGTCTGTCAGGGAAATGAAAGTAAATGATCTTTCTCACTACAGTCATCCATGTGACTACAAGTACCAGTATTTACCAGAGAGCATACTAGTACAGGAGAGGTGTAAAGCAACAGGTCTGGCAGATGATGGTGTAATGTCAACACCAAGCAACATTATTAATGTGTCAACAAAGTTACAGTCATGTAACAAATTACAGGTAGAGGACTCAGGTGGACTAAATAAGTATCAGGGGCTGCCAGTTTTAATTACTGACTGTGTAACTGGTCAGTCAGACCTGGTCTCAGAAACAGCAAACTGTGAAAGAAAGGACACTCATGCAGGGAGTCCCCAGCAGTCGGACAGGAAGAACAGTTTTGTGATATGTCTTGAAAATGAGCAAAATCTGGCATCGCGTACAGCAGAGGTCAAATCAGGAACTCCCAGTATTTTACCAAGCACAGAGTCAGATGATCCTACAGTGGAAGTCAGCCAAAAGGACAAACTATCTGCTGCTAAGTCAGTCCTGGCTGTAGAGGCTGGAAATACTGGCAGAGACAACCACGTACTGTGTCAAAGAGATGCTGATTTCCAGCCACAACTGGAAATTGACTGTCACTCTACAGACAAATATAGATCTACTCTGGAAAACACTCACTTTCCACTGTCTGCAACTGGTGTGAGCAGTTCTGACGCTCACAACACTGAACCCAAACAATGTGAAACTACAGCCGTTCAATTTTCAAAGGAGGTTCCCAGTCAAGTGGACTGTGCTGAATTTACAGATATGAGCAGTTCATTGCCTGATAAATGCTGTTTGTCCAAAACTCACACCAGTCTAGAAAAGCATATTACATTGCTGCAAACAGATTTAGCAGCATCTCAAATAAGTGGTTTTTATAGTGGGAATCCCTTTCAATCTGATCAAATGAATCTCACACACAAAACTCAGAGTGAAAATGATTCGTCCATGTCCGAAGTCCTAACAAGTCCTCCAGATATTACACCCACATCTTCAGGCTGTACTCTGGACACAGAATCTGTCCTGTCACTTTCAAATGACAATATCACGGACATGTCTGGACGATCATCTTTATCTATCAGTCAAAATGAATTTGGAGGTCAAGGAGATGATGTCAAGGAGGTGATATTGGCAAAAAATGAGACAGGAGTTGGGATATCTGAAGCCAAAAGCCAGTCAGTATTAAACGATACAACAGATTTAAAATGTGATTTAGTGGTCGAAGCAGAAGATCCTGTCACATCACCTAAAGCAGATCTCAAACCTGAAAAGGTACCAGGTTCCAAACATTCAGTGTTCGCCATGTCTTCTTTTTGGAGTGAGATGGAGAAGCTGACAATCAATGATATTCTTGGTTTAAGAATGATCAACAATGCTGCTCCACCCAGCTCCCTCCCTCCTCTACAGGAAAGTGAGGAGACCGACATACTTGCTATGACAGATTCAGAGACCAAACTTGAATCAACCAATGAGGACCCAACCAGCAATTTTAACTCTGTAGAATCAAATTCTGTTGATTCTTCCTCTTTCAGAAGTGTCCTGTGGGAGAGTGGACCTGCCCCTATGAATCCAGGTGCTGATATCTACCCTGAGAATATGATGTTGACATCTGTTAGAAATATTTCTCAACCTGTCCTCCCTGGAAGAGCGCAAACGTGCCTCAGAAAAATTTCAAAAAATGTAAGCGTGCACAATCTCCATGCCCTGGACTCTGAATCATACAGCCACACATGGAAAGACCAAACGTTACCAACTTTGGATGAAGGAGAACTAGAAAAAGGAAAGCATTTCACTGATGGACCCATGTCTAAGCTGGACAAGGATGTGGACTGTTTAGCTCCATCTTCAACAGACAGCTACAGGATCTCTCTTACGGATATATATCAGTACCTCTTCAGTCAAAAGCAATCAGCGCCCAGCCAGCCAGCCACAGACAACATAACCACCTACTACACTGATGGAAATTCTGTCCCTGAAACTTATGATCATTTTTTCTCAGAATTTGATACAGAAAGCTTCTTCTACCCACTCGTCAGAGCCGAAGATGAGGCCAAAGATGAGATGGTCCCTATCTTTTCCTGTTCTCGTTCAGTCAATAAAAAACTACAGTTCCCTGAGGCTTATGATTACTTCTTTGCATCCTCTTCATCCGATGATTCTTCTGTGGAATCTGATGAAGAAGATAACTGTAGTCCTGTGAAGGTGGTGACCAGGTTCAGCCGTACATCAAGTGCGTCTAAGATTTCTGGAGACATATATGAGAATTTTTTCACAGATAGTGACCTCAGACAGAATTTCTTTTGGAAAACCACACTCTCCTTTAGGAAAATGAGTTTTACTGGATCTGCAGCCCAGAAGCAGACTCTCTCACAACCTCTGTCTGTTGTACCTGTGAGGCAAAGTGGCAAATCCTTCCAAAGGACACTTTCTAAAAATATTCTGGGATATCCAGATGTGATGTTTCCTGATCCACTTCTCTACCACCTAGAGGACCGGATCTCAAGACAACTTATGCAGCAGCCTTTCAGATACGAGGACTTACAGACGGCTGTTTCAAATCCAAGTAAGTCCAGTCACATGTGGACATTTGTAATGTAGGAAATGTTATCCACTCACTCAGTCAGCTGTTACAGTCATGACTGGGATGGTCTCTCAGCTGTAAGAGGATACTGACTGGACTTTGGGCATGTAGTGGTGAAAGCCAAGAGGAAAGGTTGTAGGTGATAATTTGACTTCACTCAATGAGCGTCCTCTCTAAGCTGCCAGAAGAGCGGTCTAATTTATGTTTTACCGTGAAGGAAAATATGCTACCGTAAGGAGTCTCTATGTACGCGTAAATCCTTCATCTTAAACTTCCAATCAGCTGTAAAAAATAATAGATTACATGATACTAACATAACCTCTGATGTTCAGCAGATGCCTGTGAGAATTATATTCATGCTGCTAGAATCATAATTTAAAATATCAGTGGTATTACGGAGGCTTGAATGTTTGAACTTTGGTAATCTGTGAAGGTTTTGGGTTTTACCGGGTCACAGAGTGACACAAGAGGAAGTCCAAACATTACTGGGGGCTTGTGCTCAGCTGTTGGTGTCTTAGTGCCAATTTGAATACCCTTGACCTCTCACTGAACTAATCTGTGAATGATTGTCCTTTTGTGAGACACACTTTTTTAATGCTTTTGTAATGCTCTGTCACTTTCTCTGAAGGGTTGGATACATCCCTCCTGCCTCTCAAACAGTCAGACATGTGTCTGGTTTGTATCGCATTTGCTTCGTGGGTGCTGAAGACTGCAAACCCACAAGTTGGAGATGCCTGGAAGGCTGGTATGTGTGTCAATATGTTATCAGACAATGTTGTTGAAATTGCTAATGTCTATTCAGGTTACATTTGTCTGAATTTCATATTTAAGTTGGTTGAGGGATTTAAGGATTTCTAAAGAACAGTATTCTGAGGCTGAAAATGTGTCTCCCACTAAATACTGAAGTAAAATCAAATAAAATATCTAAATCACAAAGTGAACCTGATATGCAGACATAAATTCAGTTTTAGGTTGCAAGTCTTTTGAGTAACATGATGACTCACTTGTTAACATGTATTTTCACACAGTTCTTCTGGCAAATGTAAGTGCTCTGTCAGCCATCCGATACCTGCGAAAATATGTCAAGATGGAGGCAGCAGCCAACGAGAAGAAATTATGTTACACCACCCCATCTGATTGCTAAATCTCTGCCTTTAAATATGTCACACCTAAAATGAAACATTTATCCATCAGCACCTGATATGAGCCAGAGAGGGACCTGAGTCCAACAAGGAATTTGTCAAATGTCTGATGTGCTGTTACATTGTTACATTTGTGTTACATATTTGCACTATGATTATTACATTTATCTTAAGTTTTATTGATCCCTCCATAGAATGGATATGGAAAAAGTTTGAGTAATAGCAGTTGTTTTGCTCCATGCTAAATATATTTTGCTCACTCACATCAGAAAACATCCATAAGAAATATGAAATGACCAAATGCAAGATGAGACATGTTTATTTATTAGAAAGAAGGCTTTGGATATGTGCAAGTAAGGTTTTGGTATGTACTGAAGGAAGATTAGAAGATTGGACACAGATTTACTGAGAGCTGTGCAAAATGTGGATTTTTGATGGACGTGATAAATGGATTAACTTGAGGCACAGTGCTGTTTCAGCCTGTTAGTTTCCATTTGATGACATTCATTTGGCGGATGTTTTTCTTCACAGTCACTAACTGTGTTTGATATTTCCAATACCAGTAGTTGAAGATGCTTTACAATATAAGACAACATCAGGTGACATCCATAGGAATGTTTTCCAAAATGTAAATTTAACAAGCGACACCTACAGAAGTGTAATTGATTTGGGGGACTGTATCCTATGCCAGTATCAGTTTTATAATGTATGAAAGGCATTTTATTTTCATGATTTAAAGTTTTCAAATGACTGTACAGTATTTTGTCATATTAGTTGCTCTGTGAGCTGTTGATGTTTCAGTTTAACTACAATGTACAGCATCTCTGAGATGTGTATTGTCTTTTATTCATAATGCACTCAGACCTAAAGGTGAACTTTTTAAACACTAGAGGGCAACGTAAGCTCACGTGAAAGCTCACACATACATAATCATACATATTCTCCTCCAGTAGGTGGCCAAGCTGAGCTATAAAAAAAGTGTTCTGTTGTTATGACTATGAAACTGTTACAGTACTCACAACAAAAACACTCAAACAATTAGATCTTAATGCAGTTTGGAAAAACACACAACTGACTCGTGGATTTCAAAATGTCAGTGAGCCACCCATGCAGTAATATTGTTATGGAGCAATGTTACCATTAAGTGTTATGTATCATTAAGTTAGAGCTTATCTCTGGCCACCAAGTCTAATGTTTTCTCCTTTTAGCTACATCTGTCTGCTGTTTAGTAATGTTGCAGATAATGTACAATTTTTAGTTTTTAGAGTGATTTTAGAGCCACTGCAGCTGAGAACATGACTGACTATAAGAGCACTGAGAACGGACCAAAACCGTATAGTTGTGGAGCAAACTGCAGCCAAACTTAGTACACTCAGCTCAGTAAAGCTATGAATGACAGATTTCACATCATATTATTTTCACAGTGAAACACTGACATACAAATATCAGTTAAAGCTGCTTAAAAGTATTACTCAAATAAGCCAAAACAAAAGATAGAAGTTTTTTCAGTTTTATTTTCAAATATAAATAAACACCACAAACAAAAATGAAAAAAAGGAAGCCACACAGTTATCAATACTCTGAAGCCGTGATAATATTATTAGCACCTTTAAGGCAGTCAGTTAAAGCCACATCTATTTGCCTTTATAATGTAGCATAATAAAATAACATTTACAACATTTACAAAAATATACATCTTTTACTATGACAAAACCTGATGGAATGCGTTGTATAGTTTTAACTAGAAACAAAACAAAAATAAGACAAATGGAAAACTGGACAGCATGTTAGAAAATACTTTAAATATTAAAAAACTTGAGGTTCTTGCACTACATGTGAAATCTTTAGTGCAATTATATAATACATTAAAAAATAACATTAAAGTTACACAGTATGTACACTGTGCTGTCTTCTCTCATGAATGCTACATATCAAACATACAGTGGAAGTCTTTCTGTAATCACTTCGTACTGTATGCAGCAGGAGCAACACAGGCTGTGCTAGTTGGCTTTTAACTCTCTGATAGAGATCTGTTGTTTGCACACGTCCAGACGGGTGCCGGGCTATTGTTTTGTTTTATGACCATCTCTGCTGAGTTGCCATGGCACCAAGGCCTCCGGCCCCAAAATCTAATCCTGTCCAGTGTGTCGAAATTCCAGACGTTGGCTGAATCATTCCAGAATCACAGTCGTACTCCCAAATGTTGTCATAGTCCATTTCCTGGTCATCTGGTTCTGTGGGTTCAAGGTACGAGTGGTGATCTATAGGAGCGAGAGAAGATTCTCATGCGTTTAGTTTCAAACAATGAAAGACAAACCTTGCCTTGACTGAATAAACTTGGCCACAGTCCCAACATACTTATAGTGTGATTGGCCTTGTACCAACATGTAATCCTACTGTAAAACCGGCGGTGTAACATGCCACTACTGCACCACCTTCATTTTTCTTTTATGTCCTCTTTCTATTAGTACAGAAACATGCAATCAGATCAGATATTTTCTTTAGATTATTAGTCTGTAAAGCAAAAGGCCACATTACCAGGTAAATTCTAGTGTGTTTTTATTTGTGATAAAAGAGCCCGTTGATAAGTGTGTAACTATGCCCAGTTGTGTGCTGTCAATCACAGTAAATCCTGCCTGTGAAAAACAGTGTTCTCTTACACTGGGCTCCCCCTCCCCATGGGATATCTGCACAAATAGCATTCAGAGCTGTGCTGAGCTCCATTTCATTGGCACATTTGCGCATTTCCTGCACTTTCACTTCTGTAGCCTTTTGACCTTTTGTCTACCTGCTGACAGACCCAAGAATTTAATCAATCCAGAGTGCATGCAGTGTTTAATTTAAGGTGTGATGGAGTGTGAGTAATGTTCTGTGTCCTTGGTGGTATTTAGGAAGGCGACTGGTAGTGTTGACTCTCATAACTCACTTGTGAGGAAATGTGATGCTGCAGTGTTATAGCTGCTATTTTGAAACGGTGCCTATTGTTTCTCAGAAGAATTATTTATTTCATTTTTCTTTGTTTGATAAAACCTTGTAAGGAGTGGAAGTATATAGCAATTTATTATTAACTGTCAAGCATACTTGAACTCTGAGTGCACACACAGGCACACAGACATGAACGCAGGAATGTTTTGTCAGGTTTATGAATGCATGCCTCTAGTTCTTACCTGGTGAGTAACCATAAGGCATCTGAGCGGCGTTCCTTGCAGAGCTCGATGGGAGAAGAATCTATCAACAGATGTGATAACAAAAGAAAGTTACTTCCTGTGATCAGCTATAACAAACATCCTCATGTTCCCCAAAATATCTGTTTCATCTGTGGCCTCAAATATCACCTGCAGAACAAGAATATACACACATTCTGCTACCATACAGGGCGCCACCGTTTTGTACTTTGTACCACAGCATTCCAGAAACCAGAGTGTCCTGGGAGATGAGTAACCCAGTTTTTCTCACCTGCTCTTGCAGCTGGCCAGGCACAGGCAGGAGCTTTAGCCTTGACACGGCCTCGGCTCTCTGCTCTGCTTGGCTTTGAGGAGTTTCCATCTCCAAGCCCAGAGCTTGTCCCTGGGAGTTTGTTAGGACCAGGCTCCTCCTGCAGCGCCTGCCCATTGGGGGGGTGCGGAGCTGGAACTGGGAGGGCAGGAGCTGAGGGTCCTGCTGCTGCTGGTGGTGGTGCTGAATTGGCTCTTGCCATCTCTGTTGCTGAAGAACAGAGGAAATAAAGTCAGAGCAGGGTAGCTATAAGCATGTTCAAGATAGCAGTTCAGATGATTAACCGACCGAGCTGGTGTGAAATGAAAAAGTAGTGAAATAGATTTAGTAATGGTTAGACCTTATATGCATGTGAAAGAGGCTGTTAAAAAGAGGTGTAGACATTTTTAGCAATCTGTTAGATTCCTGCGGATGACCATGTCTCTGCAATGACAACACTTGATCTTTCTTGTTTTTTCGGCTAACATACGTGTGTATGTGTGTGCACACCGCTTTATCAGACAGGCTCCACGAGTGTAAGTTGAACCTATGGATCCAGTATCATTGACCCACTTACCACTGGTCTGGCTTCATCCAGTGAGTAGATTTCAGGGCTGCAGGGCTCATCGTACAGGGGCGACAACGGTTGTCGGGGGGCGCACATGTCTGAATGGCGCTGAGGGGCGTTCAGGGAGTAGTTCAGGGTTGTCTGAGGGGTGCTCCAGCTGTTAGACTGATCACAAAAGATTCAAACGGATCCAGGAGTTAGCTTAAAACGGCAAGCAGTGAAAAGAAAATCAATTTTCCTTCTGTCTCTATCTTTATCTGCTTTTTTCTCTCACGCTCTTCGGGTCATGGAAAGCAATCACATAAGCACACTTTAAGATCAGATTACCAAGTACAGGTTTTAAACTAATACCAGTCATAATCTGGTGTGACACCAATCTGTTGTCTCACAAATCTGCTTTCAGCTGTCAGTGTTGTATATAAAAACTGCACTCTTGCACCCTGCACACTTAAATGCCATAGTAATGTAGGCATATCTCCTAAGTATAGAAAACGTTTCCTGATTGGCGGCTTAAGTTTTGTTTATGAACTATATTAGAGCTTTCATTCCTTGCACCATCAAGAAGATTAATCTTTCAACCTCAATTCTGCATGAATGCTACTGTTATCCCACTTGTTAACACATATACATCACGACCCTTCTCAGCCGACTACTTGGTGTGTCTATTTTAGTTACTGTGCACGACATGTAAAATAAGTCAGCCGTCTCGAGGGGAACATTCGGTTATCAATTTAGACACCAGACTATATTACCTTGACAAGCGGAGCTTTCTCCAGGCGCTGTGGGCTGGCACGATTCAAGGCAGAGTATGGTGTGCTGTAGATCTGAGACAATCCTGAGCTCTCAGCAGGCTGGAGGTAGGAGCTGCGCTGGGGGGAAGAGTAGCGCAGCGACAAAGGTCGCAGGTCACGCTCAGGCCTGGTGTGGGAAGAGACGCTGTTGGTCCTGCTGCCCAGGCGGGCAGTCTCAGTTGAGGAAGGACGACTGGAGCTGTACTGTAGGGAAGACAACCAAGATAAAAGTCAGCCAAGAGTTGTGGTTTTACAACACAGGTAGCATCAGGGATTTTTACTACTGGGTCCCTGTTAAAAAACAACAAAAAACTGTTTTCTACAGCATTAGTTATCTGCATCATTTTGCATTCTTTCATCTAGGTGGGAGAGAAAAGCTTTCATCAGTGTAGTTGAGACAGTGATAGTTCAAGTCAGGAGCTGAACAACAACATATCTTCTGGGCACTAAGCCCTGTCCACTTTTAGCTAATTGGATGAGCAGTCAGCCTCCATCGACCCTCTCCCGAGGGAGTTTGGTAAAAAAAAAAAAAAAATCCTGATGTGAGTGCTTCAGTGCCCCTTTAAGAGACTGAAATTAACTGTACATTGCCGAATCAGCATATACCATAAGAGCCTCTTATTTTCTTCATCCAAAAGTAGTTTAATCTGTATTGTTTGGGGAAAAATAAACAAAACTTTGTAATGATTTTCTTTTCTGGAAGGGCTGAGGATCACCTCGTGGGTCTTTGTAACAGGAGTGGTTTGGTTTCTAGACCTTGCTTAATAATTAACTTTGTAAAGTAAAGGTGTTGCTGCTCAGCTCCACCAAAACAAACAGTTTTTTGTACTACTAACTCCTACCACATTCATATCTGTTTAAATATTATTGTGTTGGTGTGTTTGCTTCAAGAATTATTGAACCTAAGATGCAGCACACAGCTGACTTACACAGAGGGGCTCAGAGTATCCTGGGGAGAGAGGGTTGTCCTCCTGAATGGGTAACTGAAGGTTGTGGGAGCCACGTCCACTCTGTGACTGGCTGAGTTTGAGAGACTCTGCTCGTCCTTGGCTGTTTCCACTCCACCGGTCAAACTGTGGAGCCTGTGGATTACAGGAGAAAAAAATATTATTAACTAAAATATTTGGCCAAGAGCAAATGAGGAATGGGTTTGGTCGTAATATTGTCAGTCATTTCATAGTCATGCTGAATGTTAATTTACTAAAGAGGCAGGGCCTCTTCTCCTTTATCAGTTTTCCTCATGATTGAATTCACTCCACCTGCAGGTTCACAAACCAGGTGGAGATATCTATCCTGATGTGTAGTGTAATTGTTTTTGGCCTGTGAAAGAAAAGAGGGAGGGGCTCACTTCTCTGTGCGTCGGGGTGTAGATGATGTCATACACAGGGGGTGGGGGGCTGAGAACAGGCACATCAGCAGCTTTGAAATGCTGAATCCAGTCGCAGAACTCTGTCCTATCCAGGCACGACACCACGATGGGGTTGATCAGTTTCCCTGGTAAGAGAGGAGGGGAGAGGACAAAGCCTGTAATTCGGTCCATTCGCTCACAGGAATGTGCTATAGTCAGATTGTCATTCTGGGGATAAAACCACCTCATTCATAGAGGGTTACCCTCTGTGACGCTAGCGTATTCATGGAAAAGGCCATTTGGTGTAAAACATGCATAAGAATGTACATTCATTGTACACGCATTAAAATCCCTTTATCATGTCTTTTTAAATGCCAATATGCAGAAGAACTGCTCACTGATTCACTGTATTTACCTTCAATCATAAAGGTGTTAGGCTTGACGTCTTGGCAGGGTGTGGTCACAGTAATCATGTTGAGTGGAAGTTTTCCCTGTAATCATAATAACTTGTTAATACCACTCTTTTTAAAAAAACACTTGATATTGTGTATGTATACAAGTCAAAGATTTAAAGTTTACTGGGGTCAGTGGTACCTTATAAAAAAGCCCGTCATTCTCCTCGGACAAGATGATCAGTGTCGATGGGTACATTACCAATAGTCTGTCACTCTGTTCCTGTGGACACAAGAATAAAGCAGCGAGTGAGCTTCGTGTGTGTGTGTGCTGTTTCAGTGCAGTAACAGAACAGTGTTTAATTATTCTTATTCATTAGCAGGACAGTGGTGTTATTTATAGGTAACATAAATGAATCTTTTTCTATATTTTGTGCAATTGCAGCAAATGGCTGGCAAAATAAATTGAAAGAAACTTAGTGCAAAATAAATTTGGAATTTAATTTAGATTTATTGTAATTTTTGATGGCAACAATTACAAATACATAAATAAAGTTTGATACTGTACAAGAAGAATTCCTCCAAATACTCTTTGTTGTAGGTGAGAGAATAAGCCATGATAAGTTTTTTTGACTGTGTGAAGATAAGACTAAGAAGAGAGACAAATAGGAGACCTGGTGCAAACATTAAAAAGACGTCGGTATTATCCTCTTAATACTCTGTTTAGAGGCAGTTTAAATCCCAGGACACTGACAACAGTCAAACCAGTTAGTGGAGCATTTAAAGGTGCAGCAGACTGAGTTTATGTTTCCTCTCCCTCTCAGAGGGTGTGTCCGCACAGACAGCTGACATTCCAGCTGTGAGGTGAGTCGAGTCACTGCGTGAGCTGGGCAAATACCTCTCACACACCCAGGCCCTAAATCTCACACACTTCAATAAGGCTGCCGCTGTTTCCCACAGAGAATTAAATACTGATATCCATGCAAGCTGTGTCATGTATACTGTTTTTAATGCCTGCTATGTGAAGCTGTATCAGCATTTTTATTTGTGTTCATGTCTGATTTGGTCAGCAAGGAGTTGTATTTTTTTATCGGTCAGTTACAGGTGTCTGACACTGTTTTACACCTTGACAGGAAAATAAAGAAAATAGTATGTACAGGAAGGTAGTGTTTGCCAAATTATGGACCCACCCTTTTCACTTACATTGTGTTGAGGTAATGTGTTTGTTGCGCAATGTAGAAACTATGTGAGTCATCTGGGTTTAGAGCTGATGTTACCTGGCTTGTATTCATCATGTGAAAAATTCCCAGAGTTTGAAAACATGTATGTTTCATGAACTATAGTCTGCTGTACTGTACGTTTCCATAAATGGGCAGCATCAGAGATTGTGTATTTTACGTCAGTGTGACTGGACATAGTGATTCACTCTTGATAAGCAGCAGTGAGGTCTTACCTGACAGGGCAGGTGCTGCAGTCGGACTTTAGTGACATGTGTGATGGGGCCCAGACTGTCCCGCTGAGAGCCCTCCCACTCATAGATGGGCTCTCTGTTGATGGAGTTCCTCAGCTCCTCTCTGCCCTCAGGAGTCTTGTTCTGGTTTAGCTACACAGGTACACAGGATAGATTAATCAGTAAACATGTGGATTTGGGTTGTTTTTTTTTCTCAGAACTTCACTCTTGTTTGTTCATCCTAACGGCTCTTAAGCGAGGGCTTACTAAAGCATCATCACTTATTTTCTTCGGCAATGACACATCTAGGTTCATGTGTTTCATCAGCCATTTCCCCACCTGCGGGTGTGGAGTCAGCACTTTAACCCTTGCAGATGTGAGGGTTAGTTTGATGTAGGTCTATGTTGCGGTCAAGGCCGCTCCCTAGTATCCAGGCCTCAGGGAGAGCCAGCAGTGACCTACTTGACTCACCAAATCTACACATTCACAGACACACCCTGTTATATCAGAAGCATTTTCCTGAATAACCCACCAGGTAGACTAAAAGATGGAGCCTGGTATAATGTCACACTGGCTATTTAGGGTTAAGGTTAAGGCTAAGGTAGCACTTACTTTCACTCTGGTGTAGTTTTCAGGTGCAAATGCAGTGCCTCCATTGGCTTCTATATTTTCTTTGAGCAGGCCAACCCACAGGTCCATTTCTTCTTGGTTGGCGCAGTAGACGATGATCGGGTTGAGGCTGACACCTGCAGGGTGCAAAGTTCACATGGTCAAAAAAAAAAAAACATTTCACCCAGGCCTCCCTTTCTTAGCCTTTGTCTGGTAGCTTCCTGCCATGGTGGTGAATCATTTATGATCTTCACAGTCTGCTTCTCTGGCTGTTTACTGGACACGTTATGCAATAAGTGCAATAAATGTTAACACATGTTCAAAATGGGAAACCACATCTAAGACCTCTTGTGGAGGATCCCCCTTGACCTGCTTTGTTTGGCATTTAAAACCCTTAGCAGACTCACTCCCACACACTGCTGCTTACCCAGGAGGAAACAACAGGACCTGGGATGAAAAGAGCTGGAATCCCCCTCTATCTCTCAGTCCCACACATACCAGAGATAACCAGCAGGGAGATATAATAGATAAGATCATTCCACCCGTGGCTTTGCACTGAAATTGTCAGGAACCATAGCCTGCTCTAGCCTCTTAAATAATCAACCTCTAATCTCATTTCATCTGTTAACGTTCACTTCACAGTAGACCTTGACCATTTCCCCCCCTGAAAAGTAATGTTTTTCCATCAAGCAGGATGAGCAATGTGAAAACTTTTGAGACCGGAAGCATATAATGAGTTAATTCAAACTTTAGTCAGTTTACAGAGGTCATTAACTATTGTTAAAAGTAATTAACTATCATTATTCATCTTACCATGTTAATTCAAACCATGTGAAAGCTCCCAGGAATTTTTACAGACCCTCTCGTTGTTTGCTTTGTCACTCTCTAACTCACCGACACCACTTTACACGAAAACTGATTCATATTTTCAGCTCAGTAAGAGGAACGTGCTGGTCTCGCAGGAGGAAATCTCTCACTTGACTCAGAATCTCGTCATGCATCCCCTACATGTTTCCTGACATTGATGCTTCCCATAAGGCAAATAAAGGTTCACACTGAACAATGAAAACAACTGAAATACAATACCACAAAATAACAAGCTTGATCCGGGAAATTGCAAAGTCATATATGTGAAAGGAACACCAAAGAGTGTCAATATTATGACAGAGATGTTTAAGATATCAGTAAGATAATAATAATTAGGAAATATAAACACAGAAATCTTACACTCTTCATGACTGGGAATTATTTTTTACATGTTAACATTTTTTTTAATTCATTAAGGTCCAAAGCTAGGTACCACAGCAGCTTATTTTTACTTAATGAAGACAGATCAAGTTTTTGTTCATTTGGAGTTCAAAAGCTTTGTGGCATTTCCAGCAGATATTAACCTGAGCGCTTTTTGGAATGTGCTATAGATTATATGCATTGACAAGGCTAAGAGCGGTAGCCAGGCCTTTTTACACGACAGCTGGGCTGACTGAAGTGCACCTGTTGTCTAACAAGCGGGGCCTTTAAGGCCGGTTTAGCCCCCTGACCAAGGGTGAAGGGGGCCCGGCTCTAGTTAGTCTTGGGGTTGAGTGGAGGTGAGGAGGGTCGCGGCACCTTTGAATCACTGGAATGTGACAACATAGGAAATGCTGCAGCTTGAAAATAGCATGTGGTTTCTTGTCTTTTTTTTAAGTGAGGAAAATTTTTACTTTGATCCATAGCTGATGAGAGGGACAAACACTGGAGACCCACCAACAGGAGTAAAAAACACACATTATAAACATTCAGTTGAGACAAACATGAGCCAAAGACCCAGACTTGTGCCGGGTCTAGTTCATCCTGTCTTCCTTTTTATGAAATTGGAAGTGAGCCACTGACAAATGCTTTCTGCTAGTTCCAGTCTGAGTGCTTGATTAGCTAAATTCAACACAACCAATTCAACTCAAAACTAATGATTACAACATTCCAGGGCCTTTTGCCAACATCCACTCGTATCCTTTCTTGTGAAGCTGAAACTTACCGTTTATTTGAAAAGCGAATTCTTGGGGTTGGCTGTGGTTGCAGTTCTGTTGCAGGTTGCAGATGGTGAGTTCTTTCAACGGAAGAGTTCCCTGCACACAAAACAACAGAAAGCTGTATCACGCTTCTTTGGGGGGGGGGAAATTCTCTCATTCACATACCAAAAGCATTCTCTGCAACGTTTCCCTTTCTATTACGCTCTGTTTGAGTCGACTGTTAAGCTCTACATTTTTAACAAAGAAATTAATCACCATTGCTGTGAGGTCAGTCTTGTAAGTGGATGATGTATTCATGTCTGCCCTGTATTTGTTGTCATCTATATTCTGACTAATACTGTTTTCAGGTGCTCAGCTGTCTCTTTTTGATATGTGAGTGGAGCTCCTAACAGACAGTGTAAAATGATGATTAATGGCTTCTCATGCTTTATGAGACAAGTGAAGAGGCATAATCATACTCTCTGTTTATCAACATACTCTTGGTTGACGGGATACGCATGTCAGAAGTTATGACAACATAGCATAAAACTCTGCCTCAGAGGAATATTGAAATAAAAATCAATCTTGAGACAGCTGATGTAGAGAGAGTGCGTATTTTAACGACGTAGTCATAGTCGAAATAAAACTCACCTGGTATGTCAGTCCGGTTGTGTTGTTGGAGACAAAATGAAGGTGTGTCTGGAAGAGATCCAGGTAGCAGTCGTGTACATCCTGCAGAGATAACAAGTGAAGTTGAAGAATGAAAGGGTTACAGATGCAGATACAGTGAAAAAAGACTAGTCCTCTCTGTGAGAATAGATATGTCACAATAAAGCAAGTGTTATCTAAATTCACTTACAACATTTACAGCAGCTGATTTCACAGTTTGGCATGCTGATTAGAAAACAAATCACTGAAATGAGCTAGTGCAGTGTGGATGAAATTAAATCTCGCATGCACACATGCACGTTTGTCTCTGGCATTAAAAGAGTCACATATTACAACCTAATAAGTCTTATAAGATTAATTATTCTTAAAATCCTTGCCAGGATTTAGGATTATTTAATCCATCTGGGAACATCTAGTTCTTGTATCATCTGCTGATTCACTGAGCACTTACAATAAATGTTCTGAGCTGAGGATTGTTAGCAATGGCTGACCACAAAATGCAATTAAAAGTCACTTTGTTTTGACAGCAGCCTGTCTCTGATTCATGTATAGGTCTCTTTGTCAACATTGAGGTAATATGTTTCCTTCCTTTGCGGTATTATTTTCTGTTATAGTGCAATGTGTTCTTTTGCCATTATGACGCCATTCTTTCAATCAATCTTTTCGTTCTACTGTTTGACAGAGCTGTTGTGTCACAGCTCTGACAAATTGCAGTTCTCACAGTGAGGAGCCGGTGTGTCCTCTATCAGTCCTCGGGATCAGCGGAACTCTCTCTACCCTGAGGTTTTCTCTGGGAGATGTTTCACAACCACAGCAGAAACAAGCATGTCCAAACACAGGCTGCGGTCCGCTTTGTGGAAAACTGATTGGATTATTCACAGCCAGCCACCACGTCAATGCCAGTAGCAAGTTTCAGTGTGTTTGGTGGCTGCAGAGCAACATCCTGTTACCCTCCACCTGTTTTTTCTTTCTTTTTTCGGTTCACATAAATGACTTGGCATGATGTCTCACTGCAGGCTTGGTCATTGTCAAAGACCTCATTAACCACAATAAGGATTGTGCAGCATGAGTTTTGTTTTCTTTTAAAGGTGCTTTCCTGATATTTCAACATAGATACATTAAAACTCCACTCACCTGGCAGTGGAGGAAGCGGAAACGAACTTTGGAGCTGTGAATCATCCGTCCATAATTCTTCACATTGATGCTGCTCTTCTTCCAGCCACTGGCAAGGTCGTAAGGAAACGGGGGATCCCATTTTATATTCTCTATCGTCTGCAGGTCTTTATGGGACATTTCCTGCAAGCAGTAATAATATTGGGGACGTTCAGACATGATGTGAATAAACCAGTCAAACCTGCTGTTGAAATCAATCAAAGACAGCAGTAAAAATCAAACCGCATGCAGGTTGACATTTTCAGGAGAGCAGTTT
>JBAJHX010000041.1:9492820-9505319 GCA_037176925.1 Amniataba percoides
TGTGTGTGTGTGTGTGTGTGTGTGTGTGTGTGTGTGTGTGTGTGTGTGTGTGTGTGTGTGTGTGTGTGTGGAGGAGATGTAAAAGAAAATTGTTTTTACGAGTTATGTCCCTACAGTATCAATGAAAGATGGTTTTGGTTGCATCAAGATGCTTAAGATGCTTAAGATGTCTTTATACGCTACACACACTGTAATTAGGATGCATCCATCCTTTGTTGTCTTCATAATGTCGTGTGGTGCTACACCAGTGAAGCATCACCGAAGCAGACGTGTCACAACCCCGCCATGCCTCGCCACTTCCTTCACAGAACATCCAGAGAAATATGGGGCATATTTCACAGCTCTGTGAGCGCAGAATCCTTTAGAGCAGTCAGTACGTAAATCCAGATGCAGGTTTATGACAGACAGAGAACAGCTGCAGACAGATTGGAGCAGTGATCCAAAAGAAACGGAGAGACAGAAGAATAGAAACAAAGAAAAAGAAAATGGTCTATTTTTAATCTGCCTTTATCCAGCTTAACTTTCACTGTTTTAATGGACTGTGCCCACACACTCCTATTTCAGATTCAGATCTCAGCGCTTTGAAGGCCACAGACAGAGAGAGTGAAGCTTTGCGTTTTAACTCTGATGTTAGAACAATCTCTTTAGTGCAGTCAGGATTGTTCCTTAGAGAGGTGAGAAGATAATGGAAAAGTGATGCATGCCACTGTTTGTTTCTTCTTTTCACAGCCACTTTAATCCATTGTCACCTGGCAAGGCTCAACAGGCGAATGTTTTCATGCAACAGACGTTGCAGTTCTCTGAGATGCAGATAAAAATTATGCTCATACCTGAAATCACAGGCCTGTTTAAGTTCTGTAATACCCAACACAACCTCCTTATCCCTTGTGTGACGACAAGTCCCAAATCCTCTATGTTGGTTTTTGGTGGTGGGACTTCCCTTTTGTATAAATCTGGATCAGTGACTGTGCCTACATTGTTTCTTTAACCTTTATTTAACCAATGTGGTCTCTCTGGGACACAATGGCCTCCTTTTTAGAAACACCCTGCTCAAAACACATTCACATCTAAAAGGCTGCCAGCATAACAAAAGTCTGATCTGTGTCAAGGAGCAGCAGTTTGTACATTGTCCAACGGCACTTCATCCCCCATCAAGTCACTCACTTACTAAACACCAGTGCGCCACTCTATACTAATACTGAATTAGCATGCCTCAATCTAACTTAACCACAGCTGAATATATTAGTAAAATACGGACCCACCCCCCATCTCCCCAAAAAAGAAACCTTTATTTATAATCAGAAGTAAGCAATGCTGTTAGCTCTATAAACAGTACAGCAGCAGTGAAAATGTCATTCACTTTGCCTAATTACACACCAGGACAAGAACTGCTGATGTGCCCAACTGATGAATAAGAGATAGTCTGGCTAAGCTGACGTGCTAGATAAAGCTGTCTGTGGCGGCACACTGGTATGATAAAACCACAAGAGACAGTGATTGATGCAGCTAGCAAGGAACAAGTGAGGTCCTCCTAATGAATATTAAAAAAACACCAGCATGCTTGTGGCCACTTCCCTAGAGGAGCCTCTGTGATTAAAAAAAAACATGACTGTTTAGGATACAGACTTCTGTGCCCATCTCAGTGAGGACAGGGTGATAAACAATTATGAATACATAATACATGGCATTTTATGGTAATATGCCACACATCAGTCACTTCCAAAATAAAGCAAGACTAGGTAGTAATCAGGAAATGTTTTTGTCAATTGATCAGTGGCTTTTAAACTGACAGAATCATTACACGTTTACACACAGTGACTACCTATAACAACACAGCTAAATTTCATGGTAAGCAAATTACCTGTAGACATAATAACCAGCAATTGTTAATTCCCGACCATGAAAATGCCACCATTAAAACTGCTTTCCCACCAGCTGGCAGTTGACTCAGTGGGAGACGAGAAGCAGCTTCACCCCTACCTGTTTCAGTGGCAGCAGCATAAACTCCTCCGTCTTGGACACCTCCACAAAGTGCTGCAGGACATATTTGTGCGCCGACTTGAGCAAGTCACTGCAGGAGTGTGTGTCAGCGAAGCCTCGGATGCCCAGGCAGTTGGAGGGGTCTAGCTGGCTGAGGAGGAACTTACAGCAGGCGTCCCTCACCCCGTTGAGCTGCAGCAGGCTTGCTGCTGGCAGTAAAGTCTAGAAAAAGTGCAATTTCAGGTAGAAATACACTGTTAGTGTGTTGCATCGTGACGTCTGCTCCATGAGATGGGGTGATTGTCTTTTCTATAGATCTGAAATCGTCTACCCTACCTGCACGTTGCCTTCTCCAACCACAATCTCTGCTGTGTAGGCGTACTGGACCAGCTGCTCCAAAGCCTGAGGATCGATGTCATGTAAGGTCACATGAGTCTGCCGACTCTCCGACATCTCATCTGCATGACAGCACAGAACGAGAGCTGTTATTTTTTTCCCTCCACTAGATATAACTTGTAAAACTGATATAATTCCCTCCTGGTTCAATCATGTCGACACATGGCAGCTCCTAATGTATACAGCACTGCTGCCAAATGTCAGTATAACTCATCTGTAGCTGTCTATTTAATCAGTTGTTGTGTATGGAGCTTTTGGACATTCCTGAATCCAAGCACTCTTGCCCAACATGCATATTCTGCATGTTCTGTATCAGGAGGTTCTACATAAACAGTCACATATTTCATCTCCTATTAGTTGGAGGAAATTGCACACAAAATCTACAGGGGATCTGTCATTTTGCTGTTTGGATGATCATAAAAGATCCACAGATTCTGGACATGGGCTAATTAGAGAATAGGTCAGACAAGAGGATGCATTGCAGCTGAGACTAAAAGCCAGACAACTGACTGTCTGGAGACACATTGTACCCTCACAAAAGGTCTAGTGTCAGGAGGAAATCTGAGATTCGCAGACCTCATTTGACCACCTGTGGTCCAGACAGGAAGAGAAGGAAGGAAGCGATGATGCTGAAAGGATGAGGTGGCGATCATGGTACACACAAATTGTTGTGTCATCAGACTCTGAGTAACAGAGCAAAATGATGGGCAGTTTGATGCCAGAGCTTAAAATGTCTGAGGCGTGCAACATGCTGGGATTTTGGGATTTCATTAATAAAAAGCACTGAGCAAAGTGTAAACAGGCAGCATGTATGAGAATAAAAATCGTACAACGTGAGTTGAACTTACTGGTAAACATAGCGTGGAAGTAGGGGCTGCAGGATGCCAGCACCACTTTATGCGCCTTGATCTCTTTGTTGGAGACATGGAGCACAATGTCGCACAGCAGCCCCCGCTGTCGCATCCGGTTCATAGACACGAAGGAGTCGTGGTAATGGCGCTTTGAATTGTGCGAGATGCTGTGGCCATCACGGTTAAGCAGCTGCATGCCTCCCTCCATCATGGTGCCTGATGTGGCGGTCACCAGCTCTTGCCTGGGCCGCACTCTGGGCAACTGTGAAAGATGCAGAGTACCATTTTCATGTCACTTAATTACCAGTGTCATTAACTTAGAAAAATGTCATTTGTCATCAGAAAAATGCTCCACCTGTAAGGGCTTCATTGCAGGGATGCAGGTGTTTTAACAGGTGTCCTGAGAAATCATTGTACCTATTGTTACCATTCTAATACCCATTCTGACAGCTATGAAAGGAAGCCTACCAGCATGACAGACATCTCATTACAATTACAAAGTGTAGTAGGTTGGCAGTCCTGGTTATCTGACAGTGCCAAGACTGATTTAATCACATTATGACAATAGAGAGAAGATGGGTATAATTCCATAACCTTGAATAAATCAATCCAGATTTATCCTCTAATGGACTGTCTTGTTTTTTTCTAATGGCAGTGACTCGTGACTGGCGAGTTTAATTGCACCAGAATTAGCTGTGAA
Source organism: Amniataba percoides (assembly GCA_037176925.1). Taxonomy (NCBI): domain Eukaryota; kingdom Metazoa; phylum Chordata; class Actinopteri; order Centrarchiformes; family Terapontidae; genus Amniataba; species Amniataba percoides. The sequence goes on from JBAJHX010000041.1 coordinate 9,496,748, forward strand.
GCCCCCGCCCCCCCACCTCATCCCAGCTGCAACCTCGGGTAGGCAGGGTGGGAGGAGAGAAGGATGTAGCCTGAGTTAGCCTTTTCCTTTGTACTCTCTGCCGCCCTGCTCTCGGATGGAGAGCACACTTCAGAGCGTTGCATAACCATCGTCACGCGGCATCTTAGAAGTTGTTGTCTGATGGATATTTAGTATGTGCTAAGGCAAACTAGTATATGGGGTGAACCAGACTAGAAATGCATTAGAATCAGCCCAGGCCTAAAACAGACTTAAAGATGAAAACAGTTTCACCCAAATAGACTGAATTTGATGCTTTTTAAAACTCACAAGAGAAAAGAAACGGAGCAGAGGCTAAAGCATTTTGAATGTGTACAGTGAACTCCTTAAAGTCTAATTTGGTAAACAAATATATAGTCACTATTCCATAGTGATGATGTATTCTATAAATATATATATGTGTGTCCTATGGCATTTAGTGATACTACTTCTTTTAAATCATCATTCATGTTTGTCAAAAGAAAGATGTTTTTTTTACAATGACACAAACATAATAGAACAAACAGGCAGACACCAGTCTCATTAGAGAAGAGTATTGATCAGTTTGAAGTCTGACTCTCAAGAAACACAAAAACAAGTGATCAGTTCTGATAAAGTTGAGTTTCACATGTCTTTCCAGTAAAATAGACAATTCACTGAGTATCATTGGGTGATAATTATGTTGTCATCTGTTCAGTGGCTCTCGTTCAACTAAATACTCTCACTGTCCCACTGAGGACCATCTCAAATGTCACCACAGCTGTCTGGCGTCTTGCTCTGAGTCCCATTTTCTGAAACACAATAGACCACAAAAACACACCAACCATGTTCCTCTATGGAGGAACAATCTGCTATCAGGCCTCAAGGGAATAACATGAGATAATACTGCAAACTGAGACATGGATACACAGGAGGCTGGGCCAGAAATGAAAACACAGTTGTTAAAAACTAACAGAGTATAGCACTTGTCCTCCAGGCTTGTCTCTTAAAATTTTCTTCTGTCTCTCTGGCTCCAAACCTTGGCTGTCAGCACAAACACTATGTTGTTCCTTGACAAATGTGCAACCTTGCTGGATACACAAATGTTGCTCTGTTATCTCTGTAGGGCAGAAGGATGCTTCTATTCCTACATCAGCCTCCTTATGTGATCTGAAGGAGCCCCAACCCCCACTCCATCTATTTTGAATAACAGCAGCTTTCAGCTGCTGCAGCAGCAGCAATAGACTGAAGAATGAATGTGTAATTTATTTACCGGTGGCTGTGTTGCGATTATCCTTGCACACAACGTCTTCAACGGAGTGATCGGGGGTTAAATCAGCAGCTGTCGCAGTCAGATTGGTTCAAAATTGGTACCAGTGTCTTGCTATCTGTCCATATTCTGACTCGAGCATACTAAATATGAAGAAAGCCTCTGTTTTGTGCTGTATGCAGCTGACGTCAATGCAAAAAAAAAACTGCATGAAATCTGACATCGGTTTTTTAAGGTGGAGCTGGAGATGCTCAAGGTAAATGTTTGAATGCTGCTCATGCTGTTGAGATATGAAGTCGTGCGACGAAAAAACCTCAGTGTACGCATTGATATGTTTCCTACTCACAAATGTCAAACTTTTACGACAACAGCTAGTTTGTTTTTTGAAGTAACACACACGACCTTAAGCGCCCCTGTCTGGCTGGTTCAGAGTCCGGAAGTGCGTTCGATACATTCATCTGGGCTAACGCGAAAGGCGGGGTTTCTCTTAGAAGCGCCGGTATTGGTGAGAACCTGACCCACCCTCCCGCTCCGGTGAGCCCGGATAAATAAATCAAACAAACAACTCATAAGCTCGGTGTTCAATAATGCTCCCTAAAGCTCTCCTAATATTTTCTTAGCGAGGTGCATGTTTGCATTGTTCAATAAAACAACATAAGAACCTGTCTTCGTCTGAGATGACCAGATTAGGTAGAATTAAACAGGTTCCGCTCACCACCAGCCGTCGTCGGTGACGAGATGACAGCAATGATTTCTTCCTGTTTGCGAGCTTGCCCAGCTTTGTGGTTTTGTAACACAACGGAGCAAAAGAAAAAAAACATGAAACAATCTAACTCTTCGGCTGCTCGCGTCTCGTGAAAGCAACTGACCATTAAATGTAAACCTCACGTGCAGCGTCAAAACAGAGCTCGCGCTTGTAGGAGCAGATTTGACAGAGAAATCTCGAGGTTATCGGGCTCGCCGACTTTCCCTTTTTGGATTCGATATGATATTTAGTGAATAATCAATTTCGATGCTTACACTCATTATGAAAAACTAATAATAAACACTAATAAGAGGCGTGTGTCGTGTTTGATCCGAATAATAATGCTGCTCGTATTATATTTGTAAACACAATTGGCCTACGAGTTTCCACCGGTGAACCGTAAAATCAACTCCTTCGTTTCTGCAGCGGTGCATTGTGGGTATTGAGGTTGGGCGGCGTCACGTTGTGGATCCAGCATGGCAGGCAAACAGAAGCGGTAGGTAGATAATTTCTTTACTGTGTGCTGTATATTACGAGTTTTAACAGTGAGTTTGTGTTATTTTTATACGTCTGGGTGTTGTCAACCTGTTCGGGTAACTTGTGTTGTTTTCAAGAATAGTTTGTAGCAAACACGCTGTCTTAGTGTCTTAGCCACTAATGCTACTAACGCATGCTAACCAGGGTGTTAGAGGCTCTTGAAAACAGCTAGCTCAAATCCAACACAAGCTGAACTTTCAGCCTTTTGTCCTCTTTAAAATGAAAACATTTGCATTTGCTGGCTGACTCACAAGTTGACAGCTAAACAGCCATCGTGTGAATTGTACATCATGCATCACAGAAAGTTTCCTCACTCACATGTTGGCCAGCACATTTCATCATGAACTGTTGCCTTGTTTTTTGGGGGGGAGTAGGAAATTAGAAGACCTCAGCGTGGATGAGTTCCTGCTGTCAGGTGATTTTGACTCTGAAGGCGAATCTGATGAAGAGACTCCCAAACAGAATGGACTGAAGAAGAAGAAAGATCTGAAATCTGCATCACCTACGATGTGAGCGGTTTACTTTTATACATTGTGTCATTGTTGTCATGGTAATAACATTAAAACCGTTCAAGAACAGACACTTGACTCTTTCGTGTGTTTGCGCTTGTTTTTGTCTTTGCAGTGATGATAATAGAAAAGGCAAGGCCTCTGAGCACAAGGAGCAGCTGTCCAGGCTAAAGAACAAAGATCCAGAGTTCTATAAATTTCTGCAAGAGAACGATCAAACGCTGTTGAACTTTGACGACACTGACAGCTCCGAGGATGAGGATGAGAGAAAGTACCACAGACTGCCAACCACGCTGGAGGTAGGTTAGGTGTTGGTATGTACGCGTGAGTTGCCAATGAGTTATCATGTGACAACAAAGATCTTAATACTGGCGTGTTTTGCATACAGGACGCAAGCTCTGGTGACGACGATGATGAAGAAGATGACGACGAGGGTCAGAAAGGTTCAAAGAAATCCAAAAAGGCAGCGGAGGCTATTAAAGTCACAGATAAAATGATTCAAGACTGGAAAGCAGCTATGAAGAAGGAGCCCACACCTCGTCTTTTTAGAGAAGTCACCCAGGCTTTCAAGGCTGCCGTGGCCACAACTAAGGGTGAAGGAGGGGCTCAGTGCCGCTTCAAAGTGGCCGACAGTTCAGGTAACATGTTTGCGTTGAGGTGCTAATGTATGTGTTCACACTGGTGCATTTCAATCAAAATGTAATATGTGCCCACAACTTGCCATTATGTTATTTCATCATGTTTCTTTTACGGCTAGACATGTTTTGATTATAATGCTGAGACTATACTGATAGATAGAGATTTTGGAACAACCCTGCAACAGTATTTTTGTTTTTAGAAACTTTACTTTGAGGAAGAGAGATGCTTCTTTTTACAAAGAATGAATTTTTCTTTTAACAAAACCTAAAAACAACTCTACTTGAACCTGCAATAACTGATTTTAGTTGAGGGCAGTGAAAACGAAAAAGTTGTGGACTCAACTTTGGTAAATGGACTGCACTTATGTAACACGTTTCTAGTCTTTCACGCTTTACATCCACACACAGTCATACACTGTGAAGGCTTCCATACAAGGACACTTGAAGTTGGTCCCACTCTGGCTCAAGTTTTTATAGAGTCCTGCACAGTGCTCCTTGCATACTGTCACTGACTTGAGGCCACACACTACTGCCCAAAGGTTGATCCTTAGAAACGTCCTGAACACATCATAATAGTAATAAAAACAGAGGGCTGAGACTGTGCAGGTACAGACACCACCACACACTTTGGGTGGATCAAAAGACATGTTAATATGTATACTTTAAATTCACTTTTCTCTCTTTTCCAAATAAATAGAATTGAGACCCTTGTATTGAGTGATGCAATTAATCTATTTACAGTTGCTTTACATAAATATATCTTTCTCTCTGCAGTGTTCAATGCCTTGGTCCTGTTCTGTATCAGAGATATTTACAACGCCCTGCAGAAGATGCTCAACCTGAAGGCAGATAAAGACCAGAAAAAGTATGAAGTGGATATCGCATTTGCTGATCTCACCTCTTGATAGTCTCAGTGAAGCTGTGAAGAGATGTTCTTTACTCACTCTGTTTTGTTTTCAGGCTAGTGCTCCCATCATCTAGTCAAAAGTGGCAAAAGAATCAGATCGACATCAAGATGTATCTCAGTGGAGTGAATCAGGTTTGTTTTGCTGTTCTCCTCAAGTGTTTCTCTTCCTTTTGTTTTTCACACCTTGATTTCTGCCTCTTGATCTTGTGAGGTAGGCAAGATGGAATGAGATGAAATATAGAGAATTGTGTTTCTCTCAACAGAACAATGAATTTCTAACACAGGTGTACAAGCCATGATATTTTCTTCCTCCTCTTTTTCATTCTGAAAACATTCCTGTGTTAACCTCTGTTTTCTTCTTTTGCTCTCTACCTTTAGCTGTTATCCTGTCTAACAGAGGCTACAGTCATCAGTGCTGTTCTGCGACATGCCAACCAGCTCATTCCTTATTACCTTTGTCTACCCAAACAGTGTCGTCACCTGGTTAAAGTAAGGCACCAGTTACCATAGAACATCCTTTTTCAAATGATTCTTGCGATATTGTTTTTAATGTAGTTTTTTGCTCATAAGCCATCTCATGTCTTTGTGCGTAGCAACTGATGAAGCAGTGGAGCACAGGGGAGGAGACGAGTCGGGTTCTTGCCTTTCTGGCCCTGAATAAAATCTGCAGACACAAGCAGGATACATATCTTAACCCTATTCTCAAGGTGAGCTAATGCAGAGTACAACAAAAATAGAAGGCTACACAGAAAACCTGAATTTAAAAGTGACTAGAATTTTCTTTGAATAGTTTTGTGAAAGACTGTCACAAAAAGACAGTCATTTACATTTTTATCTTTCAGTATTCCTTTTAATTTGATGTTGATTCCAAATGCTTAAAATGGCACCTAGCTCATACTTAGTTTTTCACATATGCCCTCCTTTCCTTTCATTCCATTTGCAGCAAATGTACATTTCCTATGTACAAAACTGCAAGTTCACATCTCCCAACGCACTGCCCATGATCAACTTCATGCAGCGGACTCTAACAGAGATGTACTCCCTAGACTCACAAGCCACTTATCAGCACGCCTTCATCTATATCCGACAGCTGGCCATCCACCTCAGGAACGCCATGACCATGAAGAAAAAGGTTTGTTGATCAGCGAGATGATCTGACTTTGTGCTTTTGAGAGTTTTGGAGATGTAGTTAGACATGTTTGAAACGCTCTCATAGGTGAAAGGGATCCATGTATTGGAAGACTGTTACAATTTTACTATTTTTCTTTGAATGAAACATTTGACGTATGGATTTGGTCCCTGCACCTACAAGAGCAAAAATCTCCTTTGGATACCAGACTGATATCTGCCAGGGCATAGCACATTATGTAAAATTAGCACATGACTGAACACCCAGAGTGTTCACAGCCTTGTTAAGCACTTTTAAAAAGACTGAGTGTGTGTGTGCATGTTTGTTTTGTTTTTGTAGGAAACGTACCAGTCAGTTTATAACTGGCAGTACATCCACTGTCTGTACCTCTGGTGTCGTGTCCTCAGCACCTTGCACCCCAGTGATGTACTCCAACCTCTCATCTATCCCCTCTGCCAAGTCATAATTGGCACCATCAAGTGAGTAGAAGTATAAGCAATTTTATTATTACTGTATCTCAGATACACAATTAATCAGTTGTAGAGTGTTTTAGAGGAGGCAGTCAGCTATTTCTGGTCAAGTGTTCAGTATTTATTGTAATGTAAATAATTTTGAGAGCTGTTGTATAACAAACAAAAAAGTGGATCTGCAACTAACAACTCTTTTCATTGCTGCTGTGGCAATAAACCAAATTTGTCACTTTGTATTAGTCTTTGTGCATTCTTCTAACCGTAATCCTAACCCTAAAAAAAACTATGTACATTACTGTGTGTAGTTGCTCAGATTTCTTTTGAGTTATGAATGTCAGTAATTGTGTCTTTTATTAGTTTTATTACCTCTAAAAGTTGTGGCGAAGTAACTTTAGGCTGCTGTCTGGCATAAATTATAAATGCAGTATAATGTTATTGGTTATATCTTTGAACCTGCCATTTCATTTTGCCAACAGCAGGTGGAGACATTGTCCACTTATTTTGCTTTCTTAACAGATTGGTGCCCACATCAAGATATTACCCTTTGAGGATGCACTGTTGCAGAGCGCTCACCTTGCTGTCAAGCAGCACCAACACATTTGTTCCTGTTCTGCCTTTCCTTGTGGAGGTAAGACTTAAAGAATTTGGAACCGACTTGTGCAGGTGTCAAGTTTCCAGCAGTCTAAAGTGCCTCACGCAGCACCAAGCTGAACCAGAAGACCTCAGATAGTTTCACATTATGCAGAATAAACAGACAGTTGGTTGTCTTTGTCACAAATGGAAACAATGAAAAGGTAGACGTGATGAAATGTTCCGTCAGTGGTTTGCTGCGGAAAAACATCAGTGGCGTATGAAATGCAGTTTGGTCTCAACGGCCACAACTGAAGGAGCTCAGGAGGAAACACATCGAAGAGTAGGACTCTGTGTGTGTGTGTGTGCATGCACGGACAAGATAGACACCTTTTGTTATCAGACCAATCGCAGGCCACCAACTGACAACATTTTCTCCGGGTCAGGTGTTGAGCATGTGAGTGTGTGGTGTGTGTGTGTGTGTGCGAATATGTGTAAGTATTTATGCATGCTTTGAGGCGGTGTTGTGGTGTGCCGGAGGGGAGTAGTGTGCTGGCGACAGCAGCTACCTTTACTCGGGAGTGGTCATAGTGTGTGTGTGTGTGTGCGTGTGTGTGTGCGTGCGTGTGTGTGTGCGTGTGTTCATGCAACAGTTTGACCAAAGCGATAAAGGCACGGTTGTGGTTTATACTCTGGTCCTAACATGCTGTGCAGACCACATCCTCTCTGCCTATGGCCCACTCCCCACTTTTTTTTGTCCCCGCACACACACTTCGACCCCCCTCCCCTAACCCCCAACAGCAAACCGTGTTTATTTGTGACGCACAATATTTCCTGTGTTTTTTTTTTTTTCCTTTACTGTTTCCCTTGTTAAAGCACTGTTAAAGGCGAGCTGAGGTACACTGCTACTGTTTTAATTAGAGCAGCAGAAGCAGCCCCTTCCTCCTGTGTGTCTTTGCCTGTGTGTGTTCTCGCATCTCTGAGGGGGGTGTATGATTTGGAGCTTCCTGCTTCAGTAGCTGTGCGTGTGCATCTGTGTGTGTGTTTGTGTGTGTGTATATGCGCATGCACCAGGGTTGGCCCATGCCTTCCCACTTCCCCCTGGCTCCCCCGCAGACCGCCACCACATCCTATGTTTGTACAGACAGCACCGGCCAGGAGCGTTGCTCTGCTTCGCACACTGAGCACATTAACGACCACACACACACACACACACACACACAAATGCTCAAAAATACACAGAGATACGGAGAGTCAGAAATAGCTTGATACACAAATACAAGACAGAATTTGCTTGCACACTGTGGGCAGATGTGAAAGCTAAAGCTTGTAGACAAATAGCCCACACGTTGGCTAGAATGTACTTTCACAGACCAAGATAGAAATGTGTCATGTCAGTAATGCTGCATTGTGTAAAATGAACAGCCTGAAATGATGATTGTCATAACTGAAGGATACTATCAACATTTTACCGAATACTGTAACTGCTCTTTTGTTGGGGTTCCTATGTTGAACTCTTGAAAAAGTTAGGTCCGTAGGTAAGAAGATGACAAATGGTGTATCTCTGTTAAATCTAAGTATATATTAAATGTAACGCTGACGTCCGAAGTTAGTTATACGTGTAGAAGCAGGATCAGTCAAGCAGGCTACTGTTGTTTCTTACTGACTTACTTATATTGTCCCTTTGTAAGCCATCAGCTTGAGCTTTTTGTTTTTTGTTTTTTTGGATAGATTTGTTCAGTATGGAGCATTTCTTGGTGGGTAATTAGGACAACAGGTTGA
>JBAJHX010000041.1:9509429-9524662 GCA_037176925.1 Amniataba percoides
TCTTTGTGTAATTTAGCTGATGAGAAAATATGTGTGCGTACACACACGTGTGTGTGTGTGTGTGTGTGTGTGTGTGTGTGTGTGTGTGTGTGCACAAAGTACAATAGACAGACAGCACGGCACCACAGCAGCGCCAGCTCCTGTCGCCACGGCTCTCTGCTTAGCAGAGGCTGTCGCCATGGCATCCACTCCCTGGCATCGTGGCAGCGGTAGAGGTGTCACCGCAGGGGAGGGAGAGAGGACAGCCCTGCTGCTGCTGCTGCTGCTGCTGTGGAAAAGGCCACGGCCCCCCTCTGGCCACCAGCCCCCCACTGACATGTCACCCAAACTGAGAGCTAGCCTAATTAATGATGCCCTGCCTCCATCCAGGTCGCTCTCTGATGTGTCTTGTCATTCTGTGCTGCCTGTATCAGAAAGTGTTTCGTTTTGTTCATCTGAGTTTAGGCTGAAATCAAAGTGGCTATTCCAGTTTTATTTTCCCAGTGGGGTTTTTCTTTTTTTTTTGTCTGTGTGTGTGTGTGTGCGTGCGTATGTGCGTGTGTGTCACCCATCTTAATAGCAGCATTGCAAATTGTGGTAAATGTGTTAAGCTAACGGGAGCAGGAGGCCGCGGTCTGTTCGCTCTATTGGATTTGTTGGTCAGATAATGTGATTTGGCCTAATCAATATCATCCACAAAGACCTTTAGGGGCTTGAGAAGATCCGCTGGTCTCCCCTTTCAGGCATCTTCAATCTGTCCGTTTTCCCGATCTTCTGACTCTTATCATCTGTCCATATCTTTCTCCTGGTCAATTGATGTGAAATTGCAGTGGAAAGCCTTGTGTAGAAAGCTCATTTTAAAACCTGAATGAACCTGCTGAAAGGCATCTCTTAATAGATTCTTAAAAAAGAGCTACCACCTCGGATATTCATATTAATTAAGCAGCACATCTTATTAACACAGTGTACTTAAATATACCAACACCTCTGAATGTGTGTTTGTTCTTAAACAAAAGTTTTAATCCTCATCTCCTCTGTCAGGTGGCATGGGAGAAAAAGATCCAGGAGGAGGGGACTCCGCTCAGCAGGTATTACAGCCAGTGGAAGAAGCTAAGAGAGAAGGAGATCCAGCTGGAGATCTCTGGCAAAGAAAGGGTAACTATCCAACCGGAAAAAGAAAAACACCAACATTTGCTTCATCCCACTCAGCCATCATGAATCACTTCTGGCTGTTTCTTTATGAATCTCTCTGTCACCCACAAGAAATTCTGTCTTGCATAAATCATGAAGCAGTCATGCTATGTAGTGACACTGTTTACTGGCAGAGCAGTTTTTTTATGGTCATCGCCATTAACACAATGAAAGCCGGTTTTTGCATTGAACCCCTTGTTTTTGTTTTGTAAAGATGGAGGACCTGGACCTCCCTGAGATAAAACGCAAGAAGATGCAAGAGAAGAAGACAGAGGACAAAAAGGAGTTCAAGGACCTGTTTCAGTCTGACAGCGAATCAGATGAGGATGATGGAGGTCTCCAAGTTAAAGGCAAGCTGGCTCAGGCATACATTTTTTTCACTCACATTGAAAGTGGCCTGCTAAGGAGCCTCTAGGGGGCTGTGTTTTGTTGCAACCTGGTCTTTTGCTGCGCAAGAGCAAAGTTACAGAGGTGATGACAGTTCAGTGTGATATTTGTGTTATCTCCTTTTCTGCAACAAGCACTATTTTAAAGGGTTGGCTACATGAAGCAGATCACCTGCAAAGCAGTTACCACAAGAGTTATTGAAACATCTGCAGAGGCTGTGTTTTTTCTCTCCCCACAGAGAGGAACCATCAGCCCAGTCTTTTTTAACCCCAGTGTGTCTTGTCCTCTCGGGGTCATTCACGGGTCACAGGCAGCTGCGACCTCGCTTTTACAGCTTTACACTTGGACACGCTGCAAGTAGAAAAAAAAGTCCTCCGCAGGGTCACGGAGGAAAGGAGTAGGCGGCAGGGGGATTTTTTTTTTGTTTTTATGCATCTGGACTTCATTGTAGGGAGAGTCCCCACAAACGGATGGGCAGCTGCCGGCAAGCGGCGGGCCTCCGCCTCTCACTCTTTGTCCACCCCTCCCTCCCTCCCTTTCGGTCGTCTTTCCTCCACCCCTCGTGTGCACACACGAACCAAAACCCCCCGACAGGAAGTACAGGCTTGGATCCCAGCGGGGGTTCCTAATTCAAACCAGCCCAGTGGAACAGCCAGAGGTGGCCGCTCCCACTCCTCTCTCTTTCATTCTAGCTCTCTCGCTCTCTCTTTCTGGCTCTGTAGGCTTCGACCAGCTGCCCCCGCATGTCCTCGCAACATGTGCATACATAAAGACGCACACCACACACACACACGCGTCGAATGATAGCACACAAACACACACCCACCAACTTCTCGTCCAGTCTTGAAGAGCCAAAAGCTTTTGGGCAGCTCACCAAAGCTCTTTGTGGTCGCACACACTCCCGGAAAGAGGGGGAGTGTGAGAGGAGGGGGCCGATGATTTAGATTGATGTGTGTGTTTCTGCGTGTGTGTGGTGGTGTGGGTAATAAGTCTTCTAGGTCATTTGGGGGCAACCTCTAAGGTACGATGAAGTGTGTGTTACCATCTGGGCAACAAAGAGTGGGAGATAGTGAGAGTATGTTTGTCATCTTAAATTTAGACAGGAAGGGAAGTACCTGATGTTTTAATAGACATTACATGTGCGTGTGTGTGCGTGCAGTGGAGCAGACAGAGGAAGTAGGCTCTGTTTTGCTTCTCTCTCCTCCATGCCCCGAGCCTCTCATCACACCTCAACTTCAAAGCCTGTGGACCCCAGTTGTCCCTTTGGCTAGACAACACACACACACACACACACACACACGCTGCATCCTGAGTATACAGCAACACAAATTCAGACAAACTCCCAACTTCTCTCCGGCGACAGAAATGCACACCAGCACACACACCGACTCTCCCATCATCATCATGTGGAACCTGCCTGCTATCTCCATTTGCTATATTTAGGCCGTGAGCATAAGATGTCTGAAATTGCCGGTAGTAAACTGTCATGGGTGTTTGTGCAGCAGCAGCAGCAGCGTCTGTAATCGACTCTCAGTTCCATCTCTGGAGGAAATAGACACTTCCAGCTGCCTCTGATGTCTGGCCCACATATAGGTGTCTCCAAAGTCCGCAAACGTCAGCGATGCGCCAACGCAAACTTAAGAATATCTGAAGAAAGTAACAACAGATAAAATTCAATGCAGTGTAATGTTTTTCACTGTCTCCCCTCAGGTAAAAAGGGCAGCATTGGGTCAGATGATGATGACGATGATGAGGACCTTGAAGATCTGTCTGACATGAGTGATGATGAGGGAATGGAGTATGGAGACTCAGGTTGGTACAATAATAAGGTGCAAATAGAGGGGCATGTCTCAGAACATTTCAAAAAGTTGCATTGTATTTATTCGTGTAGTATACAGAAGGAACTGTAATACCCTATATAAATATTGATGCTGTACACAGGAGGAGGTTGGCAGGTATACTGCAGTAAACCTTTAGGTATTTTCAGTAAACCTGTAAAGATTAATAGATCAAAAGAAAATGAATACGCGGGGGGGAAGCAGAAACATTTCTGAAACAGAAATCTGAAATATTTTCTGATTTCTGATTCATCAATCTGGTTTGGTGCTGATGTTCAGACAATGTTCATTTTAATAATGAATCAATCAAAATTCTTAGATTAACCAAAACTAAATTAGTAGTTGCAGCACTACATTTTTATATTGAAATAAGTTAACTGTACCCTCCAGTGAATACATTTTCAGTGTAACTACTTGTTAATGTTAATTATTTATTTAAAATGAATTAAAAGTTAGTTGATTTACTGTCCTTTAAAATAAATTTAATTGATGTAAAAGTACAACAGTGTGCCAGCAATTCAGCAGCTGAATCCTGAAAAACCCATATTGGGTTATTTTGCACAGTCTCCAATGTAGCATCAAAACTCAATGAGTGTGGAGGGGAGAAGTCAAAAACAATAAATGTGATGACCAAACCATATTTTTGGGGGGAAATGACGTCAGTAATTCTGTAATATTTAACTTTAACTTCACCCACATTAAGCATCTATAAGCAGCATATAGACAGTTAATGAGCCAGTTTAATTAATGTGTTTAATTAATGTGTCAACAACTCCAACTCGTGCTGTGAGCACCTGTGCGTGGAGGCTGGTGGCAAGTAATGAATGACAATATAGTAAAACAAATGTGCTTTCATAGTCATCATTGTTTTAAGTTTACTTAAAAATGCCTTGTCAATGTAATACATTTGTGAGGACACATTTTACCTCTTGATACTTGCTGCTTCTTTCCCACGCGGCTGGATGTGCAGTTAAAGTGTTTGTCTGTGTTTTTATTCTAGATGACGATGAAAAGGCTTCCAAGGCTCCTCAGCCACTGTCGTCCTCTGCTCTGATAAAGTTGGCAGAAGGAGAAGAGGATCTGGTGGAGGACCTGGAGCTGTCTGATGATGACTGAGGTTCATGAATGCACACATTCAAGCTAACCTGAGATTTTTACGCTCTCCACGTTACGTACCATCTACTTACTCTATAATTCAAGTTATGTTGGACTTTTTGCTTCTCTGCTTTTGAATTTTGTGTTACTTTACCTGTACAGTACCAACATGTTCATGATGTAATTTTATTAAGCAATGAAATTATAAAAAAAAAAAAAAAAAAGACTGAGTTCAAGAATCCAACTTGTTTTCCTTGATTTTGAGATGCTAATTAATTGAAGCATGTACGAGCATGTTGATGCACAAGTGCACCTGAAAGCAAACCATTTGTGTCTTCCGTACATGTGCACACCTGTAGACACCCTCAGGCTTTGTAAGGACGGGCTATTTGGAGAGAGCTGCGAGCCTCGCTGAGCCAGGCTGGGCCGGCCAAGAGGAGGGGGTACAGAGAGGCGGGTGTTGAGCCCTGAGGCAGCAGTGCTGTGCCAGGCTGGCAGGGTGGCGTCTGATGCTGTGCCAAGACTTTCTGCCCAGGTGGTAGAGCAGCAACACAGGCTGGTCTGTTTCTGTGCCAACTCCTCACCCACCCCCCACCCAGACCACTGTCTTTTCTGTCTGTGTATTCACATGCTCAGACACAGCTCTCCTACTCCAACTTATCCCGTTTCCTTTCCTCGACTTCACTGCACCTTTTTGCCCCCATTCACCACTAAATCAAAGGTGTTACCGGCTTTTTGTTGGGTGTGCGGTTCTTTCAAGCATTCACTGACGCACAATTCAGGACAGAGGAGTTGTTTGTCATGGATTTAAATGCCACAGCGGAGATTTGATTTGAGAATCACTTTTGTGTCGTCACTTTCCCCCTGTAGTCATTTTCAGTGAATGCAGAACCTTCTGACGCAGAGGCCCAGCCTAAAGCGAGAGGAAGTCCCAGTGGTGCGTGTAGAGCGAACAGTTTCAGAGTAAAGTCTTTGAAGGAGGAAGGTAAGAGTGAGGAGGGGGGGCTGTTCCTGGTTTTGGTCCTCTACGTGTGTGGGTGGGTTGGTGGATGAGGACGTTCAGCTTTATCCCCACAGGCAAGGGAGGCCTTGGCCTGCGGCTGAACCTCACACTCTGACAGCTGGTGTTGACCTGAACTGTGCCCCCCATGGGTGACCTCCCTCACACACACACACCAGAAGACCGCATACTCCCTCCTGCAAATTCTTACAGAAGAACCACAAACACCTGAGGAGGAAAAGGCGTATGTATGCGTTGTCTGACGCAGGCACACAGACACGAGAGAGAAAAGTGAAATTTCTTAAGATTTATTTCACCTGTGTGGTGAATAGAAAAATAGGATGAGGACAAAACTTTTGAAGGGAAATCTAGAGACCATTTTTAATTCATTGCTTGCGTAGTTTAAAAAAAAATCCATAACAAATTCAAAACATTTGCATTAAGAGCTTTGTGCCTTTCTTTTCCCTGCAACGAAGAGAAAACAAAGTGAAAGTATCTTTGGAATCCATGTTAAGGGCTAATTATAATACATATCATAATCTGCTTTATCTACTACATCAAAAGTCCTATAAATATCTTTTTCCTCATATTTATATGCTGAAGTAGCATTCAAGATTGGAGCGTCTTTTTAATATTACACTTTTTTTTTTTTTTTAAAAATGGCAGAACAAAAAAGTATGAACAAAAGTACCACCAAAGTTCAGCAAGTCACATTTTTCAGTAAAGAAAACCTTATTCGTGCAACTACATTTAATAAAAAGTAAAAGTACCACGTATGTAACCTTCAGGATATTTTCATCTTAAGCATGATTCTGTACAATTTTGCATGTTTTTCCTACCTCCCACAGTAGTCAACACAAGCGTACAATGACGTAAGCCGCGCACACCATAGCAGCCATTGAGGCTTCTCCATTTCACCATCATTTTTAAGTGTTTGTGTGTCAGTAAATGACAGCTCTGCCTGTGTCACTCAAATACAGTCCATCACGTGAGGCACTAGCCCAGCGATTTCCCTGTTAGACCAGTCTTTCTCTGAGACCATTAATGCGAAAAGAAGCAGACACATAGTGAGACTTTGTTCCAATTCCACACATCCGGTCATCTTTGGTATCGGGACAGTGGAATGCATAGTTGCAGTGATAAGAGGGAGCTGGTCGGATCTGGTGCTGCTCAGCATATGCTTCAGCTCCAGCCTCTAAAAAAAGACGGCTCCACGCTGCTGTTTGGCCTCGGGAAACAGGCGAGGAGAAGGGAGGGAAAAGAAAAAAGGGGAGCGGTGTCTTTTTTTTTTTTTTTTAATTCCTGGGTTCTGCAGGGCTTGTGATGAGAGTAGTCAGAGATAGAGACAAGAGAAAGAAAGTGAGTGAGCAGAGCTTCCTCCAGCCCAGGAAGGAAGGAAGAGTTTCTGCTAGCGTCTGACTGTCTGACTTGCAAGAATGTCGCATTTGTGGCAGGGCTTCGCTCCTTTTTTTCTTTTTTCTTTTTTTTTTTTTTTTTTTTTGGCAGGCTGTCTGTGACCAGCTGTCTCCCTTTCCTCCTTCTCTTTCTCTGTTCCTCTGTCGCTTCACGTGTCTCCCCTTCCAGTCCGGTTTGTTTGGATTCTGCTCAGCTACAACCACTGCAGAGGAACTCAGAAGCTGATTGGTTCGTCAGATATCGTCCATATTGTCCAGTTGTCTTTTATTCCAGTCCAATATTTTCCCATGAATTTCAGCATAAAGTAGAGTCCGGTAAATGGGACCTAAGAGTCCATCTCTCTGGATCCCCTCCTACGTCCTCACCCATGCCTGTCCTCTCCTACGAAGGAGTTTTAGCCTCAAATCGTCCCACCACTGCACCGCCATTACCATTTTCCTGCTTGGGGGAGGAGCACCCTGGGGTGGGGCCGCTGTAAGGAGAGGAGCTGCTGCTGGTGGAGGTGGGTCTGTGGGGTAGGGACAGAGAGAGGGGCAGGGGCGTGTCAGATGGTGTGGTCAGGGGTTCCCGATCCCGTTCTGTGGGGCGCAGCACAGCCTGAGGCGGAAACGGAAACGCCAGAGGGAAACCGGTCATGTAAAAAAGCCTGCCAACGCGTCTCGCCACCTGTGGACACGAGAGGAGAGCATGTGACGGTCAGAACAACCTGTTGAACACTGGCCTAATGCTGCATACTGCATTATAAACGGAGAGAGAAGAAGAGAGGCTGCACTCCGCGGGGCTGGCTACTTTAAGGGAATCATCTATGCTACGCTAGCAGTCTGACTTGGGCCTACAGAAACACACATTCAAACACACGACAAGTCCACTTTGACCACACACAAACACACACGCGGGTCTGTGGTGTGTGTACCTGTGAGCGGATCTTGAGCGCAGGCCCCAGCTTTAGTCCCATGGTGTTGAGCAGGTGCTCCTCACTGAGCAGCGGTAATGTCTCTCCATCAATGGCCTGCTCCCGAAACACCTGGCAGAGACACAGCTGCTTCAGCCACAGCCCCGACATACACACACTACGCATACACACACAACCCTACACATTCATGCACACAGCTTACAAAACAGTGGCATTATTCCAAAATGTTTCATACCCATTTGAGAGAAAAAATATCGCTTAAAATTATCTTTTAATCAGTTTTTGGTCACTCCAGGAATAATTGTTCCTGTTCTGTTGGCCATAAAGAAATCTTTTCATAGTGTCACTCCAGTGTAAGAGATGAGGGACACAGTCCACAGTCTTGTTCCATGCAAAAATGATTTTTAAAGTTCAACTGAAGCTAATAAGAGGGAATTTCATACTAAGTACTGTATTTTTAGAAAATGCCCACTTGATTTGGCTGACTGAGACAGCTGAAGCCTCATTCGCTTCAGATGAACTTTACAAAGCATTATTCGAAGGATTTTTATCTCTTACACTGGACACATTAGGAAAGAATGACTTCATAGCCATGTGAGTATTGTTTTAAGACACTTCTTTAAAAAATGCACTCTTATTTAAATATTTTGTCATGCTCTATCATGTTTGATGGAAATAAACATGAGATTGGTTCACTTTTCTCAAATGCAGGATACTTAATTTTGGAATAATATATAGCTTTACACAAAAACACATTTCATTCACACAAGCTATATGTGTACACTTACATGCACTGCTAACTTGTAAACTCATACAGGCAAAACCAACAACGATGCTCAGTTGTGAACATGACCACTCGCATCCGCACACATTCATAATAAACTTGAAACAAACCCTGCTGTGTAGGTTTAATGCTTCTACTGAAATGTAATAAAATGCCCTTGAAAATACTATTATTATATCTTGCTTGCTATTCTTCTTCTGTGGCTAGTAGTCAGCCTGCCCCTGGCCTCCATCCCCTCCTCTCTCTTTCTCCTCTCTCTCCCCGTGTCCTCACCTGTGTGTATTCAGCACATCCGGCCAGGCTGCTTATGAAGCCACACACGTCCTCCACACTCCACTTGCTGATGTCCTCCACAGGGTTTGCTGAGGCAGAGTCCTCCCCATCCATGAAAAGACCTCCCATAGTGCCTGAAAGAGCAGCAGTGGGTGAAAATGATGTGTCAATATAAACACCGGGTACAAAGTTGCTATTAAGACTGAGGATCTTGCTGCTGTTTGACGCGTTTTTTTTGTAATGCAGAAACATGGCTTAGAAACACTTCAAAGACTATCAGTTAATCTGTGGCCAACAGACTAAAGGTGAAGATATTCAATGTACAATCATAAAGCTGCAAATGCTCACATTCAGAAGGTGCTACTATTTCAAATTTAGCACTTCTGCTTCATACATCATTTAACTTTTGATTATCAATAGTGATTTATGGATAAAATCAACAGAATTTCTATAATATAGGATGTTATTTTTCTTATGTTTTCATTAGGTATGATAAGTGTTTTAATGGCAGCTGTGTTATTACACACATGGACAAGTGAGTACGTGTGTGAACAACAACCAACAACCCCCTTCTCCCTTCTTTCTGCCCACGTGGCCGTCCTGCTGGTGGTGTGCATGAGGGTCATGCCGGGGTCAGAGGCAGGGCCCCTAACAGGGAGAGGTCTCCACACTGGAGACACGCACACATAGTGTGACGCTAATGGGTTTCACATGTCAGCCTCGTGTTTGTGTTTATGTGTGTGTGTGTGTGTCTGAGTCTCTCACCCGTGTGAAAGTAGGGGTTGGCGTAAGGAAATCCAAACGGCAACGACTGGGCATGAAGAGCAGGCAGCGGTGGCATGAACCCAGGTGGCAGGTGGTACTTGACATCAGCCTTGCCCAGGCCAGGGGTGAAGAGGTGGCGACTGGGTGACTCCGTACCTGCTGAACTACACGGAGCGCTCAGCCTGCCTGAGCTCTCTCCAGTCTCCTTGGCACTGTCACACACTCCCTTGCTGCCGCTCTCTTTGCCTCCGTCTCTTTCTCTGTCCCTGGGTTTACTGCTGGGCTTGGCACTGACACTGTCCTGCCTTTCTTCACACATCTCTGTCTCGCTGTCCGAGTCCTTCATCTCCTCATCCAGTATCTCTCTGTCTACCTCCCGTCCTCTGTCCCCTCTTCCTCCTGTGTGATCCCCAGCACGGAGCTGCGTCAGGGGGCCCCTGCGGGAGGCCTTCCTGGATTCGACCTCTGACCCAGCAGTGGAGCTCTGTGCCACGGTGTCCTTGGGTGTCGAGGATGCCCCTGCTTGTTGCTGCTGGTGGTTGAGGGTAAGAAGGGGTGTGGCAGCCCCATGGCGAAGCACCAGCATTGCATTTGAGCGGCGGGCAAGTTCCTCACGGAGGGGATGGCCCTCTGGGATGTCATGAAGGCTCCGCAGGGCTGGATGGTCGGGTGGCAGGCCAGGAGGTAGAGCTCCCAGAGGGTCAGAGCCCAGAAGACGCTGTTGCTGTTGCTGTTGCCGTTGGTGGAGACTTTCCAACTCTTTCTGTCTCAGCAGCTCAGCAGACATCTCGAGTCTGAGGCAGTGAAAAACAAGAACTTTAATGTACAAAACTGCATTTCCGTGGGTGTATGATGAAAATATGAGTCCACAAAGCTGCCTTCTCAAAACAGAAATGTACCACTTTGAAGCTACTCTTAACTTTAGCTGTCTTATTTACCATCACACGAGTGCCCTGATTACACACATATTTACAACAAACACACACACCTGGCCAGATTCTGTTTCCTCAACATCTCCTGTTGCCGAGCAAAGATCTCAGCTTGAGCTGGTTGGAGGAAACCATAACCTACAATAGAAACAGCAAAAAAATGTAAGCAAATATTTAAAAACTCACATATAAGATCCCAAATGTTAGAAGAGTAAATAATGCAAATCTATGAAGTAAGAAAGAAAACAGTTCTTGCTTTGTTTTTTGAAAAGTAAAATACTGCAACTACTTTACCTTTATTAAAAAAAAAAAAAATTAATATATAATTTATTAATCTGGTCAGATACAGAGCCGTGGAACATTTCCTTCTAGTATATGTACATGCAAAGCACCCTGGTACTGGATATCAGTATTGTGCATTTAGCCTGAGCATGAGCGATGACTCACCAGGGGCCTGGCAGAGAGCAGAGGGCATGCCCAGGAAAGGAGGCCGCAGGTGAGGTCCTAAGGCGATGTGAGGGGCAGTTGGAGGGGACAGTAGAGGTGGAGGATGGGACAGCTCTCTGTGGGCACATATGAAAAAGACAACACTGAATCATTAAGTTTGCCTTTCGCTGGATACTTTAAAATGGCTAAAGCATAAAGAGCAGAGGGATGCATAGTATATGATTCCCTACGTTAAAAGAATAGTTTTAATAATTTTGTTGGGGGTTTTTTGCCCCCCTCTGTTCTTGCTACATCTCAACTCTTGTCTTTGTACGTGCGCACGCTGCCACGCCAATGTATGCGGTGTATTTTTATCAGTGGAGCTCCAGAGGCCCCCGTGTCGCCCCAGTGCCTCATCAGTCTTGTCACGCCGCAGCAAGCGCCGCTGGCCATAGCTGTACCCTGGACTGCAGCCTTTCCTTCCCCTGCCGCCTCACACATACACACGCAATATATACACAGAAACACACACACATACACACACAACTCTAGACCCACACACATAATGAGGGCTGAATGCACAATGCCAGTGTGTCATGCTCCGACAGCTGGGGCGGCCTCTGCGTCTTGACCGGGGCCACGGGCTGAAGGACCTTCTAATTAACACTCATCCCTCCTCTCGTCTCTCCCTTTTTTACGCCCTTCTCCCTATTCCCCTCCCTCTCTCCCGCTCACTCCCTAGGCTGCATTGAAAATGCTGAAAAGATGGAGCGTCCTGCAACCTCCGCTTCTGAAAAGGCCTCTCCATTATTGGCTTCGTCTTTTGTCCTCCTCGAGGGGGAAAGGCGCCTCTCACCTTTCTCCCTCTCCCACCGTCTCTTGTTCTGTCTGACCCATCTTTTTTTTTACCTTCTTTACTCCCATCTCTACTTTTGTGACCTCTGAAAATCTCTTGTTCATTCCTTTCTTTTCCTCCAGTTTTATTTCTTTCACCTCTCACTGTATTTTTCTCTCCCTTCATCATTTCATCCTGTCTCTTTACCACAGCCTTGTCTTGCCTTTTTGTATTTCTTTTAGTTTCTCTCCCACTCCCCCCCCCCCCAATCCTTTCGCGCTTTCTATACCTTTCTGCGTTTTGTGCACACCTTCATGCAAACAGGGACATTTGGGGGTTTGGAGGAGCACATAAAAAGCTGTTGGAGGAGTGAAGCATCTGCACTTTGACCCTTTGAAAGTGTGTGTGAGGGTTTGAGCCTGGAGTGCGTGATGGCGCTCTGCCCGCTCAATGTCTCAAACCACAGCTGTTTTTCAGGGTCTCCCTTGAGCTCACTCTGTAGTTTCCTACACACACACACCTTTCTCCTCCTCCCTCTTGTGAGCTGCTGCTATCACACCAATCAGAGCTCAGCTGTGTGTGACTGCCACCGCACAAAAGCATACACGGGGAAACGAGCTGAGGAAAACAACAAAATCAAAACCAACACTGGGACGCATGCAACCGCAAATATTGTTTTGCAAACGTGTTCAAATTAGCTAGCGCCTGCATGTCTCCTGCCTCACTTAAATGGTGAGGGAAAAGGAAGAAAGTGTGTGCGCGCGTGAGAGAGAGGCTGCAAGGAGGGAGGGCATGCATACAAGATCAGTGAGATGAGATTGGGTGAGGGAGGGGGTGGGGGGCAGCACTGAGAGGGTGGTGGTGGTGTGTCGGGGGGTGAAAACCATTCATCGATCGCCTCCGCCGCTGAAATGTTAATGCTAATCGTATAACCGCTCTCTCCGGCGGTGCCTCGCACTCCAGTGGCAGCTCCAATTAATCTTGGGTGAGGGCTGCGGCGCGTGACCCCGAGCCGCGAGCCGGGGCCCCGCTAGCCGCTGCTTATGTAATTACACCGCCCAGTGTGTAATCACCTGGCTTAATCCCCCGGGGCTAGCAATTAGCCCCGCGACGCGCAGTTCCACTAGGCTACACTAAGGCGCCCGCAAAACTCCCATCCGCCCCCGCCATGGCTCCCGCATGCCAAACTTGCCCCCCTTCCCCTCCAAACCCCCTTTTCTGATATTCCCTCTCTTTCTTCCCTCCGTGCACCGCCTACCCTCGCCTAGCGTCAGCCCGCAGATGAATAACGGTCAATTAAAGCTGCATGACTGGGGCTGCCAGGCGTCTGCGCCACCATAATTAGGCCTAATCACGGGGAGAGAGAGAGACAGAGAGAGAGAGAGTCTGACACTCCCCTCCACTCCCTTCTTCCATCTCTCCCTCTCTTCCTCCTTTTATAGGAGGCAATTTTGAGGGAGGAGTGGCAGACATTAGTCGTTTTGCTCTGGGGCTGTGTCTGTGTGTGTGTGTGCACGCCTGGCCGTCTGTCTGTGTGTTTATGTGTGTGTGGTTCTCTTTTAGTCCTATCTGTGCATTTTGTTGGCAAACCACTAACATGCTATAAAAAGACGAGGCAAAAACACTCACCTAGTTTTTTTGCATGAGATGCAAAACTAGGCATGAAAATAGGCAGATTCACAAATGGAAGTCGGCCTCATAATCACGCAAAACTACACATCACTGGATGCTCTCTCTCTCTCTCTCTCTCTCTCTCTCTCTCTCTCTCTCTCTCTCTCTCTCTCCTGCAGTGAGGCCAGGGGCTCCTGGGGAATTCACTGGTGTGTGACGACCTGTCAGAGTGGCGACAGCGGTCCCGTCCCGCAGCAGCCCGGGCTCTGTGTGTGTGTGTGTGTGAGTGTGTGTAGGGGGGTTGGGGGGGACTAAGCATGTGTGTCTGGGTGCGTGTGCGTTTGTGTGTGTGTGTGACAGGGCTGCCCTTAATGACGGGAGCGTGGGGGGATTAGGAGCGCCGCGCGGCCGCCCTCGGCTCCTTCTCCGCAGGAACACATTTACACAGGAAGCTCATTAAAATGGATGAGGCTCCCTCCACGCTCACTCTCTCTCTATCTCCCTCGCTCGCTCGCTCCCTCCCTCCCTTATCTCACACTCTCTCGATCTCCTCACTCCCTATTTTGGTTCATCTCTCTCTTTCTCCGTCACTTCGTCCTCTCGCCGTCTCTTCTCGTCTTTGCTCCCCTTTCTTCATCCCCATTTTAAGCCCCCCCATGTTTCTCTCTCTCTCTTTAGTTTTCTCCATCCCTCCCCTATTTGCCTTGCAGATGCTTGGTGAGCTTAGTGCCATTTAAGGCCAGACAAATGGAGCGCCAGGCTCTAAGCCCATCGAGCGCCCTAATGATTTGTTTTTAACAATGGGCCCTAATGGGCCCCAGATAATCAATGATGAGGGGTCGATGGAAAGGTGAGCCACGGAGCGAGTTAGAGAGGCAGAGGGGGAGAGCTTCCATCGCTTACTCACATTCGCTGCTTTTTCTCACCAATTATCTCAATTTTAATTTTCTCTTCACTTTGCGCTCCTTCCACTCCCAGGACTCTTAATTTTCTCTCTCTTTTTCAGTAAGCGAGTTCTGTATGTTTCATGGGGGGTGGGTACAGTGATCATCTCATTCCAAACTTATGGGCATTAATTTGCCGCTTCTGGGAAGGCCGCAGATTTTGAAACCCCAGATTTATTCCCATTCAGCCACAAGAGCATGAAGGAGGCTGATGTTGGAAGATAAAGCCGGGCATATAGTCTGCATATAGTTTATCCGAAAGGTGATGGGGCAACACCTGTCCAGGCCAGTAAAGTTATTTCAAGCTAAACCATCCATTTATTTCTGAACGCTGCACAGGGCACTGGCATGATGAACCACGAGGGGGCCTGCCTGTTGCCACTAAGTTGTCAGCACACTATTGTCTAAAAAAAGTGTACGCTCTAACATAATTATTTTATTAAAGAGCATAAAATATTAAAAACAGCCAAGACCAATTGTACACAAAAGTGTGTGTCCCATAATGGCCCATAGTGAATGTACAGATGAAACATCATACATTCTTTGTCTTTCTCTCTTTTCTTCTGAAATGGAAAAGGCACTTGAACATATTTTCCTCATTAAGTCCTCTTTTTTATTCACATACTGGGAGTGAAAGCGTTAAAGAGGCAGGGGGAGGTAGAGGGGGACGGAGTGAGGTAGAGATGGATGGAGGAAGGGAGGGTGAGGCCTAGTTAACTCTCCTCGGTCCTGTGTGGCTAATTACTCTGTGTGCTGTCGGAGAACAGCCGCGGCTCACTGACTGCATTCACACTGCACTACTGGCCTCTCTCTCCGTCTCACACACACACACACACACACACACACA
>JBAJHX010000041.1:9530600-9554487 GCA_037176925.1 Amniataba percoides
AGTATGTCTGTGCTGTGCCAGAGCGTCTGCCTCATACCAGCGAGGCTTTTGGGAAGGGAAGCCAGCGATCAGACTGCACCCTGGGCCATAAAACCCCCACAATGCACTGCATCTTGCTTCTAACTCCTCTAAGACATGGGGGAAAAGGCAATTAAAGCGTTTATAGGCTTCGCCCCCTAGATTTGCAGCCAGCAATTAAAAATCATTACTAATCAAATAAAAATAAAAGTAGCTCAAACTACAATTCGGCCAGAGCATCGATTGGATTTATGCTACTGCAAAAGAGCTCATAAAGACTGGTAGGACTTAATGTTACATTCTTTACAAAAATGTGAGAAAAAAGGTTAACATTTAATGACAGGCACAGTGAAATGAATATAAAACCAACTTGTAAAATCCAAACGAGGCAACTTTTCTCATTTTCCATTTTCCCTATCAAACTACAATTCTCTTAAGCTAAAACCCGTAAATTTTATGTCTGTAGAAATTGAGCAAAAACTGGGACACACTGGTGGTTTCCAGGGTGTTGGGAGATTTAGAGGGTTGGCAGGCAGCCAATGAGAGCTCCTGGATCAATCGTATCGTTGATGCATGCGAAGGCTTGTGGGTGTTGTTAACAACGGAGAGCCATGGTGGTCAGAAATCACCCTGAGTGACACTTTGACACTGGGTGGGCAAGCGCCGCAAATAGAAATGTCAGCCGTCTTCCATGGCTGAGGTTTTACAATGGCAGCAGTGTGGCACACCTTAACATGGCACCCTGAACACAGTGCTGCACTCCAGGGTTACAAAGTAGCACTGCATCTCAGTGACTTGGTGACAGGTGATGGAAGAGGTGTTTTTTTTATAGAAACTGGTGAAGTGCTTCCAGAAGAAACTCTTTTTGAAGTAAATCTCAAGTTACTTCAAACTAACTCTAAAGTTACTTCCAACTAAAGAAAAAAAAATAAAGGAAAGTACCCTTAGATCTTCCATGAGCCAATCCTTACCGGTAGAGTAGGAGACGCTGTTTGAATTTAAAAATCAACTATGCGCTGAGGTTTAAATGGTGTAACAAGATAAATCTTATTGCACTGCAGATATCTGAAAGCCAATATGATGACAGTGAGGATGATGATAAACACACACAAACACAAACACGGAGCCTGTGGACTGACCGTGGCCAGGCAGACCCATGCTGCTCGCCAGCTGGAAGAGCCGTTGCTGCTGCTCCTCATAGGACCCTTGCTCGCTGAGCGCTGACATCATGCGCCTGTAGTGCTCTTCAGGGCTCATGTGGCCGTGGCTGCCGCCTGCGTCCACTGCCGGGCTGTGGGAGTTCTCTGAAGAGAGAAGGGAGACACTGTTACACAAGGGACTGTCAATATCCGACTTTATTGGGCTCTTTGCTGCTGAACAACTGAACTTTTTTTAGCATATGCCTGAATAATTACCTTATGTATTCATCCGCATTTATCTCCGAGTCAGTTATGATTTTGAGGAATTTGCCTCAAGTGCATACTTTCATCACATTTACAATGCAGCGTCAAATGGCAGTCAAAGGTCACAAATTTGGAAAAATTACCCCAAATCAAATTTAAAGACTGAACGCTGCTGTTTAGCACACTCGAAAAGTATTCCGTTAGTTTATCATATTTTTTTGTTAACTCTCCTCAGCAGAGTCTATACGAAACACCATGATTTCATTTTGTAGGTTCTCAATGCCAAGGGAAGAAATGTTTTTCTGTCACTTTTTTTTATTTTAGATGTTGAGTTTGGTATATTTTTGTTTATGCAGTTGAAAAACATCACAAAGAATTACCATTGTAAACACACAGCAAATAATGATATTTTTTGATTACTGACATACAGCCTTCCTCAAAATAAGCAAGAAAACATGCTTGTGCACTGATAATTCATTAACAAGACAGCCCCGGTGGACTGGAAAGCTCTTTGGATGAAGCTATACACATACAGCCATGCATTGTTAATGGTCAGAGCCTGACCCTTGCACGAACTCACTATTTCTCCGGCAGACAGCAGTAACATTTCCATGGGGTGAAAGGTTTTATGTAGGGTTTTTTTACTGCACTGATTTTTAATGTTTTAATACGGACTACAAAAAACTCCAAAAGAACAAAAAAGGCTCTTCATCTTCCACATTGTGTGTGTACTGCTGCTGTGTGTGTGTTTAAAGTATTGTGGAGATGATGTGGTGCATGATATCTATCTGGCTGTCAGTCCCCACACTTAATCTCTCTCTCTGACCTCCCTCCTCCCTCTCTCTGTCAATAGTAACATGATCTAAGGTAAGGGCGGTGGGGGATATGGGGAGGTGGTTAGGGAGTTAGAAGAAGGAGAAAGAGGAATAGGAGGAGGAGGGAGAAGCAGAAGAAAGCAGGGGTTATTTTTACCACCCTCCTTCTTATTGAAACCTGAGCCTGGCCCCGGGCAGGCGAGCAGGAATGGCGCTGTGGAGCGGAGGTGGGGTGGAGGTGGTGGAGGGGGGCTAGGAAGCGAGCACGCAAGCATCTCTGTCTCCACCGCCAAGCTCCAGCTAATCCACTCAAGGTCCTCAAGTGTATGTGTGTGCGCTTGTGTGTATGTGCGTGCGCCCAACTAGTCTGTGCCTGTCTAAAGTTTTCTCGCTCTCCAAACGCAGCGGGGGGTGCCGACTTTGCAACAGAAAGAAAAACAGACATCATTTACACAGCGGCATCCAATCTCTCCGACTCCATCCGTACGCTATCCTCTCTGTTTCTCTCTCTCAATCTAATTCTCCACCTGCATTAGTCATTAAGGGATCATCAAACTTGCAGACAATAAGACACACATTGATAGCGTATATTAAAGGAACACACACACAGGTACAGAGTCAGGGTCAGACGCAGGATCAGCAGTGTTTTGAAGTCACTTAAATGCACTTCTCTGGACAGCAGGCTGTGCACACACACACACACACAAACAGATTTTATCTGTCTCCTTTATGCAAATATGCCACAAAGTAAGAATATATGCAAGGCATAAAAAGGCATAAAAAACTAACCACACAGGCACACAAACACACAGTCAAAATAAAAACACACTAGCTCCATTTGCCTTAAAAGGAAACTAAGACTGAGTACACAAACACAGATAAACACAGTTTCTCTCTGACACACACACATTCACAACAGCCCATGCATCTTTCAGAAGCTGGGTTGTGTCTATGTAAGACTCTAATGGTCAGCAATGAGTGCAGAGAAAGAGGCTCTAGGCAGGGCTGCTGTCGGTCAAAGGTCACCCAGAGGGCAAAGGTCGACGCCAGGCTCAGACCAAGCTCTACAATCAATCTGACCTCCAAACGCAAACAATCTCACTCCTCCATTTTTTTCCCACTGAATTCAACCACCATAAAACTACATTTTACTCACGTGTGAAATCATTATTTGACTATTTGTGTCACTGTACGTTGTTTTCTGTGTGTGTCTGTTGTTCAGGTGTCTCCAGAGATAAGGCTCAATGTGCGGTGAGCTGCCCTGAGTTTTCTGTGGTTTTGCCTGCTGTATAATGCATCAGTCAGGAAGTCTTCCTCAGGAGCCCAGAGGGACAGGCCTGGCGGTTGCGCCGGCTCCACGCCGGGCGCCCGGTTTCACGCCACACGAAGGAGATATGAATAATAGAGTATGGCAACCGGAACGTGGCGCTAAAAAGGGGCACTGTCTTGCCAAGATGTGCTTTCTCAAGGTCTGTTATTTATGTTGTTCTCATGTTCTATAGAGAGCAGATTACAGGGTAGCAAATAATGTTTATATTAAGATTTGGTTGCGAAAAGTCATATTATTCTACTCACGACTGTCTATATGATTTAGATATTACATTACTGTGTGCACTGTGTTTGGACGACAGCA
The DNA here is from genome assembly GCA_037176925.1 of Amniataba percoides. Lineage (NCBI taxonomy): Eukaryota > Metazoa > Chordata > Actinopteri > Centrarchiformes > Terapontidae > Amniataba > Amniataba percoides. The sequence continues at coordinate 9,534,470 of JBAJHX010000041.1, forward strand.
GATATGACAACCACCCATGCTCTGTTTTCCTATTATATATCCCACCCAATCTTAGTTTTCTTTGAGATTGCATCTGTGGTGGAAATTAGTTCCAATGAGAACTGTTCAAAAGCGTAGCCTGTTGATTTACCACAAATTCTTCATTTATAGTCCTCTTGTCAGGGTAGCAGAAGTTTTATCTTCTGTCAAAACTCAGCTGATAAAACCAAAATAGCCTTCATGGGTAGTAACAAAATACTACGCTTTGGTGATGTGTGTATGTGTATGCAACTGTAAGAGAGGTACGGGTTAAAAGTGAGAAAGTGAGCAAGCGAGTCTTCACATATGTGAGAAAACAAGTCATGTGTATAAAGCAGTGAGTGCGTCTATCTGTTTCTCCATCACCACATTAACCCTGAGTGTTGACCACCAGCAGCTAAACCAGTACTGCCATATTTCTTCCTCTTCTTCACTCTGCAGCATCCATCCTTTCTCTTTTACTTTAGACACTCATCCCATCGTCGTACCTACAATTTTCCGTTGTGTAACGTCACAACACCCAAATACATTGCGGGGTCTTACCTTTGGGGGATACGCTACGTGACTTCTTGCTGTCAGACGGACACTCGCTGCTGCTGTTGGGAGAGAAGCTTCTCCTCTTGCCTAGAAGTTCATCTGTAAACACACACAAATCGAGAGAGAAAGAGAGCAGTCGGTAAATAGACCCCAGAAAGAGCTTGACATTGCCGCTCTGCCCCACGTCTACCTGTATACATGGCGGCTGCTGAGGAAATGCAGAGTTAGAAGAGAGAGAGTGTGAAAAGGAGCCAAAGAGAAAAAAAGTGATAGGTGGAGGGAAGGAGAGAAACAGAGCGAGCGAAGCAAGCCACGGGCGTCTGGAGATGTGCCTGTTCTGTCAGATATGAGAGGGGGGCCTGCGCCGCCGTGGATGACAGATCTGCACGGCTCATTCACGTGCGTGTGTGTGTGTGTGTTTGTCTATTTGAGGGAAGGAAGGGGGGGGGCTCCGTCTCTCTGCGTCTCCTCCAACGTCTCTTTCCAACAGTCTGTCCTCAAGTGTTATCACTGTTCTTCCTCTTGCGTCTCTTCTTTTTTTTCTCTCTTTTTCCAGATGTTGGCACAAAAGCCTCTGACTGAACTTAAGTGCATGAGAGCCTCTCAGCTGCTTGAGAAATTCCTCTCAGCCTTCCTCATATAATGTGTTTATTTTTTGTTTTTTTGTACCTCCACGACAGCCCCTCCCCTCAAAAACACTCTTCTCGTCTCATTTCTTTATTTGCTTCCCTCTATTTCTCCTCTAGGTGAGTTTGAAAACCCCCTCCATCAAAAGTTCTCTCTCTCCTCCCATTAACACTCTTCCTGCCTCTTCCTTCTCCTCCTCCCTGTTTTCCCACTACCTCCTCCCCTGCCACCAAAGAGAAGCATCTAGTGTACAATTACAGCACCCCCTACTGCCTCCTCCTCCGTCTGTCTTATCCCTCTCTTCCTTCCCACCAGATCGCCTCACCTCTACCCTCCCCCTCAAACACACCTCAAATCAATACGGGCCTAATCAGAGAGGGAGGGGATGCAGAGCACATCGCACGCAGCGCCGGCAGGAAGGAAAAAGCCGTTTGTCATTGCTCTATCTCTCGCTCTCTTTCTTTCTTTCTCTATTTCTATCTCATGCACCTCTGCTTTTTCTCGAACTCTGTTTCTTCCTCCACACCGACAGCCAAGCCACAGCAGCAACTGCTTCCCTTCTTTCTCTTTTTTTTTTCTCGCTTTCGCTCTCTCTCACTTCTCGGTGCGTATTTTTAGGGATGGGGGGAGCAGTTTTTTTTCCTCCCTCAAGGAGAATGGTTCCTCTCTCGCTCTGTCTCTCTTTTTCAACAAAGCAATTTTTCATCATTTGCACAGCGTGTGTAAACAGTGTGGAGAAACCGTGAACGGGGTAAAAAAAAACAAAAAAAACCACCAACAACAACAAAAAAAAACATAATTTCATAGCAATAGCCAAGCAAACAACATTTGGCGATTTCTATCATTTGTCCACTCCTGATATTGTTGCCTTAGCAACAGGCAGACAGTCATCAACAGAGGCGTGAAGCTGGAGTGGAGTCTGACCTTTAACCCTTGACCTGTCACCCAAAGTTATGTTCTTTCTTCTCTATAACAAGACACATATAGACAGGGAGGGGGAAGAGACGGAACAAGATTTAGGCAGGCCTCCAAGGAGTTTGCCGGGCTGCTGAAGGAGCCCTGGTGTTGATGAGAGGGCGAGCGAGCAAACGAGAAAGGGAGAGAGAGGGAGGAGGTTCACTAATGATCCGGTGTTTGATGTTGCCTCTCAGGTCCTGAGGAGATCCACTCCCTATACCATCCAAAAGAGAGCGCAAGTAGAGGGGGGGAGGGGCGCTAATGGATAAGTGCGCACACACACACACACACACACACACACACACACTCTGAGTGTCACAATTTCTACTTTCTCTGTCGTCTCCTTTATGATCTCTCATTCTGTTTTTCTTCTCATTTTCAAATCATACTCAGTACATTTCTTTCACTGGTCCTTTCAAAACAACAAGGTCCATCTATCCTATTAGTGGAATATTAACAAAGAGAGAGAGAGAGGAGTCCCCATTAGTTAAACCCCCTCGTCTACCAAACACACACACACACACACACACACACACACACACACACACACACACACACACACACTTACACCCACACCCAGAGCCTCTCATGATCAAACACACACACACTTGAGTCGTCTCTTGAGCCGACCTCACTCAAGACACTGTGTCTCCTGAGCGAGTGCCCGAGGGCCAGAGATTTGAGGGCGGAAAGCTTTTAAAGCCAATTAAATGGGGCTTCTTAGAGCACCGGCGCTCCCTTTTAATGCCCAACCCTGAGCTCTGCTAGCGTCTATGCTAACCCTTTTACTCCCACTAATACCGCTTACAGTCAAGTTTGCTACCCCAGGCATCTCCCTATCACCTGCTTGTTAATATTGCTGAAGAATTAGTGGTTATGAAGTCAGGAGCTTTATTTTAGCTTCAAGGATGTGATTTTAACAATCAAAAGTGTGCACGAATTAAGTCCAAACTGCACTGAAATAGTCCCCTGTTTTTGCCATTTCTGATCAACAACAGTCTGCTTTTTTAAAATGTTTTGTACAAAGTCGTCCTAACCAAAAAAAGTTCTACCTCGGTTCCTTCTTGCTAGTTAACCTCATCTTTATCTGTCATTCCCCCCACCGAGAGAAAAGAGGGATGAAAAACAGAGGGACAGATCCAGAAAGAGGAAACAGCAGGACCTAAACCACTTTTCTTTCATGTGACACCACCAGGGCAAACTATCAGGCAGGGGAGCATTCCTCTTTCCTTCTTACTCTGTGATTTCCTCTCCTCCCTCAAACTTTAGTCCTCTTCCTCTTCTCTCTCCATCCCATGGAGCGTGGTGACAGCTCAGACAGCCAGACTCCTTAATTCCTCTCTTACTCCGTTAATCTGTCATCTTTATCAGGCTGGGGAGGAGGGGGGCTGTGCGGAGAGAAGGGGGGGGAGTGACAGGCGGGGACGTGGGGTGGGCCGCCAGCCGCAGCCCCCCAATCAATCTCCACATTACAGCTGACAGAATGGTGCTAATAACTTATTGATCCCCCCTCCGTGCGCCGGGGCCTCCGCCGGCCCTGAAAGCCCTGCCATTGATTGGCTTACAGGCCGATGCAGCTGGGGGAGGGTGAGGGGGGGAGGGGGGATGGAGATGGGGAGAGAGGCGCTTTTGCTAACGCTGGAGGGAGGATGCGCCACCGCCAACGCGCACAGTGACAGTGCTCCATGTGTTGCTCCTCTATTCGCCATGTTCTATGTATTTTCAACAGGAGGGGAGAAATGAGGGGAGAAAAACACAACTAGAGACGAGGAAGAGTGGAAAATGTGGGAAGAGGGGGGTGGATGTGAGTGTGTAGTCAGCTGACTAAAATACGGCTGACCTTAAAGTGAAAATCTGTGACACTGTCATATAAATAAATGTCCCTCTTGCAACTCAGAAAAGTTATGTAACACAATAAAAACTGAACCTACAGGGTCTTCACGCAATTTTTCTCCTTCTAATGGCCGTCTATCGAGTACAGTCGATGCTTCCCTGTAAAAATCGACTGGTGATGTGCATATTAATATTTTAGTTAAAACAATGCTCATGTCACATTTGTTTAAGGCTACATCAAATAATTCTGACATTCGATCCATAATGCAAGTAACATTTTCACAAGTTCACTAACTGACTAACTGCCAGTACTGAAAATATTATGTTGATTTGATAAAAGGGAGCCCGCGACCCTGTGAGATAGAATAAGTGGTACAGAAAATAGATGGACGGATAAAAGGGAAATCTTTCTTAGCAATACATTATTTTAAACACCATAACAAGAATAAGTTAGTTTGATTAAAAATATGGTTTTTTTTTTTTAATCTAACCAGGATAAAGTGAAAGGACAACTGGCACTTCTACTGTTTTCCACTATTTTCTGAAGGGTTTTTCTGTTAGGGTCTGTCGATTTAATCTCTTGAAAGAATCATTAGCAGGCTTTATGAACAATAACCCCAACAAGCCATTTTGTTATGACAGTAAAATTGCATTCCTATTAAGCTGTGGGATGTTGTCAAATATTTACAAGCCGCGTTTCCCTTTTTGCTTCTGTACGACAGAGTTAATATCATCAGAAATCCTGAAGAGTTTACTTTTGTTTAGAATTGCCTGTCTATGCTAATCATGTAATAACTAGCTGGTAAAACGTTCAAAGCAATCCTCACTCACAATCAGTTTGGGGGGAAAAAAAGGTCTTGCACAAACATGCTGGGCTGCAGATTCACACGCAAGCAAACATCTAAAACCAGGCATTTAAAACCACACACGGGAAGGTGCACACGCTCAAACACACACACACACACACAAAAATGTGCTCAAGCCCCAAACCACTTCTACAACCCCCAACCACACGCGCACACACACACACACACACACACACACACACACCGACAGGCTGTAACTGCCTCTGGGAGTCTGAGTGCAGGGAGCAGAGGAGAGAGAGAGTGGCGGTCCAAAACACCTTATCTGCCTGTTTGAGTCTCCGGTCTGACCGCAGAGCCACGGTTTACAGTCTCCACAGGCAGCCAGACTCTCAGCGTTGGCGCCCTTGCTCTCCCCCTCCCTCCTCCCTCCCTCCCTCCTCCCCCACCTCTCACAGAGCCTCCGAATAGCCGGCGGCTGGGTGGTGAGCGAGCGAATGAGGGAGGGAGGGATGGAGAGAAGAGAAGGAGGGAGGCAGCCCTCCTGTCTGTCCCTCAGATTTAATTAACGGCCCACTCCGGCGCAGAGACGACCCGGCAAGCCTGCTTCCCTTTCCTCCTGACCCACACACACACACACACGCACACACGCACACACACACACACACACAAACACACAGCCGTCCGCCGCCATAGCTGCCGCCTGCCCTCCCCTGATACCACCACCGCACTCATTCATCTCTCTTTCCTCTGTCTCTCTCTTTCCAAATGTTTCTTCCATCACTGCATCTCTGTCGCTCTATATTGCAGACTTCTCATCCTTTTTCCCGCTCTTTCCCTTAATATCTCTCTTCTCTTGTTTCCCGTCTCTTGGATTCTCTTCCTCCACAGCTCATTGACAGACGTTAAACACTTTTGGAGGATAACTCAAACAGGAGAGTTGACTGACAGAGCAGAGTAAACAACATATCACAGACAGGGAGCTGCGTTTACCGTCTCATCCGCCTCAAAGTCAAATAATCCACTGCTCTAAAACTTCGTAGACATTACACCCACCTTTGTATTTGGACGCAAATTTGAACCTGTGTTGATTTTGCGTGGGCACGCATCTGTATAACTACGTGTTATTTGTGTGTAATTGTGTGTTTATGTACGTGTGTGTGTCTAATTTCACTGGCAGACAGAATTAGAGCCAGTCGCTGATCGGATTGGACTTGTTTACAGACACGGACGGAGCCGCTTAGGCCGCCTGTTAAATCTCCCTTTAATGGTCAAACGGACAGATTTTAGGGTCATGGACCCCTCTGGCTTGGGTCACACTGTGCCCACCCCCCCCCCCTCCCATCAGCCCCCATGTATTCACCCACCTCTATCCTCTTGTGTCTTTCTCCATTAGGATAACTACTCGGGGCTCTGATTTTTCCATTAAATTTAGCAGCTGATTAGTTCGGTATTTCGGTGGAAATCTGTCCCAAACTGGGGTTTAAGACACTGGCTGGGCTGGCTGTTGCGCAGCCTAATTCCCTCCACCTTCCACCCACCCTGCCTGATATCACAGGCACCGTATGGACAATTAATCTGGCAGACAGAGGAGATCAGCACACAGAGAGAGGGTATGGAGGTGTTGGGTCTGGGCTGATTATGGCACTTGCTGTGCCTCTGACTAACAGTATAAGATGGAGCAGGGTCAAACTCCGGGCAAAAGTGGAGCAAAGGTATGATTTTCTCTGAATAAAAGGAAACTCATGTTAATCAATGTAAATGTTAGAACCTGGACCCAAATGTAACTCGTGTGCCAGTTCACAAATGAACATTTTTAATATGCAAAAATACGATAAAGGTTTGTATAGGTTGATGGATAAAAACACTTTGCAAACTTATGTCAGGGAAACAGCTACAGCTAACCAAGTGTCACAGAAACATCCAGTGCAGTGGGTTGGTTGCTGAACGGTGACATCCACAGAGGCTAATTTATACCCATATGTCTTTGATGGCTGCACAATATCCTCATGCAAACTACTTGACAAATAGCTGTGATTAAATGCTGTCTGTGTTCTGTCTGTAAGCTGTACGAAAAGCTCTTAGTACACACACACACACACACAGACACACACACACACACACCATGGTTCCTCTGTTCACATGAAACTGGATTAATGGCAAACAAAGCTATTTATTCAGAGGTAATTTAAAACAGAGGGTTTAACAAAAATCCTGGAGTGCGGCAGAGAATGTGGGAAGAACATTAAGTAATCAACTTGAGAGCGACCTTCAGGAATGAGTAATAAGCTTATGTTAAATTCCCCCAATCACACAAATTAGAGTGAATTAAATGGGTAATGGAACGTTTACATATGTTACAGGAGATTCAAAAGGGGATATATCATCGGTCTGGACGCAAAGGAAGACAGAGATGAAAAAAGAGAAATAAAGAAGACATCCTGACGAACATTTGAACACACACACACTCACAGCATCACTGGGGTCCTACCTGTGTGTCCAGTACTGGTGCTGTGGTCAGAGGCTGACTGGCCCTCGGGCATGCCGTGCTGTCTGGTGTGGTGCAGGTTGGAGATGATTGTAGAGAGGTCACTGTCACGACTACAGTACACGCGCACACACACACACACACGCACACACAGAGGAAAGAGAGGATAAACACATTTAAAAGCAGCCCCAAACAAACTTAATTCCACAACGCAATCCAAACCAGCGTGTGATAAAGCAGCAGTGCATAAACTCATACTATTTCACACACTACTTACCACAGAAATCCTCCATCCAGACAGCACCGTCCTATCTAAAATGCATACCTCCACACAGACTCAGCAGCTACAAGTGGCTGTCCTGTCAACTGGCTCTTAGCTCTGAGGTGTGTAATGCACTCTGACAGACTACCGCATCCAGCACTTTTGGGTCTCATCCCTACTCATCTTCTACACTAAGATGTATTAACGAACATATTCACAACACATAAGTAGTTTAGCAGCTTAAAACCTGATTATGGCTCTTTTTAAACTCAGGCAGCGAACAGCTGTTTTAGAGAAATATGGCAATTGAATAATGTGAGAAAACAGATGATGAATATTTAAGATAAAACAAAATATCAATCAGGCCTGGGACGTCTTTATGAGTTATGAGGAATGATATTTAAAAAGACAACACGGTGAATATGTGTGGTAGATGACACTGGCTGCTGAGAAAAAAAGCAGCTTCACGTCTTCTTTCAGTCCTACACACTGACAAGAGGTCCTTCACAGCAAAACTGTCCACAAGAGCCTCTCAGACTCCACGCCCTGCCCTTCAGCACCCGAAGGAGGAGCAGCAGGAGGGTTTACAGATTAGGCCCAGATCTGGTTGGAGCCACTCTGCCCTTCCAAATGCTCGACCAGACGCCTTTCTAACCTCCCCACACCAGTGGACCCGCACAACTGTGTCATGGAGGTATTTCATTTTCAATCTGATTACCATCCTGATCGCATTAAACGGCATAATGATGGGAAATAGGCGCTTAGAGTTTGAGGGGAGTATAGCAGCCGCGCAGTGCGAGTGTAGCGTAATGGCAAACAGCTTGTGTGGTGGGAGAGGTACAGGGTTGAACATTTCTTTTTGTTTACAGTCTCAATATCATTTGCTTTTAATTGATGGCGACATACACGCTACATGGAAGATCGTTCAGGAAAGTTCACACTCGCTACCCACAAAGTAAGCCTGAAAACATGCAGCACTCAGATATGTCAGTTTGATGGTATCAGCATCCTCTCGTGTCAGCAGGAATCCTGTTTATAGCCTTAACTGGCAACTTTATTGAAAGCAGAATCATCTATGAAGGGGGTCTGGTATGACACAGCAAGCACAGTTTATGGGACAGAAGCGGTGAATGGTTCTTAGCTGCCACCGCTATGACGAGGCCACACTGTTTGTGGCTGCTGGATTTGGGTTTTTACAGTCCCATGATTACAGGCTCCTTCTGTAATGTCAGGCTGTCGGTCGCCAAGCTGTTTTCCACACGCTAACAGAAAAGATGAAGGAAAGCGTGGAGGGCCTAATACTGGCCATGCTGGCTTCGCCAGTCACCTTTCAGTCACAGAAAGGCAGTGAGTCAGAAAGAGTCTCAGACAAAACAGTCACCACTGGTTGCTAAGCGAGGAGATGCTTGATTGGACTGTGACTGCAAACTTTTTCAACTAATGACAGACGTCTTTTTTTGGAGTGCAACTTGCTAAAATTAGTAGCTATCAGTGTCTGAGAGCTCAACAGTTGGAAAATGAGATGCAGGGAAGCTTTTTTTTTTTTTTTAATTGTGCTCAAAGTCATATAATAATGTATCTGCGTCACCCAGTGACTCCAACTAAACACACATCACACACACTGCAGTTAGACACTTCACTGTGAGAGAAACTGTGGCTGGATCCATCCATCAGCTAGCTGCGTTATAACACCACCCTCTGTACATCATTTAAAGTGATCATGATAATGCCATCCTGAACTTCTCAGAGAGGTGATGGGGTTATTATCCCGTGGCAAAGTGGCCGCTCTAAGCCATGAACGGCAAGGACATTGTTAGTGGGGTAATTAGTCCGCTTTTCCTGAGCTGTCCCGCCTCGGCTTGGGCTAATGAGGGCCTAGTCCTATCTCCACCCACCTCTGCCCTCCCACTACACCCCCTCCCCATCTCTTTCTCTGGGTGGAGGCAAGGTCATACTCAAGCCCTGGAAGATGAAGGGGGTGGGGGGGTGGTGTTTAAAACCCAGTCACCTGAGTCAGCGCTCCCTAAGGAGCTCCTAAGGCCGGGGTTAGCCGGGAAGGACGGGGGCGTCGGAGGGGATGGAGGGGGGTTATTATTGTGGCTGTTGGGCCTGATAGCTAAGAAGGATTCTTATCACCCAGGTGCACGCCGGAGACAATCATCTCATCCTCAGCTCATCCTTAAACTGGTCAATAGTCATCCGCAGCCACAGGACAGACACACTGACCCAGACACTGGGATAACTCGTATGTGCTAATACCCAAAGTCTGTCATGGATACTACAGGTATCCAACATTACTGACAGTAAGTAATCCAGTTTTACTGAAAGTGTATACATTATCTAAATGTTCTTTATTTAGGTCAGAAAATATCTGACCAAATAATGGGTGGGAAAAAAAACCCAAACATTCAATGTCAATATTCTGATACTTGACGCTCCAAACACATTTCAGGCAATAACCATCTCTAATTTCTAATATTGTTTTCTTTCAGTGCTTCTAGTTTATGCATTTTAAATAGACTAATCACTTATCTTATCACATATATCTCACAGCTCAATATTACAATAGGATGTGAATTATTTTCAAATGCATTTTCACAGAAACTCATATTTTTATGTATTGCTGAATCATATCTCCATAGAAATCCCTTGTTTTCCAGTAAACGATGATGAGCAGTTGTTTCTTTGTACTCTCTTCCACCATTACACTAGGCTTTACTATTCCGAATGAGCCACGCAACATGAAAAGACTCTCCTCCTGGCACAGGGAGTCGACTCGGTATAAATGCCCAGTAGTGGCCTGCTGTGGCATTGGCACGCGGAGCTGAGGTGGCGGGGCTGGAGGTCACAGTGTGAGCTGGCAGAAGCTGGCAGCCCAGGCACCCTGACGCCATGTCTCACACCACCACTGGGAAAGTGCTGACAGACAGACAGCAGGGAAGTGAAGGTGGAGGAGTGGAGGAGGAGAGAGCAAGAGAGACGGAGAAGAGAGAAAGAGACAGACACAGGTCGCAAGCGCTGTGTAACATCTGGTGCTCGCAGGTTTACTGCTTACCCTCCTCTGCGCTCAGGATAACAGCCCGAGCACACAGCCGACTTCAACCTGCACAGGTGGCCCACAGCAACTTTCAAATGGTACCAGGCAGTATGTAATATTCAACAACCACTGCATCGTGAGGTATGGACTTGGGCAAAATGTTGAGGAAAAAAAAACAAGAGAATGAGCAAAGATTCTCTGATGGTGCGCAGGAAAAAAAAATAAAATGCAAGTTTTTTATTTAGGAAATACCGATACTTAACACATAAAGCTCAAGGAGGGAATATGGATCTGTTCCATATATATTTTATGATTTGTCTGATTCCTATGAACAACGGAAACACAATTGTCATGCTGCTCACAGCTGGATCGAAAGGCAAACTGAAACTGGGAACTCTGCAAGCACGAGGGATAATGAATAAATACAGAAATAGATACATAAATAAGTAAGAGTAGCCTGGCTTCACTTGGGCTTCATTTCTCCCTTGTTGTTTCTCTGCTGTTCAGGCTGACATGAGGTCGATAAGGCAGCCAAGGGAGGAAAGGAAAGTACAAAGGAAATAGAATATACGGTGAGTCCGCCATGTTGCATTTAGGTTCTCCTACATTAAGCCATGTTAATTTTTCCTCTGGCTCTCACTTCATGAGCTGTTTTTATTGCCGTTATCTTTCTAATGTTTCTAGTTTGGAAAGAAATTCTTAAAGAGTTCATTTGGATTAAAAAAGGAAATTTCATTTACTTTTACAGTGTGGGATGTAATCCTTCCTCAAAGAGCACACTGCAGATACTATACAAAAGGCTAAAGCTCCTCTTATCTTCAGCTGATTTCAATGTAGTATTATGACAGCACATTGTGAATAGTAAACACTGTGTTCTTCACATGTGGAAATGATGAACCTCATTCTTCAGGCCAACACCAAACCTGAGACCAAACTGCTGGAGCTCGGCTGACCATCTTTTCGTTGATCCTGTGTTTTGACAGAGAGTTGAGAGACAAAACACTGCTTTATGTGAACACAATGAAGGTCTTGCTGCTAGCCAACGCCCAATCAACTGCTAAATTGCTGTGACTCTGTTGCCATGGTAAATGCGTGTAAACAAGGCAAAAAAAATCTCAAAGCGGAAACTCCTCTAGAAGCTATAAAACCTCCGAGCTCACTAATTAGTGCTTAAGGGGAGAGCCATTTCCAGTAATTTCACACTGTCCGTGACCTCTTACTGGCATAAGGCAATGACACAGTTGTTCAATAAAGCCAGAGGACAAAATGTCAAATGCAATAGACATACAGTAGCTAACTCAGCATCAGTGACTTTCGCTCTCTGTGGTTATGACACAGATTGAATACAGCATCCCCATTTCCAAGTATGAGCCAGCACTGCTCCATGAAAAGATCTGTTTTCACACAGTTGGGCGGTAAAGGGAAACACTGTGATTGTTAAGTAGTGTAACCGTTTATGAACATGAGCGTCGTTCACTACTAATTTTTGCATCCAATTTCATTAATCAGCCTCTTATCAGCGTGAACTTGCAACAATCACTACTACAGCACTGTACTTTTCTCTCAACGAGCTCACACCACTTCAACATTTCTCCAGGGCAAAAACAGAAACAAAAAAAACCCACAATCAAGTATTTAACCAGGTCAATCAAAATTAAACCTGTGATGACTTCTACCATAGCCCCATTGCTAAAGACAGAAATGTCAGCAAACAAGTGGATGAGTAGTAGCAAGGTTTCTTTATTTCAGTCTGTTGCTTGTTTCAGTCAGTCTTACACCCTGCTGATTGGATGAGCACAGTCAACATGGCTCTTACTATCTGTGAGGAGGCCTGGACGGTCAGACTATGTTGAACAAACAACGAACACCCTGGTATGTTTTTGTTAGTTTCTGGTAATGTACCACAGATCTTCCTAGTTGATCTATTAAAATGTTTTTTTTTGTCCTTTTGGAGATGGAGGCATTTGCATATGCAAGTCAGTGGCAAATGGCCTCATGCCTGATTGGAAAGACCGCCTTCATTTGTTTAGGTGAGCATTAATAACGGGCATGGTGGATTTTATTTTTTCTATGGGGCGCAAGCTGAAAGGCAGACGTCAGCGGGTGTAACTTATAAAATCCACAGTGGTTGACGGGTAATTACCCAGACTCTCAGTCAGCACTTTTCAATCAAGGCTTTGTTATCTATGGCCAACTGAAACAAACACTAAGGTAGGCTTTGTTTTGCCCTTGAGTAAGACACTAAAATCCTAAGTTACCGCCATCAAATATTTAGTCCCAGAGATGAAATCCATAAATCAGCGTTAACGAAACAAACAGCACTGATACCAAGGTGATACTGTGTGTTGCACAAGAGCCACACTAGATTCTGGTTCTGACACACCAAGACGCTTCCATAAACACCTTGTTATGATTATTTGGTTGGCTTCAAGGTTTGGCTGCACTTCAGTTTCTGGATGTTCTGTGTGTGTTCAGCAGGACATGCTGGAGCACCGAGTCAACTAAATGTCTGCTGGCGACTGTTAACATTAACCTTGATGAGAGAAGGTGGAGCGTTTTATAATCAACTTGAGAAAATATCTGGAGGAGAATGATGAGCTAAGAAAACAACAATTAATAATGCAAAACAGTCAGCCATCATTCCTTGAACTGACCAAGAAATCTGCTGTTTAATGTTACACGAAGTGACATTACAACTACACGCTGGAAAACTGGGAAAGAGAATATTTAGAAAAAAAAAAAGTCAAGTGTCTTTCAATGCCATTTGAAGTTAATTTGCTGCATGAGGCATTATGTTAGTAATGTAAATAATTCACACATGCTGTTTGTTCAGTTGTGTCTATCTAAATTAAAGTGCAGTTACAGTAGGCAGGTTGCAGCAACCAAGTGGGTGTGACATGGTGCTGCCGCCAGCCTTGATGATGTGTGGATGAGACAGCACAGACACACTCACACATGTATACAGAAGGCCCTGTATTTTTCACATCCATTGGCCAAATCCAATTTGTTAAGACCCTTCTACGACTCACTTACGAAGCTGCGGTCAATGGAAATCACATTTCCGTGATTGGACATCCCATTATCCCGTTCGTCCAGACCTGCGCTGGGGGATAAAGCAGGGCTGAGACGGATGCCCAGGACAGACCGGAGCTGCGGCTCCAGCGAGTCCGTCGCCTTTCAAAGGGTAAAAGCCTGACATATTAGTCATAAGTGTTCTTTAAATTCATTATCATCTTAACACGCCAGCGGCACAAGTGTCAGGGGGAGGGGAAGCCCTCTTAAATGAGGTTAGTGGATCCATTTAAAGCTTCACAGTTGCTGTGCTGTCCGCCGTGTCACACGCAAGTCTCAAGACATGAAAAACATCCCCTCCTCTAATGAGGTTGCACAAGCTGCATATAATGCAACAGGGGACTCTGAGGTTAATCAATGAACAACTTCTGCATTATATCTGTCCATATATATGTCTAATTTCTGAATCAATAGCACGCATACCAAGTAATCACAAATCCATGTGATGTTTATATTTTAATTTTCTGTCATTTCCCATGGGTCAAAGTGAAAAATATATAAATAAAAAAGAAGAATCCCATATTTTTCAGCTCACAGTCCAAAAAAGGAGAGTGTTAGGAGGAGAGAGAGAGGTAGCGCTGTCCTCTGAGCCCATTTGGTTCATCTTAATGAGGTGATCTTACTGTAACCCCCTCATGTGTGTTTGCATGTATGAAGACGTGAATGTGATTATTCACTTGAATCCAAACAGGCTTTTAGTAAATGCGGTCCACATTTTTCCAAACCCAATATGATGTGAACCCAACCCAACTCCTGAGCACTCTTCTCTATCCATTACTGTGGATCATTTCAATTTTTACAATTAGTCAAACAGCTATTTACTGATTCACACAAAAATGCAACGTGTCTGATTTCACAAATAAACCACAACATTTAGGCTGCATTCCTAATACAGACCACTTTTATTATTATTATTATTATTATTATTATTATTGTTAAATGGCAGCTAGCTATAAAAAACACTATATAAATAACACTGGCAAAAGTGAAACAAAACACTGCTGTTGAGTATTTTGCCTTCCCTCTGATCTGATTAAAATAACAAGCCTGTGGTGTGAAGGATTCAAAGACCATTTATAGAGACATACCGGACTGCACCTTTTTTTTCTGAGGCAGCATATGTTAATTCTTCTCATTAAACTCAGTCTGTCTCTCCAAGGCTGTTGTGTTTTTCACTTCCTTGGTACCCTTAGCTCTGAAATCGTTTTAAATTGTTTGCCAAGAAACAAGAATAGATGTGCCTAAATGTCAACATTGATTATAAAGCAGGCAAGTTCAATTACAAACATTTCAAAACGTACTTTCTGTGGCTGAAAAAGTGCAATAATATGGCACAAAGACATAGCAGCTTATGTTTCTGTGATCAAACTGCTCCCAATCACAGCAAAGGACGGGATGAAGCAGACAGTGGTGACTCAGGTGACTCAGTCTTTCAATATCAAGTCAAGACAGATACACTGAGACTTGGCAGGAGTGGCAAAACGCAAACCAACAAACCAATTAACACTTTCAAAGCTCAGCACACATCCTTCCATTAGACATCCCAAAGCAAAAGCCATAGGTATATTTTTGAAACATGGTTCTTTGTCTGTTTGTCTCAAAATGTGCCTTTAACACCTCAAAATTATCCCAAAATCACATTTGATGAAAATACTACACACATGTCTGAGGTGCCACTTTGGGAGAAAAAAAAAGAGAGAAGAAGTTCTGCTGAAGAAAAAGACTTGAAGAGAAGCAAACAAAACAGAAGACTTATTACTGTTAATTATTCGTCAACAAAAGTGACACCTCAGAAGCTGGCATGACATTTTCTTTTTGCCAGAGTTTTCAATACACAACATAAAAAAAATCTAAAACGTCTGGGATATCATCTGGTATAAGAATGACACAGGACCCAAAAGTTGAACATGCTGCCCTTCAAACTACACTAAAGCCCCACAGATGCCTCACCTCTTTCTCATGATACTGTAATGCAACTCGTCCTCCTGTTTGATGTGGGCATGATCCCCGCTGGCCCGCTCGCTGCCTTCGCTGTCGTCACTGCTGAAGATGGAGGCCAGCTCCTTCTTGGGCACTCGGTTGGGCGGTAGGGGGATGGTGCGTTTCTCAGCCAGGCGCCCGCGGTTCTGCAAGATGAAAAAAAAACCAAAAAAAAACCCCAGACACTTTAGCAAGAGGATTTGTTTACAGGTTGTCAAATTGTTGTAAGGTGTTTCTTTGCTTGTGTTTATTCTTTCTGCTGCATTTTTAAAATTTCTTTCTTAATTTGATCATTCAGATGTGCCGTAAGTTGCTGTAGACACACTCATGACTCCCAACATAAAATGAGCTTGATTTTATTTTTCATTATTTTCCAGCTACTTTGTGGTCCATGATTCTACTTATTAAACACCTACTAAAAGAATATATTAGTAATTCCCAACCAAGGGCACTTCTGTAGCTGTCAGGGAGTATGTGGTAATATTGTGGAGTAGCTCAACTAACTTGAAAAAAATAGAGATTTTAATTTAATCAAAAATATGTGTGTGTGTGTGTGTGTATACAGATATAACACATCATGCTACCTATTAAGAGGAAACACTAGTTAGAAAGTGTGAACAGACGACTATATATTAATAAACCGTTGAAATAGTTTTCTCAGTGCAAAAACTGGTTCAATGGCAACAATAAAGACATCACTGTAGCTGGCACCAGTGAGCCACACTGAAACCAAAACAACATGATCTATGATATTGACATTCAATCTCTAGCCAGATATCAAAAAGTCTTATGTGCTCTTTGTGAATCAATTTTAAAGTTATACAGAAAAAATCCTCCAATGCTCTGTTAGGTCAACTGCGTATGTCTGCAGAAATGGAGTAACTCTCTTCTGAAAAGCCAGCACCAAAACACAGAAGTCACGTTTACCTAATTTCTCAACTCTAAAGCCAGACTGACTGGAGAAAAGTTGGTTGGCAAACTGAGCGTTTATTTCGCTGCAAAGCTGCCAGGAGAACGTGGAGAAAAGAAGGGATAAAGAGGAGTGTGGGGCCTTGGGGGCATTGGGAAGTGAAGCTGGGAGACCTTTAATGTGACCTGAAGAGGTCACTGCAGATTAACATGGTCCTATCACAGAGAGGAGGGAGGAGGGGGAGAACGAGGAGAAAGAGGAGTAGTGGAGATGGGAGGGGAAGAGAGACGGAGACAGTGGAAGTGACTGAGCCAGGGGAGGAAATTGGAGAAGAGCAGGGGAAGGATAGGCTGAGGAGAAAAGTTAGCAGGGAAGAGAGGGAGAGCGGATGTGGGTTTGTACATGGGGAGAGAAGAGAAAAGGTGAGAGAAAAATACAGAAATGAAAGAGAATGTGGCAAGTCAAAACATGAGAGAGAGAAAGCTCCACAGAAAAAGGTCTGTCCAGTGTGGAGTGGACATTTAAAACTATATTCCCCCTTCCCTCTCTCTGTGCCTACATCTCTGCTCTTAGTCCTGGACGCCTTCAAGCCCTCCAGCTATCCCTTCCACCACACGCAACCCCGCTCTCCACCACTCCTTCCAGCTCCCTCCTACCCCCGCTCCTTCCATCCCAGGAGGCGCGGCAGCATGAGTGGCAGGCGGGGGCAGGAGGAGGGATTTGGGGGCTCCTAGCCAAGAGGCAAACAGGTGCAGCCCCTCTGGAGTCTCTCAAATGGCAGACATTAAAAAGAGCTAGGGAGGGAGGGAGGGGGAGAGACAGAGAAAGATGAAAACATCCCCCAGGATGAGCAGGCCACAGAGTTCTGCACATTTCTCTCCTTTCTATTTTTTTTTTTATCATGCCTTGCCAGAAAAGAGTTTTTTTTTCCTCCTTTCTTCTTTCCTGTCGGAGGTTTCTACAAGTTCTGCTACAGCGTTTGAGGACAGTGGATCACCTTCTGATACTTGTGCTGCCTCCACACAAGGCCTCACTGTTGGAAGTTAGTGCCGGGGCTCCAGCGGGGCATTGGAGGGAGGAAACGACAGACCATGGATGCAACCACAGTTACATCTGTCAACACGCACATCTGTTAAATACAAATTCTCAACCTCCGAGTTTCTTTATTGCTGTCTTCACATCGTCAAGGAAAACACATGATTGCACATGCGCACTGTCCTTACCACCTACACACGTGCTCACACACACACGCACGCACACACACACCTGTTCCTGTTCCTTAGAATTCCCCCTCCAAAGCGGGGGATTTTACTTGGAGCATGGCAGCAATATAGCATATACAAGAATAGTTTGTCTAAGACCAGTCGTGACTGTGGCTGTTTGTCTGAGTGAGCGTGTAGACAACCACCCACATGGCCGTGACATACCCAGGCTGACAGCCCCCCCCACCACCACCACCACCTCCCCTCCTCCCTCTCCTCTCCTCCCGGAAAGCCCCGATCCTTTCTCTAGTGGCACTGACGCAGAACTGGGGGTGAGCTCCCACTGCTTCCGGCAACACTTCCGCAGCACGGGGGAGGGCACTCCGAAACAAAACACGAAGCAAAACACACCCCTGGCAGCCCACGTAGGAGCGCTCAAAGGAAGGGCGCCTGAGCGATCAGGCTTGTACGTGCACACACAAACACACGCGTGTGCGCAGAGCTGAGGCAACCTTACTGTGTGTGGTCAACCTCCTTTCAGCCATGGAAAAAAGTCTCTCATAAAAGTCCCACTAAAAGCACCTCTATGAATATCACCTCCCACGCTTTCTGTCTGACAGTGAGGCAGCCAAAAAATATATCTGGGCTTCACATTTACAAGCAAAAAAAAAAAAAAAAGAGAAAAGAAAAAACACACGTACATTCGCATAGATGCACATGCATGGGGACACTCTGACCAACTTTTTACAGTTTAGACAGATAATTGAAATGGTCACATCAGCACATCAAGACACTTTCCATAAACACATAAATACTTGTATTCATTTTATATTCATTTATTCAAAATACATTTATTCAATAGATACAGTATGCTCTGACACTGGAAGATGAACTTGAACTTGAAAATGGTAAATGATACAAAGGCCAACCTATAGTGCAGGCGTTAGATAACATGCAAAGTAACTATTCAATATTAAAATAACCACACTGACATCTTGAAGTTACCCAGTAGTGTCTTTTAAAAAAAAGTGTATACAGAGTTTATTTCAGCACCCTTCACTTTCATTAAAACCGAATATTTGTGGAAAGTTCCTTAATATTGGTAATTGCCAGCAAGCTTAGAGAAATCTACACAGACATGTCAATAAACTTATTGTATTCATAAACAACAGTCTTAGTGGTGCAGTGATGAAATCCTCTTGCAGTCTGTAAGAGATTTGACATCACACAGATTATTGTACCCTCACAATGCATTAAATGTCTAATCACAACCACAACTGTTAAGGCCAATGGGTCTACACAGTACTTGCACATGTTTACAATGTACAGTAAACGTGTCCTGCTTCTTGAAACACTTTCTCACATTATAACTCTGTTTCTGATTTTATACTGTTTTTAATGTGCTATTGTCTTTTTTCTTCATTTTCTCTCTATTCTTAGCAAGTTACACTATTTTGAAATGACAAGACTTCAGTATTTTTCTTAAGAGATTTCTTTTTAAAACTATATGGACAATGAAGCTGAATTGATTAGGAAAGTGGAGGAGATTTGATATTGGATTTGATAAATGCGCTCATTTAAATGGTTCGTAGTAGATCAATAGAACAATTTTAGCTTCAGTGAATATCTACATGGTCTCCACTGCCTAACAAATTTCAAGTCTCTCAGAGATGCGAATGGCATTAAATGCCACTTAGTGTGGCGGGCTAAGACTCACAATATTGCATATACTAATTTGAAAGATGACAAGCAGTCAAAAGTACTTTGATGTGGTCTTTTAAGGGCCAAGTATTTAATCAGCATGCTTTCTTACTGAATAGGTAGATATGTACGATAAAGCTTTAAAACCTCACAGAAAAGGCTAATCTGGCAAATATGTGTGGTGGGTATTATTATATACTTATATTAACAGTTGTATACGTTGCTGGAACTCATTTGGGTGGCGTCCTGAATTCATAAATTTACAGTAAAGATCTGGTTTAAAAGCAACAAGATGTCCTTGTTGTGAAAAACAATATAGGCTAATACCACAGCGACATGTTGGCGAGCAAATCGTTTAAATTCAGACAGAAATTCTAAGGCAATCTAATGTTTTCTCTCTAAATTTATTTCAGACTTTTAAATGAGCTCTTGGTGGAAAAGAGGACTAATAAGTGTGTGTGTGTTTTTTTTCCCCTTTCTCCTTGCGTTATTTCCTGAAAGGTGCAGTGCCCTGCTGCTGGCTCCAAGCAACATTAGTGAGTGCACACCCACACACACACACACACACACACACACACACACACACACACA
>JBAJHX010000041.1:9559212-9570500 GCA_037176925.1 Amniataba percoides
CCTCCACCTAACCCTCACCGCCTCGCATGGAACTGCCAACATACTTAGCCTGCGTGTGTGCGTGTGTGTGTGTGTGTACGTGTGTGTGCGTGTGCAAAAGTGTCACGGCGGTATTCACTCGGTGGGTTAGACTTCAGGCTTCACCACCAGACAAGGAAAGGAAAAGAGGGAGAGAGAAAAGGCTACAACAACAACAACCTTAAGGCTCTCATATCCCTGCTTACGTCAATAACAAAGTTTTACTCCGTCACAGCTGTAATTGAAGTGGAACCGTACAAGCCCCGGCAAGCCAAAAGCCAATCACTCCGATATCTGTAATAAGCCTAAACATAAGCAAACTCACTCAGATTCTCAAATCCTTCTGTGAAAAAATAAGACATGAACATTTCTCCACTCTGTCTTTTTTTTTTTTTTGCTCAGGTAATTCGTTTTGCCTGAACCCTATGTGTTAGGGTACAGGTCTTCATTCTTGGCTGTGAAAAATGTCACCAGTTTACCTGTATCACTCAAACACCTCCGGCTTATCTAAACCCCCTTTGCCTTGCGTGCCTCGCACACAATAATCAGCAGTAGCCACGCTCAGTAGCTCGCTAAGCCTCTTACACCCTTCCCTCAAGATTAGTGCTTGGGAGCGACGACAGATGCGCTCCGTGGTGATAAAAACACACACACACACATGCAAAGGCGCACACACAGACACACACACACACAAAACGCTGCACCTGTGTGAACAGATTTGGAGACGGTGAGCCGGCAGTGTGCTTGCTGAAAGCTGACACACACTCACACATATACACACACACACACACACACACACACACACACACACACACACACACACACGGAGCAGTGATGCTGTAATCGTGACACACCTGCAAGGCCTCAAGGTTTGGCATCGTGCCCCTGGCCGAGCCCGGAGGGAAGCACTAGGCAAACAAAAGTTCAGGAGCCAGGTGAGGAAACTGATTCAATGGGACAGAGGAGCCCGACCAACGACACCTAACGTCAGACAGTCGCACTGGACAACTCAATGCCTCCGAATAAAAGGCTGTTTGATACTCTGCGTCAGTGAAAGGCTGAAAGTGGATTTGATATTCATGCTGAGAAAAATTAGCGTCAAAGTTGGCATGTGTGGCTGCAGGGTCTTTGCCATCAAGGTTACAAAGAGAGACAACGCTCCAATATGCACTCTGTTTCATGTACCTAGAGCTGGATAACAACATGAGGATTGCTATAAAAGTATTAATATGCATAACCCTGCTTTCAAACAAGCTCTATGATGAAATAATGAATAAACAAACTACAAATTAGTTACAACGGTATAGACTGCCAAGCCATTTGAGGAAAATGTGTGTTTCTGGGCCATATAAACATCATATAAATAAATCTAACTTGACTTCATTTGATAGCCGAGCAAGTGCAGCTATTCATTAATAATTGAACTGAGATAAAGCAATAAAAAAATATTACTTAACAGTGACAGACAACATTACATCGACTCTTTTGCCATATTTGTATAATATAAATATGTCTTCAAAGTCTCTCTGCTTCCATTGCGCCCACTGACAAGATACAACCTTCGCCAATGACACCACAGTGAATCCAGCATCTCTTAACCCTCCGATACACTGCACATCCGCAGCAAAAAAAAGTTGTCCTCAAGTCAAACTAAAACTCCATTTTCTATGTTGCTTCTCCAAGTTAACACATTGACTTTAGAAGTACATAAAAATAGCACTGCAGTAAGACAGAAGATGAAATGTTCTTACCACCGGAGATGAAATTCGACAACCAGGACAATCACAGATGGGAGGATGCACCTGTAAGATTCCTTTGGACATAAGAGTCTTGAGACTTTTCCCTGAGAAAAAAAACAAAAAACAAGAGACACATTTAGAGAATATCACACACAATACTCTCAAGCCAGTAATCTCATTTCCTGCATGACGGGGCATCTGATAACCTTCTGATCACCTTGCTTCAGAACGGGCCCTTTCCTTCATCCCATCGCCTCACGACTCAAAGTTTTCAAGACAAACGCTATCAAAAATCATCCGGTTAAAGGCTGCTTAAATCTGAGGCTGTCGGTCCCTTCAAACACCAAACTTGATTCATCTCTCTACATTCCTGCCAGGAAGTTTAATTCGACCCCAGAGCTCAGTGTGGTGAGCCAGAGAGACAGCAGCCTACTGTCATCTGTCTATAGGAATCGGTATATTAAACTATTAGGCTACCATCTTTGACCTGGGGGCGACACCCCCACCCCCCCCACACACACACATTTTAACGCGTGTCAGTTCTGCCTGAGTAACTCTGTGTGTGTGTGTGTGTGTGTGTGTGTGTGTGTGTGTGTGTGTGGTGAGGGGGTGCGAACATCAAGCGTAATTATTGCATGAAATACTGTGATATGAATGACATTTAAAAAAAAACACCAGAACAGTATGATCGTATTGATGCTGTCAATATAATATCTAACAAACACCCATAAAATACAGAAGCAGCGACACTGTGGATGTTTTTGTGAAACATTTCAATTATAATGAATAATGAAATCAAACTCTACGCTCTGTGTCTTTGACTTAAACTAAACGCTTCATAATAAATACAAAAAATCTCCCTCATATCCACCATGCCATGCGTAAAAGTGTCAACATGCACAAGTGCAGCTGCACTGAACGGAACGATTCATCCCATAAAGGGAGAAGACAAAAACTCGAATAATCCAGCTGTCACACATTTCATAATGCCTAATCGTCTCAGTCGGAACTTTTCACCTCGGTCCCGCCGCAGCCTGCTCCGGCACGGCCCGGTGTGCGCGCGCGATCGCTGCCCAAACTCCGCGTCAAAGCCTCGGAGGGGGTTGTGGAGGATCTGCGCCTCTTTCTCATCTGTCTCCTTGCGCACTGACTGCTGTAACCCTTTCACTCCGAAAAAAAAAAAAAAAAAAAAAAAAAAACAGCGCCCAGACACTTGCGCTAAGTTCGTGCCCGGCGTGACACCAAACAACAAAAAAAGTGTTTTTAATAGTCAAAAAAGGTGCCGACGAGCCGAGAGGAGCTCGCTCTTACCTTTGTGTCTGATACTCCGTTTCCAGTCTTTGGCGGTCTCTCGTCCACTGACGAACTGGAACTCGTTGGGGGTGAGCCACTCGCCCCTGTATTTGATCGAGGGTCCCTTGCTGCCCTGGCACAATTTGTTGATATAAAGCAGAGCCTTGTTTTCCCCGCACTCCACCTCGATGCACGGCTCCCCGTTGTCGAAAAAGGGCTGAAAGTCGGGGATGGAGGAGAACCTCTCCAGCATCAAGTCGTCCGTGTGGTGTTGGTGGTGGTGGTGGAGGTGCTGGTGATGCAGCGCCGAGTCGTGGAGCCCCAGGTACGCGCGGTGATGGGCGAAAATGTGGTCGTAGGGCGGCGGGTGCGGGGTCACCACGGGGATGGCGGCGGCATTTAAAGGGGCCAGGTATTCTGGCTGGTTGTTGAAGGCGGTCAGAGCCATGTCGTCTCCGTCCAGCCGCTCCTTCTTGATGGCAGGCATGTTAGAGGGAGCCGAGCGCCGGCGACGACTGAGAGGCAGCTGCTGCTCGCCGGGTCCGACTCGGTGCGCGTCCTCTCCGCCCGCCAGCGGGGCCGACCCAGACTTGGAGACGCGCCGCTCGGTTTTACGCAGAGCCCCCGTGTCGCCGTCAGACAGCGGTCTGCTGAAGTTGCCGGAGAGATTCCCATTCAGTAGTTTGCAGCAGCTCCCCGCCAGCCCCGCAGCTCCTGCCTCCCACATTTAATCACGCTCGCTCTGTTAATACCTGACATGCTGGGCAGCCCTGCGCCCCGGACATTACGCGACCTGCGGCGATCGTTAGCAGTCTCTTATGGCGCTGCCTCTGGGGAAATTAGAGATTTTTTTTTTTTACGATTTACCCAGTGGAGGCAAAAAAATAATAATAATCGGCTGTGCGATCTTAACAAACAAGATACTCGATGTGGCTGTTATGAGGAGTTTACATGTGGCCACGATACGATTTCACAGCCAGTGAAGATGATTAAAAAAAACTGATAATAAAACGTGTCTCCTGTTACTTAATGTGGCATATGGCATTAATCAGAAACATGCGCCAAAGCAGGAGGAGGATGAGAGAGAGGAGGGGGGGGTGATGTTCCTGAGCGGGATTTGAACATTAATGCAGCTGAAAGTTTGGAGAGTTGTTTTTAACCCCTGTGTGTGTCGTTGAAGTCACGCTGAAGTTCACAGACCCAGACCAAACAAGATTTGCACTCTCCGCCGCTTCTCAACTTGGCCCATTTAAACAGCGGAGGCTCGGCGGGGGCCGCGCACAGGAGGAGGGGGGCCCGCGAGGGACGGCGCTCTGTGCGCGAAATGGAGGGACGTCATTAACGAGCGCGAGGGAGGGAAGCGTTATTACCACGCACGCAGCTCAAGCTGAAAACTTGTTTCCACAGTTGTCTTCACATTTACAGTTCATTAAGACTGAATCATGAGCATTTATTAGTGGAACAACACTTGGCTCGGATCAGGACTTTACCTTTAAATAGTTTCTTCATATGTACAATCCCCCAGAAAAAAAAAAGATTGTAATTTATGGTTATTTTAAAGCCCCATAACATCAAACCTAAATCATCCTGACGGCAAAGAGTTTCTACATGTGTCCGATTTCACCGAAAAGATTTTTATTTATCTGTTTTCATTTTGAAAGACAAATATTAAACAGCAGCAGCCTTAAATCAGATCTTCACCTTTGAGCACAGAGACGGTCAGATCGACACAACTTAGTCACAGCGCCTGCTCCTCGTGTCTACATTCAACCGATGTTATACTCCACCTACAGTGACACCATCTCGCTAAGTCTACCCCCAAAATTAAACTCACCGGCCGTATCAGTAAGCCACAGCTAAAACTGTTGAGCGGCCTGTACGAAGCGGTTGGTGTTACGTATGTAGTTTTATGTAAAGCTACACTTAAACATCAACTTTTTTTAAAAAAGTGTTGATATTTCAGGGCTATATTTGTCTCTATAGACACACAGACGAGCAGCGTGAAACCTGTTTAACCACGTGCGACAGGTGTTAGCATGATCGTGCTTCTAATTACAAAAACTACAGCACAAGCGGCTGTGATGTTGTTTACTCAGATGTTACAAGAAGGGAGACGTTTTAGTCTGAAATGGCAAAATGTTGAGTTGGTGGAGACTATTGTGACTCTGGGTGAGTCCTGAAATCATTTTCAGTTGACTTGTGGTTTGGTTGTTTAAAAAGTTGAATTCAGCGTTCTTTGACTTGTATTATTCATTCAATATTGGGTTGCAAGCAGGTGTGGGTGGAGAAAATGTAAAAAAGAGCTCATCAGGAGATGTGTGAAACTGTTGCTGCGAGCTTGCTGCTTTAAGTAAAAACTTCCCCAGCCTGGAACCACATTTTCTGAAAGCACTTTCTCTCCAAGCTGTCTGCAGGGCATGTTCCCCTGAGCTCCTGGAGCTCGTGAGCAGGACCACATCTGACCCCCATCAGTGGAGAACCACCCAGGTGGATCCACCACCAACACATGGGATAGCCATTCCAGCAGCAGAGGTGGGGTCCAAAGCGCTGTGTGTCAGGGGCCCATAAATCAGGCCAAACTGCCTCTGAAACGCACAGGAAGGAGGCACGCCACACCGCAGGCGGAAGCGATGCACGGGAAGGCCAGAGACCGCAGCCCGGCCAGAGCTGGTAAAATGCCTACAGCCAGAACCAGGCAGGCAAACACACAGCAGACATTCACAAAAAAAAAAAAAAAAACACACCAGCCAGCTACCTCACAGAAGACAATGATGTCTGAGGGGACTGTGATGGAATTAGTGTGTTTGTGGATCAGGAAACACATTTTTATTCCTCTCAGCCGAAGAACAAAAAGGCGACCTGAAATCATTTATCCAAAAGCTACCAGTCACCTTAAAAGGGAACACGGCCTGAAAAATGACAATCGAAAGGCAACATTTTTCAACTAAACAATAATGTCACTTCCCACATGTTGGTGAGTGCACCGAGCGGCAGCACTGACATAAATCATGAGCTGCTGACATTTACGGCGAATGTTTACAAAGACGTTTCTAGGAAGTGGAACGCTGCGTTTCAAATGAGAAGTTCTTTGATTCTCTCTTTATCAAACCGGCTCCCCGCCGCATCGAAATGTCTCGATGGAAACCTCGTTGATGCGTGCGTTGGCGCTCGAGGTTGCGCCATCGGGAGAGCCCTGATGAAACCAGTCATAAAGGGGACACCCATGCCCACTCGTACGCCCACGCTCCGGTCCCTGAGCATGACTCACTCTCGGTGGCTCATCACGGAGGGGTTCCCCAAACTTGAACAGTGACGAAACTTCGACTTTCACATCTTCAAAAATCAGTTCGGTGTAACTGAGTAGATTTTTCCATCAGCCTTTGCGTCTCTTTTACAAAAAACTGTTTCATGTGATGGGGAAACCTCATTTAACCTTTCTCACTCTTTTAACCTTTTCTTGCTTCTTTTACTACAGTGTGGCGGTGTCCTGTGCATCTAAAAAGAAAAAACGATTACCACAGAAAAAACCCACACCTGCTCGTACACCCCATGAATTTACAATGAATTAGGAAACACCAATATCAGTACCACATTACAGTAAGCAGCTATCTTCTTCTTTTATCAGTGGGCACTTAACTTCACCTTACATTGCTTATATGGCACATGTGAAAGACATTTTAATTTAAGACCGATTTAGAGCTAAGAAAACACTGAAAGCAAAGGACTCTGATAATCTAACTACATCAGTCTATTACTTTATTTAATATTACTTTGTTCATATGTAACATGATATGATGATGATGATAGGACTTTTCACTAGAATAGGTGTGGGTTTTAGATTTCACAGCAAAACTGAGAATGTAAGCCTGCTAATGAAAATACAAAAATACAAGCTGCTCTTGACAGACAGTTTCTCTCTATTACTGAACGCTGGTGTGATTCATCTGGTGAGTTGACGATGCAAAACCCCTAACTCGTGGATTCTCAGGGTCTGACGCCAAATCCATCAACAGTTTAAGGTTAGGACACATTTTATGTATTTCGCAACAGAAATCCACAGAAAGAAAACAAATCTAATAAGGAAGTAAACAGAATTCAGCCTTTACAGAGTCTTCTTGTGTTAATCAGGACTGAGATAGATCTAAACTCAGTCACAGCCACCATAACACTGTTATGATGTTATATTAGTGTTATGGTGAACAAGCACAGCATGCTAACATCACAACACGTTGAGAAGTTTCTACTATATATCCGGACATTTCATCTTTTTTGGAAGCTAATGTAGGACTTCTGGATAAACTGCTGTTCATGTTGCCTTAAATGAAACTATAATTTGTGCAATTAATGATTATTGTCATTATATGCCAGCGAAAACGTTTAGATACTAAGGGGACACCCTCAAATGGTGTATTTAACATCAGGAAATAAAACAGCAGGAACCTGTGAATGTTTGGCCAAAAAAAACTAATCACTTAGATTAAAACTGGCTGGTGGTGCTCTCGTGATCAATCAAGTGACTAATTATTTCAGCATTAACTCCAACAGTATGAGATTATGTGTTATTTCTGGCTATACCATGTTTCACCAATTCTGAAAACAAAACAAAGAAGAAAAAAAAGCAAAGAACCTAAAAAGAAAAAAACAGTAATTCACTTGTCTCCATTCACTGAGATCAGACAAACCATAAAAGGATGTTTGGTGAAAATCGTGAGGACGGTTACTTTGTCACGTAATAAGCCAGAAATTCTCTCCATCCTCAAAATGCACATCACGTCCATCCCTCTCCCTCCGCCGTCCTGAGGGAACCCCCCTGCCGCGGCCCCCGCCTCTGCGCCGTTGTTGGCAGCGGCCCCGGAGCCGCAGCGCTGCCGGCGGGGGAGAGAGGTAATAAATAACCCGGGGAGAGGAGCGGAGACCGCCGGGCGGTGCACAGTCTGACCTGACAAATACTCACTGGAAAACCATCAGAGAGCGAGAGCCCACCCCTAGCGCTTGGAGCCAGCCTTTCAGACATGAGCTGCAAAATATATAGGCCTGCCCCTACTGGAAAAAAAGAGAGGAAGACAGACAGAAGCGCCCCCCCTCCCTCCACATCCAGACACCGCCGGAGACACGGCGAGAGTAATTAACTATTTAAAGCAGAGTATGAATTTCTTTAGAAAGCCTATGCTGTATGTCTTCCCTGTAGAAATATAAGATGCAGTTAAAAGGGAAAGAAAGTTAAGTTTAGCTCGAGGTGTTGGACCAAATTGGAGCATGTTTAACCCAGAAGCTCCACTTCTGAGGCCTTAAAGACATCAGATGTTTTCTGGAGTTGGTCACCTGCTCCGATTCACATTCTCAATTCAAAGTTGACGCTTCGGACGATTTTCTCACTCGGTTTAAAAAGGTGGAAATCGCTGATCACTTTGCTGATTCAGATCACATTGTTGTGTTTACTTGAAAGAGGTTTGTGGGAAGTGATTATTTTCAGTTTTTCCATTAGCTAATCAGCAGCATCGCAGAATCGTTCAGCACTGATTCAGACTCAGTTCGGGGCCTTCAGTCTGTTGCTGGTCCAAGCTGTCGCGTTCAGTTCAGCACAAAGGCCCACGCAAGCTGATAGCTCAGCAACCCATTATTTACAAAAGACTTATCAGATTATGATTGTTTCTGTGGCTTTCAGCATATTTTAATAGGGTTTTAATAAGGAAGTGGCGTGCTGTGAATCGGGTCTGAGCTGACAGACACCAGCGAGGAGCTGCACTGCTGAGAGCTACTGATTCAGTGACGACAGTGATTCAGTTTGGTCAGCTCACTTCGTTGTTGTTGTTGATGATGAAGATTTATTTGTACTGTGAATAAAACACTGTAGCTGTGCAAACAGCTCTGGTCAACTTGAACGCATTTTGAGGTTTCTGTCTTGAAAATCTCGATGCGCAAGATCTATTTTTTTGTCATTTTGAAGAATTCATCCTTGAACTGAAAATATGTACAGACTGTGGATTTTCTTCTATCTGTACCTGACAGTATAGCTGATGTTTGGTTTGGGAAAGACTGTGCTTATGTAAATAAATGGTGGTTAAAGTAACATATGAAATATATGGAGCATGATGTCACATTGCCACCTTCACCTTGATAATTCACTCATGATTTCACCTCCTATTTATCTGTTCTTTACACCACTTCTCATTTCGGCTCATTTTCATCAAACAGTGGAAAAAGCAAAGCAACACCTCTTGCTTCAGGTCAAACTTCTGTTGTAGTCATTAATACTCGTTAAGTCCATTAGCTCCTTTAAGACCATGCTACCTCTTGCTGACTCATTCTCATTTCATCGAGATATGAAACTTCTCAGGGGTCCTGAGGGGAGTTTAGCTATCTTAAGTTGGAATTTGTGGAATTTAATATCAGAAAATGTTTCAGGGGATCTAGACTCTGTGCTCTGAGGTACTGTGTTCGCAGACGTGGACAAACATCATACATTAGAAGGGGGGAAATGTGGATTACAGTGCTGAATTTCTGACAAGAGCCTTTGGAAAGCACTAAATTTGGCATTTCAATACCCTCCATCTGGTGGTAGTGCTAAACACGACATCATATTTCAAAACTTTTTATTCTCAGTATGTGTCTCTAATTGCTCACCAGGCAGTGTTTTTGGCCTCTGCGTGCAGTCCCTCAACACCAGCTAACCGCACCAGCCCTTTTTTCAATGAGGTTTAAGTTCAGTTTCCCCTTCGTTTTAGATTTCAAAACATTTTCAGCACTATATGGCCCGGTTAGCAAAGAGAGACCTTGGTGCTATTTTTGCGGTATAACCTAGGCCTTAAGCTAAAGCTTCACACATACGCTCGTCCAAAAATTCCCCCAAAATTTCAGAACTGTTTCAAAACTGAACTAGTGTGGGACCAACACGGTCCTGCCACTCCAGAATTTCAGAGTTGGCAAGCAGGCAGAGTAACATTAGACCCTGAGGGGGGGGAGGCGGGGTTGAGGGGGATGGGGTGGGGGGGGTTATGCTGTCGTGCCGGCGCCCTTGGCCTCCCCTGGCGGATCTGGGGGGTCAGGCGGCTGTCTGTGATCCCACACAGCGGCTCTTCCACATGGGATTTATTTTCTTGCTGGATGGGCAGGCAGGCGGCCCAAGAGGATTCTCATTTTAGACCAGCGTCTGTAGCTGTCAACGCCAGCCGACAGAGGCGAGCGGACACCCGACCCCGAGTATCCTCCCTCAACACTCCCCTTTGGACTCCCTCCCCTCCTCCGTCTATTCCCTGTTCACACACACACACACACACAAACACACAGCACATGGACAGCGCACGCACGCACACAGAGAAAATGATTTCACAGCCTCTTATTTCGTCTAAATGAAACTTTCTCTCATATTATGAGGCAGAAAATTATAAAATCTAAAATTCTACATGATTGTTTATTCAGTCTTCATTTAAGGAGTCCTTATCTTTAGTTATAAAGCTCTGTGGTGAACTCAAAGCTTCAATGTGCAATGAGAGAGGTCTATCTAGCAAAAAATGCACAGCGTCTCCCCTTCCTCCCCAGCGCCGTTAATAATTTGTGCAGTAAAAGATAGCGTGCCTCTCTGAGTTTGTGGGAGTTATTGGCACAGTATTCCCCACCATATTTGTGCGAGGCAGTGATAGGAACATAAATTATTTCTTATCTCTTCCGCAATCCATTTTTCAAAGGGCTCACTCTGTGTTTGAAGGGTAGCAGTGCCAGCAGCCTAAGCCCAGATAGTAGGCTACATTAGCCTTCAAGAGATCCGACTTAATGATTTCAAACAATGCAATAAGAACTGAACTCATTGATACGAGCTGAGCCGTATACAACCAGCCATAATTTAATACTGAATTAGGTCCCTGGAATCCAACTAAAGATCAAAACAATGGCCAGCATCACTACCACTACAAAGGCAGACGTTGTTGTGAGGTTATTTAGTTAAAAGCATGGCAGAATAATTGGGGACATGCGCGGCAAGGATTGGGACGTTAAATAATGTTTGAGAGATTCTATGAAATTTTGTGGTAGACCAAGCTTAAAAATTTCAAGAATCTGTACAGGAAACACCGCATTATGTTCTTCCTGATAAACGAGACGTCTGTTTTAGGTAGTAAAATATTCCCTCAGTCAGAAATGTTAAATAAGCCGTGTTCTGTCCACTGAACTGCAAAATGATCATGTGATGCAAAGTGCTGGTCGGCACCAATCTACACTGAAATACAGACGTCTAAGCACACA
>JBAJHX010000041.1:9570600-9585414 GCA_037176925.1 Amniataba percoides
CGCAAGCAAAGTCCTTGTAAATCACATGAGCCACTTTTCCATAACGAGGCCCCTTTGGTGCTTTCTAGAGGTCAAAAGTGTTTCTCTCTGTTGAAAACATGCAGAAAGAAATGCAAGAAAAGTTTTGAGGGGAAGTGAAAAAGTCACATAATGACTTGGCCTGGCCAGCGCCGTGAATCCACTGCTCTGGATGTGGACATTCAAACCGCATTATTTTTTGGAAACTCTTCACAAACAGTGTCAGCTATCACTCTCAGCAATTTAGATGTATTCTGCAGCTCAGGCTGATCTGCAGAGACAAAATGACAAATGATAAATATCAAACCCTCCTCTGCAAAGCATTAATGTCTGCTTGCAAAGAATAAACTCTAGCTCTCCCAGCTACTATTGATTTTTTTCCCTGTGTGATGTGAAACCAGCAATCAGCACTGCGGTTCGAAATAGCCCTGAAACTGGAGCCGAGACGTCGATGAGTCGCCAACACATTTCAATTAGCGAGCCGCCCTGGCCGATCTCTCCCCCGGGGCACAAAGCACAGAGGGTCAGGCACACCCAGCCCAAGTCTACATATGGTCCTGTGCTGGCTCAAATTAATCTGATAAGGCTCTAAGGAAGAATTTATACATGCCACAATTAACTATTTGTCTTTTTCCAGATCTTGTCCATTGAGTGCAAAACCGTGCAAACCTTCCTCAGCCCCTGAAGGCCTCCAAAGAGTGTGGTTTGTCTGACACGGGCCGTTTCCGGGGGAGAGACGCACACGAAGCAGCGGGACAAGACTTTGCTGCTGCAATTTGAGCCAGTAGCTGCTAACATCACATGATTTTCAGATGTAAAATAATGGTCTGTCAACTGTTTAGCTCTTATTTATTTGAACAGCCCATCCAGAAAATGGTTTTCATTTATAGTGTGCCCATGGCAATACTATCTAATGCCTAGAGGAGGAGTGACTTTTCACAGCTTAATGTTCTGTGCTTACGGATTTTCAGTGTCAGCTACTTTTATGAAACTGAGTTTTTGCTTCTCCCTGAGTACTTTTATGAACAACTTTGTTTATTTTTGGACATAGGGGCAGTACGAGGACAGTACTGAATTTAGCTTTGTTTATGACTTCAAAAGGATAGTATTCCTTCAAATTACATGCATGTGCTTCACCCAAATATGAGCCTGTTGTTTGGGGATGTGGAAAAGGTTTGATGATTTTTGCTGAAAAGGTCAAAAATAACTACTAGGAATATGATTTTTTTTTTTTGTCCGAGAAACAATTTTACCATCACACCATATTAAACAAGTCAAGCGAGCTCTAGTTAACATCTTACCTAATTTCCAGGGATAAAGTAATTAAAACTGGGCTGCTTTGATCAGCAATTTATCAATAACTCAAGTTCTCTTATTAAGCTGACAGAAAATCACCTGGAATGTGGGGTTATATCTGAATCAGAAATTTTCCAATGTTAGACAAAAAAAAAGTTATGGTATGGCTGCTTGTTGTTAAATTTCTTAAAGAAAAACACAGATTGCTCAAAGCATGATATCTGGGGAAAAATAAATTTGCAGAGATAGATACCTGATTTAAAAATGTTTTGTGTGTTTGTCTTGCTCTCTCTCTCTCTCCCTCTCTCTTGTAGCCATGATGCTTCATTCTCTGACAGCTCTCATCAACAACAGCAGACTGGTGCTGGCGTTGTGTGTGCATGCATGCGTGTTTGGGTGTGTGTACGTGCTGTACATTCTCCACCGAGGGGCCAGGGGGTTACGGTGGAGCCACGGGGCCGCAGCGACAACTCGCTGCCCCCCTCTCTCAGCCCCCCCCCCTCCTTACCCCTCTGGCCTTTTGCTCCTCGCCTGGCTGGCAGCCCTGCATCAGGCAGACACACCACAGGCTCTGCCCCCCCACTAACACACACACACACACCAACATTCGCTTCACCACCCCCCGCTCTGGGCCGATCGATACGGCTCTTCGCCTTTCATCTGACCAGAGCTTTGGAGGAGCCGCACTTCCTGAAGAAAACCCAATACAGCACAGCTTATTCTGTGTGTGTGTAAATGTGTGTGTAAATGTGTGTGTGTAAATGTGTGTGTGTGTGTGTGTGTGTGTGTGTGTGCGCGCATGTTTGTATGCACGCTGCTTGTCTACATGTTCATGGTGTTTGTGAATGAGAATGTGTGGGTGTGAGAGATCGAGAGAGAAAGGTTTGTGTGAGCTGGCAAATGCTGCGATAAATCAATTAAAAGAGAAAGACAAATATAGGGTTGGTTTGTTTGGACGGGCATTTCTATGAAAGACAGGAGTATTTGCTAGAATACTGCACACACACAGGCACGAATGATGTTTCAGTGGGAGCAGTCATATTGTTTGATTAGTGCAAAATCAGAGTTGCTCTGCCCATTTTGACTGGGACGCCTTGAAGCCCATAAAATCCTCTGCGCTAATTTCATTTCATTTTTATTTTCCGCTGCCCTCATTGTTATCAAAATGTGAATACCTTCAAGTTTCAGTGGGGGGATAACTTCCACCTGGGCTGACACTCAAGTCTGTGAGAAGGGAGTTCAGTCTTAGTGGAAGATCCTCATAAATACTTCAAAAGCAGGAGAGGCAACATTCATTTCTCTCTCTCAATTTCTCCTCTGCTTATCCGGCAGCTTCCTGTGTTGTTTGAGGATTGAGAGTCTTAACTCTCTTTCTCTCTCTCTTCTCTGCTTATCCTACAGATCTCTGTGTTGTTTGTAGACAGGGAATCCTAACTTCCTGTGTCGAAGAGGGAGAGACTGAACCTCCTCACTCAGCGCCCAGGTGTTAAACAAGAGAGGCTGCTCGGGTCACGTAGAGGTCAGGGGAAAACACGACCTCCCGGGACGAAAGCGTACCACATGTGGAAAACTGTTTAGAAAAGCCGGTACTATTTTCACAAAAAGACAGAAAAACAGGTTCATGACAGAGCTCTTCATGGGTCCACAAAATTGTATCCATCCTGAACAGAGACCTACACTTACCCAAAGTCAAAACAGATTCTGAAAAATAAACTCAAACTCTGACAACCTGATTCACATAGGACCCAAATCTGAAATAACTCGAGTTGAACTGGACTTTAGCTTGAGTCTTACTTCATCTCAGAGAAGAAGCGATTAAACACTCACCGCTGCACTGCAATGTGTCTTTTTTTCTCCATGCCCTTCTCCAAATAGTAGCTGGAACCATTTCTGCATACAAACAAATACACTTGTCTTATAACTGGTGACATTCCGTTTTCCAGAGCTTCATTTATTTCTATCTATTATTTTCTATTTATGGGATTTTCAACATATTTATCCCACTGAACAATAGCATTTATATTCTTCTGTGGCTCATGAAAAGGACTTTACAATATGTATAATTATAAAGCACAGTGGACCTTATTGGAAATGGCAAACAGTGTTTACATGAACTTCTGTGTCAGAAAACCCATTAACCAAAATAAAACTGACCAGATGTGCCTATAAGTTTCACTTTATAGGTTGTAGTTATTCAAGTAAATGTATTCATTATGCACAGTAACAGAAATATTAGGGTTATTTATACCAAAATGACTTACTCATTGGATTATTGGACATTAGATAAATTCATTGGTAATGGCTAATTGTCATTGTTGTTTCAGTTTGATCTTGGGTGATAATAATCAATTAAATAAAAGTTAGTCAAAAAGTCACTAAAAATAGTTATTCTAAGACTGAAAACAAAATATGACTAAATAAGTTTCATGTCATCCAACTTTCCCCATTGTTGGTTTTTACTAATGCAGTGCCTGTGCAAAACACACCTGTTCAGAACATTTCTGCCGATTGTTTGGCCTTCGGTATTGCTGTTAGGAGCTTTTGCGAGAGCCTCTCATCCAAACAACTTCACACTTCTCCTTGGGTCCTCAGGAACACACCTGCCAAGCAAGAAGTTGATCGGATAAACACACAAACAGACAGACTGACAAGAGATTCCTCTCATTCATAGTCAGGAAAAAAGTTTTTAGCTTTTAGTATAAAACACAAATAACAGACTTTCTTAAATTAAAAGCAAATCAGCCTGTTTTATGAGTAGACCGCTATCTATACACTGTGCAATATGAAAATTGAATCAAATATTTTGAATCAAATATTACTTAGTTTGCCACACATCCTAATTTCCACAGAAAATGAGGGGAATGCATTATACAAACTGAAGCAATAATCAGGGGCGGCATGAATGCACACAATGTCAACAGGAAAGCACAAATGAAGATGAATAAATGCAGAGCTGCACTATTTGGTATGGGAAGCAGCGAGGATTCATCTATTTGAGCTAAAATGTTTTAACCGATTGAAATTTGGCTGTATTACTCAATAAATGCACAGATACAGATGTGGTAAGTCGAGGTCTGGAGGAAAATAAGTTAAACTAGAGCTCATGGTGAGTTTGGGATTCGGCCTATCTGAGCTGTCACACTCAGTTTGAGCTTGTTGTCACAGCAAACTGTCAGTCAGCGAACTTCTCCGTTCACTGCTTGTGGCCAAAAGACATTCGCAACTACTTCAGTGGTCAGAGCCAGCCCAAAATTCACTTCACATCAAGCAGGATGGAGTTATATCGTGATGTGACCACTCAGGAACTGTGCTGAGAATAACTCTTTAAATCTCCTCTCTAATCAGTAAGGACCCTCCCCGACTCCTAACCACTAAAAGAAGATGCAGAGCACCTGGGTCAACAATCATTTATCAATTACTTATCAACATTTATTACTGAGGGCTTGACGGACTGTTGTAAATTCATAACTCAAGATTTTATGCTTTAGAATAAGCCATCAAGCGTGTGTTGTGGGCGAAAAAAAACAAACAAAAAAAAGAGGCCTCGACCCTCTGCATCCATCTTTCTGAGAGGTTAGAGGTCAGGAGCTCAGAAACACAACAAAAAGCTACACTGGTAGAAGATACTCACAGTCAACAAACCTTATTCATGCATTCAATTGTTATTACTAAACTATTAAAAATCAAACTAATGTCTTTAATTATGTATTATATAAAATATTGCTACAAAAAATAAAGTGAGTCATTACTTTAAGTTATAAGCTCAAATATTTAGTTTTCACTGTTTACCAAAAAAGTTGCTACTGACTCTTATGTCATAATAATATTACAAATACAAGGGCTTTCATCAGTGAGCCATATGCTCAGTCATCATTGTGCTGTCACATGACAGAGACCTCTATTTAATAATACTTTGTATGACAAAATCAGGAGAACGGTGACTTTCCTTTTCCTTTCCTGCTGACATGGCATGAATTCAATAATTTCAGTAATAAAAGTTTGTTGACCAGTCTGGGTCTAACAAAAGAACTAAATTTTACTGTCATCCAGAAAATGTACATTTCTTCCTTTTGCTGGAAAAGATGGGAGCCGTTTTTAAACAGGTACAAGTAGATACACAGGCTTGCACACCACCCACCCATCAGGTCAGGATGTTGTCCGAACAGATGTTTAGTCTGCTTTGAGCAGTGCACTGCCCTCTGTTTTTATTGGCCCTCTGAATATACCGGCTTTCCACAGAGGCACCATTGCCTTGGTCATTACCGCCCCCCCCTCCCCAAAACCGACCCACACAAACACACGGCAGGCCTCTGAGGTACAACGTCAAAGGGTGAAGGAGCAGGGAATAGGACGGAGGTTGAAGGCAAGCAAGCTGCTGCCAGATCCACGGGGCCGCGGACGGGGCCGTATAAACAAGACTGAGTGTGGCCACCAGGGATTGGTGCATTGTCCCAGTGGAAACGTCTGGCCCCGAATGACTCAGCCTCCGACACAGCACAGGAGGAGTGGAGAGACACGACTTTGTCCCTCACCGTTTCCAGACTATCTAAAATAGGCCCGTTAATCCCCGCCTGATGGTAACCAAATGTCAAGTGAGTGATGAGAGTTTTTGTTGGTTGTAACTTACAAACCTGCATTCTGGGCTGCAGTACAAGAAGAGGGGCTATTAATTTGTGATGGGTATGTTCATCCTGTAGTTATTTCCCACAAACATAATTCAACATAATTCACGTGATTGCGAGGCATCTGATTTATGGATTTACATAGGTGTGTCTCCTGCATGTGTGTTTGAGAGGACTGGGAACATTTCAAATTCTGCATTCCTCAGGATCAAATTCACGAAAATGAAATTATACTGCACTAGGCTCATTTTGGTGAGCTTATAAAACCACAACTTCTCATACTTTTTCCCCTAGGAACATTTCCTCATTAAATATGATAAATGAGTGCCAATCAGACACCCCAGCACTGAGTTAAGTGCAGCCCTGCCCCCTGGTCTGTGTCAGGTGCGAGTTAAGGACACCCACTGTTCCCCGCGGTCAGAGGGAAGGAGGACAGCAGCTGGGGAGGGAAGGAAGAGGGGAAGGGATCCTGGAATGCGCGGCAGGGCGGCTGCCTTGGCAGGTAGATGAAGTGAGGATCACACGGGCCGGCATGGGGGTGATTAATGCGTGGGGGGGAATGCACGGGAAGGAAAACAAGGCCATAAATCAGCCGCCAGGCCTCCATGCTAATTGTAATTGAAATGAATTTGTCTGGCCCACAGTGCAGGGAATTGCAATTGCTATTGACCAGTAGGGTACAAGTGGTTCAAGGGAAATGACACAGGGAGTGCATCGTGTCCATGCCAAGACCAATGCGTAACCCGGTGCTGGTGTATGTGTCCCGTAAATAAAAGTGGTTTAGGGGGAGAAAACGTGTAACAGGTTAGTTATTGTGCAGGCTTCTGTGGTTAACTTTGGTCAACGTGATGATGAAGCTGTTACTCAGGGTATGGAGTTCGTTGACTTTTGGCAATTTAGATGTGAGCTGGAGTTTAAAAATATTGTGAAACACACAGAGTTAAGGCTAAAGAGGGGAATCACTCCTGAGACTACTTTAGCCCTGCCTTAGTTTTTTTGTTGCACTACCTCAAAATCAAGTTTGCAACATTTATCAGTTGCTGTATAGCCCATATGCAGCCCACTGCATGCTAAGACCACAGTGCTCATGCATAAAATGTCGAGGAGTAAACCTTCAAGCATGTTCTTTTCCTTTCTTATATTCCTAATCCCCGCTCCATTTCCCAGAGCCAAACAGGTAGCTTCCCATTCATTAACCCAACCGCTCACTAACTAATTGGGACATGCATAGACCTGTCTGTGTGAGTGTGTGTGTGTGTGTGCATACATATGTGTATTTAAAATAGATTTGAGGACAGACTGTGATGGGTCAGAAGAAAAGACAAACAGAAGGTTTTGATGGGACATATTCCATGTCGTATTCAAGGGAGTTTCTAAACTTTCAATTCCACAACTAATGATTTTTTTTTTTTAAATGAAAAACCCTCCTACCGACTTTGCAGCTTAGCCCATTATGGGACATTTGCTTATAAAATAATTGAACAGGTTAATTTCTCTTTCAATTGAGGTAACAATATATTTCTCATGAAATGAAACTATGAATGAACAAGCTTGCTAAGAGCTAAAAGTAAAACTAGCCTTGGATCCGAGGGATCCATGTTGTGTTGAGCACCCAGCGCAGTTTTCCCTGCTCTGCTCTCTCTGGGATTTGGTCTCCATGTTGTCATCCAATAACGTTCCCCCTTGAGACTGCGGATAGAATCCCAGCCTCGCTGCAGGAAAACAACATCCTCTTCCACTCATACACAGAGGAATACTGAGTTTCATAACATACCCTCATCAGGACACGCTTTAACGACACCGTAACTACGCAGGCTGCTCATTCACACCATTTCCAACATTGAGTACGAAAAAGCTCTTGATAAAAACTGTAGAGTAGTGAGCGTTGCGTTACACATTGTGCGATTCTTCACAACATGTTTGAAATCGCTTAGAGGATTTCACATGCTCTGCGACAAACTACACAACAAGCATTCACCCCCGCAATTTATAACTCTTTGAACCCTGTGGGTGCAACGAACAATAGGAACAAAGCGTTGTTTTTCAATTGTCTGTGACAGTGTGGGCTGCTCAGCACAGAGGCCTTGGCCCCAACTACTGGAGCTGTGTTTGCTAAACGAGCCAGAGCAACACCGCGGAGCCCACAAGGCTCCACGCTCTCTGATACGTCCAGGGGCTTTTCACTGCCTGCACGCTCCCTCCACCACCTTACCCCCTTCCCCCTCCATCCTTCCCCTCCGTCAGGAATCTATATTTCATAAGCGAGCTGTGGAGCTCCAGTGCCCAATTATCAGCAGATAAGGCGCAGGAAGCCCTGGAGCGCCGGCACGGCTATTTAGACGGGGAGGGGGGGAAGGAGCTGGAGAACGAAAGGCAGGCAGGCAGGCAGGCAGGCAGGGACCCAACCCCCCAGGGGCACTTCGCCCTCACCACGCTATTTTTTTCTTCCCTCTCTTTTTTTTTCTTTTCTCTCCCTCGCTGACAACCTCCTCCTCCCCCCTTACCTTAGCGGCAGGGTTCAATTAGTGCCGGCGGCGGCTAGCACCCGCAGCCCCGCTCAGCCCGGGAGCTCGAGCCTCTATCTGCACACACCAACAACACGCAAAGCGCAGTCCAACTAGCAAACGTCAAGGCAGCTTCTCACACATACAGGCTCATGTACGAATACACACACACACACACACACACACACACACACAATCGGAGAGGCTTTTAATATCTCAGCCATGAGCGCAACACGGTCATCCATTTAAAATTTAAAGTAAAAGCTGGGGTGAACTTTTTTCTGTTTTTTTTCCCTGAAACCACAACATGGAGGTACGGATGATTCCACTGCTTGCTTTAAAACCACAATGTCTCCATGGAGATATGTTACTGATGTTCAGTGTTGCAGTTTAGTATCATGTCGGACTAATCTTGAGGTAATACTTTGAACTATACTTTGACCAACTATAAAATCAACGGCAGCTGCACCAAGTATTTCCTTTTATTTCACCATTTCTCAGATATGTTGTTGCTGCCTCCTCAGACTGGCACATTTAAGTCAGGACTTTTCACGGCCCCAGACCTCTATTAGCGCTGGGGTAAAACTCAATGTGCCTCTCACATTTTCAGACCCCAACAAAAAAAAAAAAGCACTCCAACCACCAATGCTGAGCAAGGTCGGCCAGGGGTCAGGCACAGCTCACGGATACGAGACGGATATCGATTCGCTGGGACAGGCCGCGAGCACACATACGCACACACACACACACACTTTCTTTTCCCTCCTCTTTTTCTCTCTTTCTCTACAGTCACAGGCCAGGCATCAGCCAATAGATCAGCCAGGGGCAGGAAACGGCCGGGGTCAGAGGGGACAGTGCGTGTGCGTGTGTATGTGTGTGTGTGATGATAAGACTAACAGCCTGCTGAAAGCAGCTCTCACCCAGAGCTATCCAGGACCTTCAGGCTGTGCCGATTCACCTCGAAGCAGCAAAGAAAAAGAAAACAGCTCTGACCAAACATTGATGAAGTCATCTTACTGCGACTAATAAACATGCATCTACACACAATAACACACTCTTAACACATTCAGGCCGATCTTCTGTAATCATTGTCCCATTTCAGAGTGCCATAAAAGTCATTGTCATTTCTAAGGTTGGAAGTTGATCTTATAGAACATTTGTCACCGCAGGAGGATATGTGGGTGTTGTGTTGTTGTTGTTGCTGTCACTCAGTGGTCTGCGTAAAGGGCTCTGCCAATGGCAAAAGACTGGGGTAAGACGGAGGCGAGGCTTCGGCAGCCCCGGGTGGACTGGAGGCTCAGCTGGAGTCAGGCACATACAGCATCAGCGGGCGTCATGTGTGCATGTGCCATGTATGATTGCTGTGCATGAGTGAATAAGTTAAGTGTATGTCTGAGTGTGTGTGCACGTGTGCCTAAATGCGCGAGTGTGTGTGTGTGTGTGTGTGTCTGTACTGTATATGTGAGAGAAAGTCAGGGGGCAGTGAAGCGGAGGAGGGCAGGCAATGCTCCCAGGCATAGAAAGCAGGCCAACTCCATCTCCCACTATGGAGAGCTTCAAAGAGATGGGGTAGTAAAATGAGAGATGGAAGAGTACACCGAGCAATATCAGTAAAGTTGTGTGAGATGAGCTGCCATGGTCTGTTCAAACCAAACCAACAACTGCAGAACACCACAGCTTTCACAACACAATCACGTCTTTTATTTTTATATTTGGATAATTTTTTGTATTTAGTTTCTACATAAAAAAATAATAAAGATGATGTGCCCTTTTTTGCGATCAGAAAAAATGAGAATTCTCTCTTCCTCATGGCCTCATTCCTCATTTCCTCATTTCACTTATCCCTTGCTGCAGAGTCTTTCCTTAAGCTCAAAGTACAAACAAATCAGGTCATTTCTACAGAGAAAAATAAGGAAACAACTTGAAGACAAAAGATTTAGAGATAGAGAAGACAGCAAGACAGACAGGGGGAAGTGAACTTCCCCCGCTGACGCTCTTGTTCCACGGCGAGAATCCCCCGGCCAGTAGCCTCAGACATCTGGTTCCAGTTAACTCTCAGCGCTTTGACGCGTTTCCTGTGCTGCTGCTCCACGCAGCCGCGGCCACGACGCAGCCCTCCCACCGCCACGACAGCCAAACTCTCCGGAGATGATGCACAGTAACTCACACACCCAAATACACAATGAACCACACATCTACTGTATGTTGAAACAGGCCAGAGGACTCTGAGGCTATTTTGATATTCGTTCATCCCGTGCTGTAGTTCAGTGTTGCTAAAGATTCTCAGACGCCTCAGACAACACGCTGCAGATCTACAAGAACAGGACGTGGGGGCAGTGACATCATAACCAGAGCTTCACTAATAATATCTGACATTTCCAAATAAATGTCCGTTTTGATGCCATCACATATTTATACAAGAGAAGAGAGCGGCATTCAATTCATGAAACCTATTACAGAGCAGCGAACATTTCCGTGTATAAATGCTCTGGCAAAGAGGAAGTAATGTGTTTGATTTTAGTGGCTTCAACAGGAAAACGAGGACCGAAAAACAGAAAGTAAAAACCAAATACAGATTGAACTGCAGCAGACTGGCAAGAAGAAAATCACCCAAAAATGTGACGCAAAGGAGAAGTTATTCTACACTACTTTTTATGAATTAGTAGATGACAAGTCAGACAAGATATTTTTTTAATAATGATTCAGTCCCATTATGTTTATCAGTAAGACAGAACAATGAGCCAGCATGCACAATACGTAGAGCCTTGATATGGGTCACTTACACTAAATGCTTTTGATCTCTAATTACACCTGTTTTGCTGCTGTGACAAAATGTCAAAATGTCTGCTGTGAAAAAGCCCTGTTGAATAACTTACCGCATCACTGAGGGCCAGCGCCTAAACAGAAATTCAGTTTGTTAGATGGATAACTTGGCATTGATTCATTTCAAAAGCTGTGTTACCAAGTAGTTTTTGTTTGATTACTTTTCAATTCAGTACTTGTTTGCACATTAAAAATATGCATGTGATGTGTGTTAGTTGTGATAGTTGTAATACTGGTTACTGTCCCTGTAGGCTTCTAGCCTTGGCTTAAATTTCAAACTCTGCTTAATAAGTCGTCTGCTATTTGTTTGTGGGTGTAGCAGGTACTTTTGATGCAGAGAGAAGATTTAAAAAAGCAAACTGAAAATGGGATTGTGTTATCTTGTTGACATTGTAGATGTCATCTGAAAATCTGGTACTGACATTTTATGCCGAGGCATTTTGGCAGCATTTCCATTCTTTGGCGATGTAGCTACTTTTATCACTCCAACATTGTGCATTTATAATGGATTATGTCTATGTCTACTTGCCCTAAATTGGAAAGCAGGTCTATGGAAATTTTGTACAAGTCAAGTTTTTTAATGGAACTAAGTAAACAGGTGCCATGCAAATTTTGTAATTACCCTGGAATACACTGCCCGAGGAGATCAGACTGATTATAAATTTTTTTTGTATTTTATTCAGAGGTCTATTGTACTGAATTTTACCAAAACATATTTTGGACAAGATCTCTATAAGTGATGTCAAGTTTTAAGAAAGTACAGCTGGTTAAGTATTGTTTCAACCACTGCCACTTTAGCACTAAGCAATAACTTTCTGTAGTGCTATAAAAATCAAGACAACACTCAAATAGAAGAAATGTAATTTGCATTTTTCCACTTTTAACATAAATAAAATAAAGAAATGTGTATACATTTGCACAGAATGTGCCTCTGTCATCTCATACTTACACTCTGAATAATTATGTATAAAAGCCTAATTTAAAGTCTGTCATAAAAGCTTACAAACTTGTTAAACCTAAAATTGAAAAAGTAAAGAAAAAAAGAAAAAAAATGGATGACACTCATTACGGGATTCATGGGACCATAAGACTCCACTGTTGACCTGTGAAAGCAGCTGTGTATAGCTTCATGAAGCTGTGTCTGTGGCAGTATGTACTACCTGATATGGCAATAAAGTGCTAAAGCTTGAGACTGATGCACAGTAATAACGAAGCTCTGAAGCATCGCTGTATTTTGACCTGTCAGTTCAACTAACAGCACAGCATGTCATGTCACTCAGTGTGGAAGACTGACGTTTCAGTGCAACTACCCACTAAATCAACCACAGAGCCTCTCAGTGAGGTGATTCCCTGTGTGGGGGAGTGGAAAAGGGTGACCCCAGAATGGAGAAATACATATGAACGCCACCCCCCACTTCCAGCACAAACTAGAAGAAAAAAAAAAAAAAAAGAAAGAAAAAAAACATGAGCCCACACAGTCTTGTTGCTCAGCAGAGGAACACAGTAACCTCGTAGGCCACGCCGGGGGTTACAGGTAGTGAAAGTGAGAAAGTGGGGGTGAGAGGAGAGAGAGAAACAAAAGTGCAATGAAGAGGAGGCGTAGAAACAGGAAGGAGCTTCTCAAAGGCTTTCCTGCGTTGGAGGGACTCCCTATACCATGCAGTTTCTCTATAAACACAGTACAGAGAGTTTTCTCTGAAATCATGGTGTGACTGGAAATTTACCAACCTCGTATTCACCTACATCGATACAAAGGCCACGTCAGTTCACCTCTAAATTTACTCATGGTATGCTGTTGATGTGAAATATTGATATACAGGAAATCTATACAATTCAATCTTTTCTTACACAAAAGTATGTCTTAAATAAAAATGTACATTAAAAATGTCCACCAATAATGCAAATCCTTTGTACATCTCTCAGCTGGTAGGTAAAAACAATGCATAAACTGCCGTCTACCAATATTCAATTTAGGTTAAAAAAAGATGTTGTTTTAGACTCCAAAGCCCCACTTTAATTGCTCCCAATCGGGGGTGAGCGTGAGCAAACGAGGACAAATGAAAGTTTAAGGAGGCAGTATTGATTTGTGAGGAGGTCAGGGGTAGGTCACCCCTATCAGAGAATCAACAAACAGCCGTCAGCACCCTCCTCAGCTAAGCCAATCACCTTCTGACCTGGTGCACCGTTACCATGGCAAATGACCCTGAACCACACAGACCATATACTCGGCTCCTTACTGAGCAAAAGCAGCCAAGTGGAACTTCGCTAAGACGATGGAGCAACAGCAAATCCTAAACTAAAGGCTGTTAAATAGTTTTCAGTCTTTTTTTAACATTATCCTCTAGGGCATGGGGATAATCTAATATCATTCCTTATTGACTTTCAGGGGAATCATACTGATGATTTGATTTTATAGTGTTA
Organism: Amniataba percoides; assembly: GCA_037176925.1. NCBI lineage: Eukaryota > Metazoa > Chordata > Actinopteri > Centrarchiformes > Terapontidae > Amniataba > Amniataba percoides. The sequence continues at coordinate 9,584,285 of JBAJHX010000041.1, forward strand.
TTTTGGAATAAAATTCTGCTGCACAAAAAAAATAATACCAAACACTGATAAAAAAAACCCTAAAAATGAGGTAGAAAAGGTTTAGCTTTACAAATTGAATGAGTTACTCTATGTAAAGCACTACAGCAGAACACTTCACGGCAATAAATATCCATTTGAATATTTTGCATGTATTTGCTTCTCTTAATATTGTCAAATCAGTCAAATTACGTCATGCCCTTCCCATGATCCTCATTTTCTCGACATTTTGGAGGACGAAATCTCAGATTCTTGACTTCACCCAGTCTTTCCTTCTTTCCCTCCTACTCCTCCATTCATCCCTCCCTCCCTCTTATTCCCCTCCCTCCCTCGGAGGCAGGCAGGCGGTGATGGTAACCAAGCCTCTGGCAGTGTGTTCCTATCCTGCAGGAGCCCTCAGGTTCCAACCTGTCAATATCCCAGGCAGCGTCTTGGCTCTGCTGTGGCTCAGTTAACCTCCTCACCCGCTGCAACCGCACAAGGGGCTCCTGTCCCTCTGCCAGCCCAGAGACAAGCATGATCACCTCCCCACCGCCACCCCGCTTCTCCCAAACCGCACACGCCGTGCTCACATCCGTAAAGGGCAGCACCCTGGCAGCAACAGCGAGCAATATGGCAGCTGACGGCAGTTTTCTGCTCACTGACGTCTTAGATGTTTTGGATGACGGTCCCATTGGAAGCTCACAGAGGGTAAAGAGGGAGAAGATATTGGAGAAATGTCGACACCCAAAAGGAGAAAAAAGCTCAGTGACTCAGTGACACAAATCCAGCCATCTGTATCAGTTTCAGGGAGAGGAAGGGTCAATGTGAAAAAGAATCGCAGTATTATCGACGTATTAACACGTTATAAAGTTGCCAGAAAGACGGAGCGTCAAGGGGAGGTTTTACTTTTGGTGTGTTAGTGTGTGTTGGCACATGCACACAGGCCTTATCCCAAGTGGTAACAAGCGTGTGGCAGCATGTCACCCGTCCCCTCTCACTCAGTCAGAGCGCACACACACACAGGCACATACACACACACAGGCGCGCACACAGACACACACACACACACCTCCGTGCCTGACTGCGAGGCACCGCGGCTGTCTGCTGGGAGCTCAGGTTACGGCCGACCG
>JBAJHX010000041.1:9585514-9595635 GCA_037176925.1 Amniataba percoides
GTTCAGCGCCGGCCAGGCTTGGCGCTGGCGGCGGCTTGTGATCTTGCCTCTGTGTGTGTGTGTGTGTGTGTGTGTGTGTGTGTTTTATCTCCGACTCTTTGAGGGTATCGGCACACAACTCTGCTGTCTCCTCCAGGTATGTAGGTGTGATTTGCAGCGTAGACGCTTCACACCCATGCACACACGCAAAATCCGACCTCTCCCTCCTCTCAAAGCACAGAGAATTTTGTAATAAGAAGAGATGAGTTTTAAGACCAAATTACAAAGTAACATGTGTTCTCACTTACCTCCAGGTGTGTCTAGTTTTGGTTTTATTTTGAGATATCAGTCTGCAGTCTGAGATTTAGCCTCCACCTGAGTTTAACAGAGGTGAATGAAATTTTACTGCATTTCCAGAGACGATGTTGAAGTGACTCTGGATAAAATACAGAGCTCCCTGTCAACGGTTGTCACTGGAGCATTATGAAAACAGTTGATAAATGTTTGGTGGATTATCAGGGTGTTATTTCTGGAAAGACACAGTGCCGTTAAATTTTGTGCCACAAACAAAATTCCATTCACCTCCTTTGTACTGGATAGCAGGAGAAACCTGCACAAATTAAACCACAAGTATCTGCATGGCTAGAGGCCACAAGAGGTAAGTGAAAAATCTTTTAAAGTTGAGGGCTGTGCAAGAGACAAACAAATGGTGAGGTAACAAAGGCAGAGTTGTCCTGACTTTAGTCTCCAGGCTGGGACAAACAAACACTGAGAACTTGATCCTACATTTCCCATAATGCTTTCTCAAAGCTCCTCTAGAGCCACAGAAGACATTAAACAGCTGTTACACACGCTGTAGCGCTCTGTTTGACAAGTAAATTGTAAAAAAATTTCTTAATTATCACACTTATAAATACTAACCAGGACACAATCACCAATCACAAAAGTATCTGTGTGACTTCCAGTTCCCAATATGCCATTTCAGATATCTGTTATCTGCAAGAGCAACTTGCAGCTCTTCATCTCTCAAGAGCTCGCTGTGGTGGCTTCTGCAGGAAGGAGTTGCAGGGAAGGTGCACTCATAGGTCAATATGGAAGAGACCCTCTATATGCAAGGACCTTGTGACGGCTCTGCCGCTGGCTCACTTGCTAGCCCAGCATGGAACGGCACTCATGAATAATGCATGGGGACATCTGCCACCCCTGAATTATAGATCTGTGGAGGCCCAGCATATGGGAACAGCCCAGCAAGTGCTAATGGCTAACTCCCCACGACAAAATATGGGTTAGAGACATGTGACTGATAGTCAGGTCATGCAACCTTTCAGTCATGCGAGTGTGAGGTGGATGTTAAATGTGATTTTTTACATGTCTGTATGTGTGTGTTTGTCTGTCTCAAATGAGGGAAGGAATGAATAAACCAGTAAGATTTTAATGATATGAACATAAACAGGCTTCCAAATAAGCAGACAGATGTAAGTACATCAGCACATTTCAAGGAAGCCGCTCTATAGCTGGGTTTGTACTCAAGATTTTCCAAATGAGAGAAAAAGTGTAAAATGATAAAAATGTTAATACTGACATAAAAACATATAAAGACATAATCATACTCAAAAACACCTTTATGCTTTTTCAGACAAATTAAGCAAAACCAACGAATGTAGCCTTTAAAAAAGCCACAGAAACCCTCAGCCTAATAAGCAGTGGCTAATGTCTTTGAGCCTTTTATGTGGGCTTCTTCCTGCTGAAGTGCCGTCTGCTTAAATATTCTATACTCTCCGGCTGCACATCCTGCTCTTTAAAGAGGGGACGGGACGGGGGATTGGAAGAGTGGGGGGGGTGCATTTTCTTCTAGCCCAGTCGAGCAGGAGGCCCGGTCTACCGGGGCCCAGTTCGATCTCCGCCTTTCTCTCCAGGATTATCCTCTTATCAGCGCCGCAAAAGCCAGGCTAAGAAGCGCCAGTAATTAGCCTATCTTTAATTAACGAGCACCTCGCTCCAAAACCACCCACGGTCCATGTAGGCTCCCACTTGGAAGGCAGTCAGCGCGGCGTAAAGATGAGCAGACTTAATCTTGTTTTTGTCTGAGTAAGAGAGAGTCAACGTGTAGAAAAGGGCAAAGTTCATTCTCAAGTAGCTGGGGAGTCGCAGCATGCAGAGCGTCCCTCATGCATGCACGCTCGCAAACAAGCTTTTCTACACCGCAGGTTTCAAAGGGAATCCTACCACCCACCACTGTTCCACTTTGTTGTGCATGTGTGTTTGTGAGGTGTCTGTGTGTTCATTTGAGTGTATACTCTAGTGTGTGGATGGCTTATAGCACTCAAATTATGCTACCACTCACCATCACTCACACACTTAAATTTCCAGCCTCCTTCGAATCTACAGTGGAAACATATGTAGGAGAGGACGAGGGAAAGAAATCACCTCCGTGAGTGTAAAATGAAGTTTAGAAGGTAGTAGGTTCACAGCATTACTCCGCTCTAGTAACCTGTGCAGAGGCTTCTAGACTGGAAAAGCCTAATCCATACAGATAAATACATTTGAATGTTTCCAATAAAGTGATGGTAAACAATAACACAAGCTTCAGCACTATTGGTCTGTTTATGATTGTGCTAACAGAATAAGAGAGCACTGGACCATCTGAAGGGGAGTGAGAGCAAGATGATGGCCTGCAGATGAAGAGAAAAGGGGAGACGAGGAGAATGAACGCCAACTGTGCCCTGGCCTGGCTCTGGCACCGCCAAACAGGAGGGGCGGCGGCGGCGGCGGCCCCAGCATGCATACATTAGCGGTGCTTAGGCGCACTAATTGCTTCTCACTTAGACAAATCTCCTGCAAATCACGGCTGCGCCGCCAGCACTGCCCGAGCCCCCCGGGAAGGAGAGACGGCAGGCAGGCGGACGGAGCGAGAGGCAGAGGAGGAGGAGGAAGAGGAGGGGGGCGGCGAGTGGAGCGTGTGTACCAGAGGCGCCTCGGAGCAGGATGGAGGAGGAAGGAGAGGAGGAGGAGGAGGAGGAGGGGGCGCTCCCATGAGAATGGAGAGAAACGAAGAGAGAGAGAAAAAAGCTCCAACACTTCAAGAGTGCCTCTCTCTCTTTCTCTCTGCTCATCCATAGTCCAGGCTGAGTGCCCCCCCAACCTCTTACACCCCTACCCTCAGAAGCCCCACCGCTGCTCCGCTCCTCCAACGCTCCATCCCTCCATCCCCCCTCTTCTACCAGCTCTCAGATCTCTGCTCTGCCCCCTTGCTCGCCCCTCCTTTCTCTCTTGCACTCCCTCCCTCTCCATCGCTCTACAGAAAAGTGGAGGAAAGATGAAACTCTACAAAGAGGGAAAAAAATCAATAACACAGATGGATAGCTGGATAACAGGGTCCGGCATGCTTCGGCGGTGAGGCAATCCAGAGGGTGCCCACACAACTTCCACACAGGCGGAGAGACGGGCAAAAACAAGACGCTGGGATGAGGGTGGTAATCAGCCTCAGGAAGCCAACATCACCCACAACACGCAAGCACACACTTGTTCATGCACAAGCACACACCGCAATGTATGGCTGCATGAGCACAGCAAACAGTACACAAGGGCACACATGTAAAATATAAACAAAAACAAATATGCACGTTGGAAGAAGCTCCTACATCTACAGAAACGTGCATCCCATCCTCAACCCCACACAGCTAATTGAGACAATACTACAAAACACTAATAATCATCAAGTAACCTGAGGTGAAAGAAAACACCCATCTGCAAGAATAACATAGATATCATACAAAAGATCGATAATATAGCAGGGTCTACGTCATTTTCTGGGGTTATTTGAGATATTGGGTGGCTGACGGCAACCTTTCTCTCGTTAGCGTTGGTTTATGGTACCACAGGGCCCTAATCAAGAGCAATGTACACAATATACAGCAAAAACACTGGCATTTTTGTGTTCATCTTCAATATAAGAAAGCAAGTAGTTGGAGCGGACTTACCTGAGAATATTTCTGTTTTACTTTTTACCACTTTGAGTAGAAATGACCTTTTCTTAAAGTTTTTTAGCTCTGTTGGCGAGTGCACACGGCTCTACAGACACCAATGTGCGCGCAGGTTAGAGACACAGCGGGCAGTTGTCATACCTTAATCCAATAAAATTACACTCAGGAGAGGTGAGGGCAGAGTCTGACGCTGGTCTTCTCCAATGATGGAAACTTGGATCTACTCGACCAGGAAACTAAAGCAAAAGCCACAATTTCCAGGAATCTCTACCTCAAAACCAATCAAACAACTACCTCAAGCTTTCCTATGCAAAGTTAGCTCCAGTCACTCAGACAACTGCGGCCTCGACGAGACAGATCCAAGAACGTGAGATTAGGGTATGTCAAACCCCTCTGGGCATGTGCAGTGTGATTATCTGCACCGCCTATACAGGCACCTGCATAGCCTCAACAGTGTTTTTCATTGTTTGATTAGCATGGTTGTGTTTATTTTTAAACAGAAAAACTAAACACATCATCAGAGTCAAACAATCAAGCGTGGGATTTGCTTGATATTAGCTTAATGTAAATGCAAGGACTGGCTTGAATGCATTTTTGGCTGAAGATTAGTGTTTATATTTTACTCTTGAGAAATAACTGGAAAAACAATTTAGGATAGACAGATTTTTTAAATGGCTTAATTCCAGGAGTAATATTAGTGGCACCAAAACAACATGCTATCTTGTAAAGATAAAATATGAAAATAAACATTTTGTTAAAAATATATACAGAGAAAAGGAGGAGGAAGCAGTTGCTTTGGACAAAAATATATTTCTACATATCTGTTATCAGTTTTAAAGTTCAAATTTGATGAAGCAAAAGTCAGATAAGGTGTTAATCGAGACTTTATCAAAGATCTCATCTGATCAAAATCAAATTAATTAAGCAGAGCTAACTGATAATAAGCTTACTTGTAAAACCCTCAATATGACACTCTGCAAAATGTCCACTGGGGACAGAAGACAAACAACATTTCACATTTAATATGTCAATAAACTGTTAGTGGTATCATTTATGAATATCAAAATCTAGCATACTCTACCTTATGACAGCCATCTAGATTGAGTCTTTTGGTTGAGCTTTTTTCAGGTCAGGTGTGATGCAGATCTGCTTGGTCTTTCCTCCCACTGGAACTAGGTTAGATTTGGTGCGATGCTTAAAGCAACTGTGGGAGAGGTGAAAGGGCGAGGACGTCATTATAGTGAATGTCAATGATGACCTTTCATCCCCCAATACACATATCACACAACATAAACAAACACACTCTACCCCGCTCTCCTCCTACTGTCCAATTTTTGTGGAAATTACTATAATCGTGTCTTGGGCATAATAGTGATATTTTCTGACTTGGCAAAGAGCCATATGACTGTGAGGAGGCCATATTGAAACTTGCCCCAATGGGATGTTTGTCACAGTTTCAGAATTTGCTAAGTTATGACAAAATTATATTGTGCGAAAATAAGTTTCTTCAACTTCATCATTTAATAACATTGAAGTCAAAGACTCCTTTCTTTCAGTAAAAAGTAGTAAACAGATTGGCTGATGTGACCTTCTTTATGTGTGAACTGAAACATGTTTAGGCCACATAATGTGGGTGGGAGAGCTGAAACATATTCCAAGTTAGTTCAATTAAAACACGTCGGCTTGTATTTATCCAGTAATACCAATCCAACATACTATGATGATGCTTCAGCAATAAATCACAAATCACGCTGACTATGGAGGTAAAAATAAAAGCAATTCAAACCAACTAATTATGGATAATCAACAGAAGCATTTAACAATTTTAAAGTTTTTTTGCTCTTTCACAGCTGAAACCTCCAGTTAGGCCATTTCTAAGGTATTTCCTAAAGACGATAAGTCACGAGCACCACCTACAGTGTGCTACCAGTTTCCTGGTTCTTAATTTAAACCACAAACAAACTCCAAAAAATTAAATGTTTGGCTACAGCTCCATCTTCTGGAGAGAAACACACATCTCACCTGGCAGCTGTCACCACTAAAATATTCAATGGAGACCTTAATTGGTGAAGTCCATACACTAATACTGAAGTAATTTACAAAAAGTTAAATGTTGTGTAAAATGGACATTCTTTTTTTAAAATGATCGTGAATTGGGATACAGTCTTCTGAAAGGCAGGAGGAGGAGGATGGAGTGGTTTGCTCTGCTAAATTATATGTCTCATTATTGAGCAGCCATCATCCATAAGCTGGTGTTTTGGGTCCAGGAGGAGGTGGATAAAGATCTCTCTTCATGGGAAAACATGAAGCAACACTCCCACAACCAGGTATCACTGAGCTCTCTGATCAGCGCTCCATCCCACTGAGCAAGCGTCTTTCTTTAAGACACAGTCCTGCTGCGTGTCGGGGCCAGTTTAAGAGTCATTTTCACTGTAAACAGCTCTTTCTCAAGGCTGCTATTTTGGGTAATCCTCTGCTCCCTGCCTCCCCCCGATGGCTCTCCCACTGTGGGTGAGCAAAGGTGTGACCTCTTTCAACAGAGTAGTTTTGTTCCTGTTGCAGTCAGAGTTTGGTAATGTTTAACCTTGCAGACATTTGGTCAGAGAAAACACGCATCTCCACATCTTGAGGCCTCACAGAGCAGCTGGATGGTGGAAAGTCTTGTCACCATGCAGAAGAAGCGTGCGGTGTCTTTTTTAAACAAGATGATCCACACAGCCGCATCTCCTTTCTTAGATCACATTTTGCTGCCGTGGGAAGAAGAAGTGGCCTCACAAATATCAGAAATGTCTTGGCAGCTATTGCTCTCATCAATATTCATCAGTGATGAACTGCTGCAGCCTCACTGGCTCCATCTGAACTGCAGCTAATTGGCATCTCAGCGTGGGATGGCTGGGACGTGATGCTGAGGAGCTGCTCAATGTCTGATTTCTGATTTATGTTGTGAAAATGGGAGAAAAACGTTTGAGTGATAAATATGCACATGTGAAGAGTAATGGTGTAATCTGACGGTCAAATGTGCAGCTAATGAACCACGTTTTTTTTCTATAATGTTGAGGTAGTTCAGTGATTGGTTGTGGCTGCTTTGTGACGATAAACGAGCTGTCAGCGTCCTAAAACGCTGCCTTGACTCTGTGTTTGAGGAGAAACTGAGAGGAAAAAAGAAGCTGAGTAGAAAGTAGCGAATAATAATGTTTGTTGGCGGCAGAAACAAAGTAACACAAGTTTGAAGGTTTTTAAGTCGTTTCTTTCCCACAGCTTGACCACTTATCATTATTATGAGTTGATACTTTTCCTCTAAACTTTTTATTAGCGTGGTTTCTTACCGGTTGTTGATAACTGTGGGTTCGTTGTTGGTTCATCCATTTTAATGAGGTCCGTCTCTGCACCTGCTCAGTTTGACGCTGCAGTCCTCTTGGGCCTGTTACTGACGTCACCACCGCGCGGCCAAATCAAAGGGCTACGTATCCGCCCAGTTTTCAGTATAAAATGTGAATTTGTTGTTTGTAACCGTGGAAATCACTAAAAACAAAACCAAATGGCAGGCTTTTAATTTGAAGGCAACGTCAACGTTTTTCCGGCCTGGAGGTTTCTGATTTGTGTACAAAAGGTGGCAATAAAACTTTATTTAAATTTTATTTAGTGAAAATGTTAGGAAAATGTTATCATTGAATTAAAAGTTTAATAAAAGGTTTTTATTTGGGTCATATTATGCAACCTTATTAATGTTTGAAGTGATGCAGATGACAAATGCAATGCTCTTGTATTGGTAACAGTACTATTGTGATTTTTACACATTGTACTAGTTGCTGGAGTTTATGTCTAATTAGCCAACTGACTTTGAAATGCATTATGGAGAAAAGGTTTTTGGAAATCATTCAGTTAAAGCACAAATTCACTCTTGCTGCATTTCAGATGCAACAGAACTGTGTAAGAGGTGTCAACTTAACAAGCAGCCTGCAGTGTTTGCATGTCGATTCAGCCTGCAGCTGATTGAAAACAAATGTGTATAGTAATATTTTTAATTTGCCCACATAACAAATCTTCCTTTTCCCATTCAGAAGTGTTTAGCTGCTCAGTCCTTCCAGATGTTTTGTTGAGAGGTACCCACTAAAATCCTCTAATCTGTGTTAATACTCCAATGATGAGCATACACATAAGATGCAAAACTTAGCAGAACAGCTTGGAGAAAACAAAAAAAAATCCTCTATCCCTTTTTGTTCTCTCTGTGTTGCTCAAACTTATTTGTGATGCTGCTCTGGCACCCTCTGCTGGCTTATCACCTCTGGCAGCAGGCAAGAGTGACACCAGGAGCAACAGACATCAGAGGTCACAATTTGCTGTTAAATAGTTATTCTGACATTTGAGACTGAGATAAAAGAAAATATTTTTTGTGCATACACTTATTTGAGGAGTAGAGCTCTTTAAAAATAAGACTCTGGCTGTTCTGACAGATTATAATGTGTCTACAACTGCAGTAATCTTAATCTTAATTTCTTAATTTATCCTCTATTGAAAGTTTAAGAATCACCACCACATTCACAGAGCTCTCACAGGGAGGCTCAGCAGAGCATAAAGAGATATCAGATATACTAAAATGAAAATATCAACATGTAAACAGATTCGTAGTGGTGTGACCTTGTCCTTGAGCTGGTTTGTATTTCCACATAAAAATCCCTCTCAGTTTCACACACTTTGGTGACAGAACGGCCTCTAAACAGTCACCGTTGTCTGTGACTGCATATAGCACAGTGCTCACAGGCTGACCTCCAAATCTGACAGATATCAAAGCTTGAGATCTCAAGCTGCATAGTTTCACGCAGAGATCGACAGCTGGCTCACCAATTCAGACACATACACACAGTTTTATTATCAACATAGTTCCTCTTCAGTTCTTTCCTCTCTTTTGTTTATACGCACCTCACAGCACTCGCAAACTATTTTCACTTCCTCATTTATCAGTGATTGTGTATTTGGCTGTGGGAGTACTGATCTTTTAAAGACTTTTAGAAATACAATACATTGAAAGGACACGTCTGGTGATACTCCTTTTTGTCAACAAATCCAGTGAAAAGACTAAAACCTACAAAGAACTAATTGCCTAACAACTATTGCCTGTGTATTCAGAGACAAATATATTATTCCACTGTGTCTCCATTCTTGTCTAAAGACATTTTTCTTCATTACAATGAAAACACAACATACACTGTGCAACTGAACTAAAGCTGCGACTGAAAACAGTCCCAAACAAATGCACTCTTTCCTCCAGTTTGAGTAACTGTAAAGTAAGTGTTGCCAGCCTTATCAAGATGGACACTAAATAATAACATGGAGTTTGATGTGAACTTTTAATTGTTTATTATGTTTTCAATCTAATTTGTAGTTATATTGTCTATTTGGGGTTGGAAAGGAAAACACATGAAAAAATAGCTAAATCTTTGACATCTTATTCAGTTTTTGTTCTCACAGTTCACCCTCCCCTTAGCTGCCACAGCAAAGTCCCCGACAATGCACACAAACACACACACACACACACACACACACACACACACACACACACACACACACACTGTGCCCACCCTTTCTGCCTTTTGATTTGAAAATAAATGAACAATGTACAATAAATGGGATCTTCCTTTGAAACAATTTTCCCCCCCATGTAACCTTTTTCTCTTCAGCTGCTCTTCATTTCGTTCATTTCGTTACACGGTGATGTAAGCGAGGCGCACACAGGCAGTGTTGCTGGTTGGTTGGTTGGTGTGGGGGCGAGAGGATCACAGACAAACAGAGTGTGACGGGTCCGCTCAGCCAAGTCGGGACAGAGGGGTCACGCTTATAGTGGAGCTCGAGACAAGGTCAGCCATGATGAGACTGACAAGCAACACTGGTGGAGATTACACATGATAAGCCTTTGTTCACCCAGAGGCCTCTCGCTTGGTCTCATTTTCCCTTCCTTCCCCTTCGCAGGCCGCCCTCTCATATCTCACACACAATGTCAAGTGTTTACCATTTTATTTTGCTCCACTGAAAGCCATCTCTCCCTCCCTGCAGCACAGCTAGTGCAAGGCCACGTTTTTTTTTTTCTTTTAACCACTTAACCCTCGGGGCGATTTTATGTGATAAATTTATGCTAATGAAAATTGATAAAATATGATTTAA
>JBAJHX010000041.1:9599866-9650820 GCA_037176925.1 Amniataba percoides
CAAAACCATTGACAGCATTAAAAACAAACAGCAACAGTTTAAAATCGATTCTGTATTTCACAGGGAGCCAGTGGAGAGAGTAGAGGACATAATTATTGTGGAGAACTGCTGCGTTTCACTGAGCTTGAAGATAGTTGTTTGTGGTTTCAGAAAACAGGATTTGAGCCTGTCAACTCACATTAAATGGGTTTAAGTGTGTGAATAACTAAATTAGTTGATCATTTGATATCAGTGGATATAATATTACTGTATAACAATTGCATTAATCACTTAATTCTTAATTAATTCAAGAAAAAATGCTTTGTACCACTCTAAATTTAAAATCTTTGGGCTGTTCTTGGATGTTGTAGTGGCCATTTCTCCTTTGTCCTCTAATATTGATAATATTGGTGAATCACTGTTGAAAATAATCATAGTTACAACCCCAATGATCTTCAGTCTTTGCCATCTAGATTGTGTGGTCATCAAACACCAACCTCAGTTGGCACCTCAGACCACAAGCGGAAAATGTTTTCATGTGACCACCTTCGATGTTGGCGAACAGCACCAACACCCAACAAAGTACATCCAGGGGAACTTTGCAGGGAGCATAAAGTATCTTGCAAAGACGGATAAATCTAAACCAGCAGCAACAGGTTTACACACTGTTAAACTCACCCATAAGTATACACATGGTTGGGATTTAGTTTTCTTTATGAAATGTGTAGCATGTATGTAGCACTGAAAAGCAAAAAATGAGCATCGGTGTGTTTCTCCAGTTAAACGCAGCAGGGAGCGCAGCAGTGGCATGCAGCGTAGGACAGGAGCTTAGCAGGTCAGGTGTAATTACTGTAAACACAGCTATCTTGAGTCGGCACAGGCCATGGTTTCAGTGAGAAATTATACTGACAATGGATTTTGTGCAAGACAAAAGTACTATATGCTAACTGAGCATATGATGCTGTTGTTATAGTTTACATACTAAAACTTCAACATACTAAACAGAAAGATACATAATGTGCACCAAAGCATGTGACTCAAACTACAACATTAATCACTGCAAACTTCACAAACAGACATCAAAATGTCTTTCAATGGGTTTAATTGTTATTGTCATGTAATTGTTTCTGGGTTACTCATCGTGAATCATCCTCAATTTGCTTTTTATGTTTTCCAGCTGTGAGCAGTTCCTCTATTTCCTCTCTTGAATGCATTATGGGACAGTAGTGTCCATCAGCAGCACACTCACATCACTGTTTTTAATACCCATACTTTCTTTTTTAGTTTACTTGGTTTGGTCACTTTTCAAATTAATACATCTGCTTAGATTTAGTTTGTAGTCAGGAATTTGAACACAGCTGTTGACTCATAGTAAGAAACTACAAACAGTGTGTTGAATAGTGTTACAGCAAGTGGTGAATGTTGTTGCTGTGGGCGGGCTGTGGTCCATAAACAAAGCAAAATAAAAACTGGAAGCTCAGATGTATGTTCTGCTCATAAAAGTCACGACTCAGCTTTCTAACAAGTTGAACTGATTTTAATTCTCCAGGCTATCATCTGCTCTGATGGCAACAAGCTGAATAAAGTCAGTGAATGGAGAGCATTGTTTGTGACCCATGTCTTACAACAGTGTGATCCTCCTCTTCCAGAAAACGAGATCTCACCTGGTTTTAAACATTTGTCCTTGAATAAAAAGACCTTTCAGGTTAAAACAGCTATAAACATACACAGTTTTATGTACTTTTAAGGGGAGAAAATATCTGTTTAAGTTTCACTTCTGACCCTGTAATGTGCAATTTATTTTGTTGTAACACGTCTAGATATCTGTGAGTATCAGTTATCTTAATATGAAAGATAAATGCAGAGAAACAATTACTAAATACCAGTGTTGTAGCTTCATTTTCTTTTACTGACCTTTTTTCTCTAAAAAAAACAAACAAACCCCAAATTGATTGAGAAAATATAGACAACCTGACCTTATCATCATGATGAGCAGCTACGGCTCAAGTCGTGGATGATCTTAAATTCAAGGAGAAAGACGACAGTTTAGGGACACAGTATTAAATCAGACACGAGCACGCATTCTAGTTGCAACAAATGAGAAAACCAGAGTGCTCTGATAGATCTGAGTTTTGTTTACTTGATGCAAAAAAATGCATCAGGAATAAATAAGCACCGGATTGTGCAGCTACTTGCTACAATTTGTTTTAGTGAAGTTCATAATATCAAACAGACTGCTGGATAGTATCACTAATCGAGTGTCTGTGCAAGTTGGTTTGGGATTTATTATATACCTTCTGGTTTAAGGACTAACAGAATTTGTTTGTAAATGCAAGAGTACAACAAATCTGTTTCTGAGTCATGGAAAGGTTATGAAACCCTCATGGCTACACATTAAAGGGGTTAGAGGTAAGCCACATGGCAGTATGCAGACTGCCTCCTAAATTCATTCTGGGTTCCTTTTCCCTCTGAGCAGAGGAGAAGTAAATCGGATGACAGCCCGAAGTCTTATTTTCATCTGAGAAATAAATTTGAAGGACTGCACTGCCAAAAGAACCAATATCCCTCCACTGTCACAATATTTTGAGATGACAGTAGAGGACATTTTTGTAGACTGTAGTCCTCACAGTGTCCTTATTATTATTTCTTTTTTTTTCTTCAGATTTTCCAGCGGGTGAGCGGTGAATTGAAATGCTGTGCTGTGAAGAGGCTGAAATGTCAGGACTGTGAGACTCTGACAGAGCACAGACGCTGCAGTGAGAAACATATACGAGGACAGTTGGAAGGGCAATACCCAGGGCTCAGAGTGCAGCAGCAGCACAGAGTCCCACCGAACGCTAAGTCTCTGCCAGCTGCATGTTTTATGACAACACATTAAAGAGGAGCCTGGAAGTCTAGCTTGCGAGCCTTGCTTTGTCTATCCTCTGCCAGCGAGGAACCGAACGTAGCACGCTTTATTGAACAAAGAGTTCCAGCGACTCTGGCTACAGGCTGTTCCCTTGAAATCTAACTCAAGACAATAGAAGCAGAAGGGAGAGGGAGTGTGGGAGAACGAGAGGCACTGTGTGTGTGTGAGGTTTGCGGTAGGCGTCAGGAAAAGGCCTCCTGAGGGCGTGTATGTGTGTGTGTGTGTGTGTGTGTGGGTGAGGAATGCTTAGGCCGGGCCGGGCCATGGGCCGCACTGGGTTGATCCGCTGGTGCAGACAAGGGGGAATCCAGATCGGCTATGACAGGAATGTGAGAGCAGGATATCATTAGGAGCATGGGGAGCTGCAGCACAGGCCTCAAATACACAGCAGGCAGCAACGCAAACAGATACACAGAGATGAACTGACGTACACACACACACAGACGCAGACACGAGGGAAAGTCATTACAGCACACATGCAGGGACTGAACATTACGCTGGATCAAAATGGCAGCCGACTCTTGGACATGAAATATTATGGTGCGGTATGCAGAGCTGTCGCTTCCTCCCTTTCTTCATGTTTTTCTTTTACAAAAATGTTTTTACATCTTCGCAAAAACAAATAGAGACCTTGACCCTCAACTTCCACCAGATCTTCACTTAAAGGTCAACAGCAATTTTACACAGCGCAGTCTGTTTACAGGTCTTTGGGAGCAGGACTTCTGTATGTGACAGAAGAGGTATAAAACCTTTTTGTGGCTCCACGGGAAGCTGTGTAAAATCTGATAAATTTCCTCATGTGATGTCACTTGAGTCAGCGCCAGTAGGACTGAGGGCTACAAGCCTGAAAATAAAAAAAGAAAACTGTGAGAAATGAGCTTACCAGATTTCTGAAGCTCCTCATCTATGCTTGAGGCCAAAGACTCGAGACTATATTAGCTGCTACAAACACCCGAATGTCTCACCAAACTGCTGGGGGTCGAGTTGAATTGTGGGTAATGTCACCACCAGGTTTTGACGAGCAAGATGAATAAATGTCAGGAATATAACAGACAATATCCTTAGTTTTATTTGTTAGAAAAAGTAGCAATACCACATAAATACTTCAATTGACATCCAGATCATCAAATCTCAGAGAGTTTTATCTTATTACAGTATAATGCTGTAGCTGGTGGAAAAGGCATCATGTTATAAAATAGCCATACATTTTGACCTGAAAAGTAAATATAATACCATTTAATTTAAAAAGTATAAATACCAAACTCCTTTGTCCTGCATTAAAAAAGTATTTGAGTAAGTTTACATGTTCTGTAGGACATAGTAGCAACATGCACTTAAAGTTCCTTCAAATAAAAGTGCTTATTATGCAGGATTGTCCCTGTCAGTGTAGTATTATTTCTTAACATTATTATTAATTTAAAAGTTTTTTTCAGTCTGGTGGAGCTAATTTGAACTACTTTATTTAGTGTTGGCAGTGTTGGGGAGCAGTGGACTACATTTTGCAGTAGCTTGCTGGTAGTTCAGCTACATTAATATTTTCTTTTTTGACATTTTCTGCTTCGTTAACTACTGAAAGAGTTTTGAGCCATAAAAGGAAAGGAATGATTTTCTATTTTTACTTTGTCATTTCTCCTCTACTGTAATTGGGCCTCCCTTTTACCAGCTCTGCACACTTCTTCTTCCATCCTGACAGCTGTGATGTACGCCCAGGCAAGGCACTATTTGGCTGGAGTTTATGATGTTTTGAATCTGAACGTGTAAAACTAAATCTGAATATAGGAGAAAATTAGACATCATTTTTGATTATTATTAACAAATGTTCAGAGAAGTTGTTGCCTGCTATTTTAGAAGCTACCTGGCTAACTGAGTGATCCTGCTGTGTATTACCCCCAGCTGGACTCTTTTATGATAAAGGATTAGAGGAATATTTACAAAAGTGATAACATCAGTGCTAAATGCCAAACAAATGCACAACTTAGATAAATAGTTTAAAAAACGGTTTGTTAAGGAGTCTATTATTTGCCAGAAGAGATCCCCAGACCATGAAATACTTCCTGTTAGATCCCTCACCTATTTCAACATGCCAAAAAAAACACCCAACATCTTTTACTGTTTCCTTTTCATTTTAAAATCAGTTACCTTCTGAACTTGCAGACCACACACACCATTACACTCTTCGTATCTCTCAGACTCAAAAAGGATGTGAAGCTATGAGCCATGTTTGGTGAGAGGAATGATGATATGGGGGTGGGGGACACGGTCAGAGGCATTGGACAGGTCAATCATCTGGAATCATCTGGAAATCTAAAGGATGTTTCTGTCTTTCATGAAACAGCAGGTTTGTTTCCATGGCTGCTTTTGACAAACGCAGAGCCAAAGTTTTCTGTAGGACCTTTCCTCTGACTTTACAGGGAAAGTATTTTACCATATAGCAGACTTTAAATGCTTTTCCTCCCAGGTGTAGTTATCATTCCAGTGTTATACAGGGAAACCTTGCTTTAACCTTTCCTTGGGAAAATGAAGGTTGTTTCTTTCATATAAATATTCAGATGTCTGAAATGCAGCAACCAACCTTGTTTTAAATAAAATGCATCTATGCATATTTGAGACAGGCTCATTTGCATTGTAGATGTGTTTAATTACCTTTATTTGCATGCATCAAATTCCTACAGCTGTGCTCAATTTATTGAGTGGAGCTTTCACACAACCACAGGTTGCTTGTTTTTTTTTTTTAATAACTGAACGTTGGTCCATTTCTCTGCATCCATGGACATTTGAAATGTGAACATTTTAACTACAGTTTGGATCTTTTGGTTATTTGACGTTTCTTTAAAATTTATCTAGAACTGTTGTTACAGTAACAAGTCCTTAAACCCAGACTGCAGCCGTATTACCAGTCGTGAACCACTTACAGTGATTATTTTCTAAAACAAATGGTTCAGTTTCTTAAAATGTTAAAAATGCTTATTTCCAATAAGAACATTGAGGTTATTGAGAAAGCATTAAGATCTGCTGGCATAATTCTCACCTTTCAGTTCTATTAAAATTATCTATATATGACAAAGAGTCATCTACACACGATAAAATATAAACTAAACTGAGGTTTTAAAAAAAGTACCAATTAATTTGTGTGTAATTTGAGAGACTCTGACCAAAAAGACATAAACTGGAAGATTCTGACAGATAAAAGATCAATAAAACTTTAGTATATTTTAATAAAACCTATTATATGACGAACTGCAGAACTCACTTTACCAAAAAATATTAAAGCTGCTTCTTATGGGATGGAATAGAAGTTTCATTTTCATAGCTGGCTTGTGATCAATGAAAAGTCTTTTCTGTGGTAACATGTCTTCCTGTCCACATGCTGTGACCTCAGGCAGGACATGGACCCCGAATTGATCCTGATGATTAGGTCAACTGGCTCGCTGCCATCTGTGAGTGTGTGAATGGGTGAATGAGAGGAGAAAACAGCTAAGACAAAGTGCTACATACATACAGCCGTTTACCATTTATCTCATTAACAGTAATGAAAGTGTGGCAGCAATGGAAACATTGAGGAGCACAATGCAGAACAAATGGCACCCGTAACAATGCAGGAGCACATAAAATGAGACAAATTGCCCCACTGCATGCTGGGAAGGTTCCAAAAACACCTACCTCATGTAATGACAATCACGTCATCAACACTTAGCCAATCATAAACGCTGATCATAGTGTCAACTCTCCACTCATTTAGCATTTATTTCAAAACAAGAGCAAATCCAAATTCAAAATAACAATATATCAGTTAGCCACGTATGAAGAATAGGATCAAGATCTGAATGAGGAAGGAATAAAAATATATATATGATCAAGAGGAAACACAAAATCAATCATCTTATTTCTGCAGCAGTGTGATAGTAGTGATTAGTGATTAGTGAATAGTGTGATTGCATGTGAGAAAAATGTCAGACAAAGAATTAATTATTTGGTATTATGCTTCTTGTAGATGTAATTCAGACAGTGGATGAGGAGAAACATCAACAGAAGATCTGCTTTCTGTATCAACACAACTCATTTTTAGATAAAGAGGGCCCGGCTGGGCTACAGGGCAGCCGCAGAGCTACCCGCTGAAGGAACACGGCTACCATCCGACTGAACGCACTAATAGCACGTAGGCTCCTCTCTGCCACTGAGCATCACACTGCAGCAGGCAGGCCCAGCGAAGCGAAAGAAAAGACACAAGGACAGAGAAGATGAGGGGGGATCTATGTCCGAGACCTGCTGCAACAGACACAATAACACTGCGAGAACAGCACAAGACATATTGCTATTCGGACAGAAAGAGCAGATTTTTGAGAATACGTATCCCTGTGTGCCTGCCTGAGGGGTACACACAGTATTATGAGAAGGATTTGAGTTGACACAAGTCACAGTCGCTCCATCGCCGGTGTGGAGGAGGAAGAGGAGGAGGGGAGATGAATTATTCAACCAGCCAGCGCTGCTCGGCTCTGACGTCTTGTTGTGTCTTATGGGGAGGTGAGGCGAGCCGGCAACAACAAGCAGCACCTCCTCACAAGGCGGCCGTCACATGACAGCCCCAGGATAGAGCATCCAAGGAACCTCGATTTTCCCGAGGACAGGGCATCATTTCAGAGAGCAGCAGCAGAATAATAGCTCCCTCTCAAAATGACAGCCATCGCAGCGGCACACCATCACAGATTGCTGGTCTATCACTCCCCACACACACAGGATGAAATGACAGCCCTGCCCTGCTGATAGCAAGGCATCTCAGCCTGAGTAAGTGTGCCTTCTGGCTTAGCTGGGCTTTGATGTTATTATACCAGAGCGGTGCAATATTCAGCTCTGAGATTCACTACCTGCTGCTGAGGTGATCTCTTAAAGCTCAGTATTTGTGAAGCTGAGAAAATGGAAGGCTGAAAAAAAAAACCCCAACCAAAAACAGGAGAAACAGAAATGCTTGATCTACTCCGTAACACATTTCTCCCGTCAAGCAAAAATTCTATTATTCAGGAGCAAATGTAGGACATGAGTATTATCAAAACAGACCCAGCATCAGTTCCCTCTGCTCAGCTGGAGAATTACATTTTACAAAACATAAAAAAGAAACAAAAAAACAAACAAAAAAAACAGGAATTAAGAGTGTCTTCTTCCTTCTGTCTTCTCACTGCTTATTCAGCGAATGAAATCAAAGCTGTTTACCCTTAAAACAGGATTATTGTTTTATGGCTGCTATGAGTTAGAAGTCTGTGCTACCTCAGCATACAAGAAACTGTGTTTACAAAGAAATGAATAACATCACTGACATGTCAAGAGGTGCAAAAAAGGATCAAGTCATATCTTTGTGGTGTAACTTAGTCGTTTATTTTAATTCCACAAATTTTTCAAAAAAATTACAAAATACTCAAATGGAGAGAACACAGGACTCACAATTTTTCTTATTATTTCTACTTTTTGTTTACATTGTGTCATCCCATGGCGACTACTCATATATACAATAAGCTTCAAGATACCAGTATATATATAAATCTTAGCAGTCAGAATTTACATTCTGCTATTGCCGCTTTGAAACAAGAAGCTAAACCATTGACAACACTTAACATCAAAGGTTTTGGAGACACAAAAAGAGGGAATAAAAGGCAAGGGAATCGTCAGGAAACGAGGCAAAGGTGATGATGAGGAGCTCGTCGGAGGAGGAGAGACAGGAATCGGTGGGAGATGGCAAGACATAGTGACGGGTTCTTGTCAGGGCTTCAACGACTTTTTTGGATTTTTAAAAAGGGGGCATGAGTTTGATGACGTTTGCAAGCATTTAAATGTAAATTATAGTGCTCCAAGGGCAGATATGGTCACTTTTAAATGCAAATACAGTTTCTTCATTTGGTTCAAAGAAAAAGAGAAAGCCACAGTTTTCTAAATGCCCATGACAGTCAAACAGTCTTAGTTCATGGAACAAATTGAAGAACTCATGTCATGGCTACAAAAAAACAAAACAAAAAACAGATAAACAAAAAAAAAACAACAAAAGAAACTCAAAGAAGATGAAGAAGAACTTGGGCTCATGTGTACTGGTATGACAGGTCAACACGACTCGTAACAGTCAGTGGCACACACAAACACGCCACTCCTGAGGCCCAGGAGGCTGTGTGTATCCCAAAGGACCCAAGGCATACAAAAACATTGTGAGGAAAACACACACGCACGCACTCGCACACAATCATTGACCCTCCACCTCCTGGTTGTCACATGTCGGCAGGACCCCTCTAGTGTCACAGTGAACATTATTACAGCCTAGCTGGAGGATGACTCAGTCAGATGTGAGCCCTGCAACACACACAGGTGACTGGACCAGGTGAAGAAGAGGGGACACCACAACGCAACTCACAACCATCCACACATTCAAAACAATCGTAAAAGTCCTGTTAAGCTCCTGTTATCTTGAACAAAGTTAAAATTCAGGTCCCAATAATTTAAAAGACTGTGAAGCGTCTTTGTCAGTTCAGCCAAATACGATCCCGGTGTCCACATTTTAAAAATCATTAAAACCATTTTATGTAAAAACAAAAAGGAATGAAGTACTCCTCCATTTTGTCGTGTTAAATACCAATTTTGAGGAAAAGGATAAAAACCAATTGAGCGGAGCTCAAAGATACTCGTTCAGTGCAAACTTTTTTTTCTTTCGTAATCGATGGCTTCAGTGTGCACTCCACAGAAGCCTCAGTGACGACCGTGTCACCTCTTCAAGTGTTTCAAATCTTTAACTCAACAAGTTGAGTTTTACACATTCTGACAACCTGCTGTGTGTCAAAGGTGTGTGATGAATGGATGCGGGTGTGACAGGTTTATGGTTTACATAGTGTATGTGGGACTAAATCTAACACAGTGATGTCAGAGGAACTTCACAACAGAACCACAACTCTCTCGGAAACTGCTCATATAATGCCATGGTGCTCCCCTCTGAAACAAGGGATAATGCTTCAAAACAATTATATTGGAGGTTGAAACGACTTGGTTTGGAGTCCACACCTAGTAATAATAATAATTATAATAATAATTATATGTTTATATATACTATTTACAGACTCAAAAACGCCATGCTGTAGCTTTTCTTAAAATTATGAAAAACCTCCAACAATGTATTAAAATAAATGTTGAATTTAAGATAGCACTTGTTATTTTTCCATAATCTGGTCTTTTTTTGTTGATAAGCACAGTGTCTTGTTCTAGCACCTACAAAAAAACGTCAGGGAAGCTTGTCATGCAGGAGTCTTGAGGACGTTGTCACTACTGGCTATATACCAAAGAAAGTCAATGTCTTGAAAAATAATAATAAAAAAAATGTCCTTGACAGGAACAAAAACCAAACATCAGAAGAATTCTCAGACGATCCACTTGGCCTTTTCCGTTCTTCGAAACTTAATGTAACATCTCTGTAACAACTTCCTGTGTCCTGCACCTGTCAGTCGCGGCCTCCCTTGGCTGGTTACAGCTGCTTGTCGCTCTCCTTCTTCAGCCGACTGAAACACAGACAACATAAAGTGTTGATATCTGGCAAATAAAAAGGCACTCACACAATCGGCTTATCTAAATGTTTTCTTTCAGCCTAATAGCTGTTGCTTATCTGACCTGTAGTAGTCCTCCTGGCCAGGCAGTGGTCCTCCGTGCATGTGATGGTGTCCGTGGAGCCACTGCTGCTCCATGGCCAGCCTCTGGAGCTCGGCTGACTGAGCATGCATGGCCTGCAGCTGGTGTGCTGCGGACATGGGCGGTGGCAGACCTCCTGGTAGGTCTCGAGGGTATGGAGTACCTGGAGGAGGCACAAACAAAAAAGATTTGATCGGGCAATCTGGCAGAGCTCAGACTGATAGATTGGATGTGATAGTACTGTTAATGAGAGATGATATTGGCAGAGGGGCCTACCGAAGACTGGGTGGCGCAGCATCTCGTGTTCGTGCGGCGGCTGGCCGAGGAGAGGGTTGGGGATGGCGCCGGGCGGGTAAGGGAAGCGGGCCAGGTGCGGTCCGGCTGCCAGGGGATCTACTGCCAGGGGATGGGCCCCCGAACCTGGAGGACACACAAGACATTCACCACCACCTTCTGGGTGTCAGAGTCTTAGGTTCAGGGTACACTCATTTCAAGACAGTGTATCACAGACAGTGCATGCTACAGGCATTAGTGATACACAGCTTAATATAATGTTACTCCCCTCAAGGTTGACCAAAAGAGTGCAGGGAACGTTTCACTATATTTATCCTCTACATCTGCTGGCTCCATCAGAAACTAAATGAGGATATAAAATGCTTTAATCTAATCTCATATGCCAGGGCTGTAAATTACTAGAGAGATAATAAAATACCAGATCATATGGTAAACATTTTAAACCAGAATATATACAATTGGAATTATCATTAATTAAAAGTTCCCTTATTTCACTCTCGACTGTGATGAGAGAAGTATTATGATTATATTCACAGAAAACTTAATTCAAATTATAGCTCACTGATTAATGACTGACCTCTACTGCAAACAATACCTAACTAATATAAACTTCCTTAAAGGTTTTTTACATTCACGTTTATCTTGCTCAAAACAAATCAGCTGACCTTTATTCTTGCCTATTATGATCTTTTCTCAATTTTTCCAAAACAGCATTCAAAGAAACTTCTCTTTACAACTTTTTTCCAACCAAATTAAAAACAACATCCTTTAAGGGCAGATCCATTACATCTTCGCTGTATGACTGAGTTGACACTATTTTAACAATAGTTCAATATTATCCCTAGTAGCTCTAATTAAAATATGACCCTTGAATCAGTTTTAATCTCATCAAAAATCTTCCATATAGTTACAATATTCTTCTCATTACAAAACCAAAAAAATCAAAAGTAGTATGTTTTACTTAAAAAGGCTTTCTGGCAGTAAATATTTGTTACCTAATGCTGCATCTTTTATGGATAATTATTTATCAATGGAGTGCCCCAAGGTTTCATTCTTGGTCCTCTTGTATTTTTGAAATTCTGACTATTTTTTTTATATAAAGACCTTCTTCTCATCATTGAACTGATAACATACATCTCCCTTTTCGTGTTAATACATGATCACAAAATATTACTTAACACCAACATCACACAATAAAACATTCACAGAATTAATAAAAACTATTCATACATCAATTTACACATTTGATAGGAAATATTAATGTATTATAGATATGCTGAAAATGTCTCAAAGTGTATGCAACATATTGAAATACTAACAACTTCCTATTTATAAATTCAATTATAGTAACTATCTCTAAATGAAATATCCATTATAGGACATATAAAAAAATACTCAAATGGTCAAAATTGTTTGAAGACAAAACAAACATTGCAAAATTACTTGCCAATTTACAACCTCTGTTGACTGAATACTTATTGGTATTGATGTTTTGGACACTGCAACTCTATCTGCTGAATACTGAGCAATTAACAGCATGAAGTATTCCCAAAATTCACGTGCTTTGAAGTGTAACCCTTTCTCCTAATTTGTAAAGATACATATTTGAATATAATAACATACATTATATAACTATGAATTTCATGTGTTGTGTCATTTTCATTTACATGTATATATACAAGCAGGGCTTTCTTTTACCTTGGTGCAGGGGATCTTGCTGGTGGAGGTGGAGATGGGAGTGAATATGTGAGTGCTGGTGGTGGTGTGGCGTGACATTGAACATCTGTAGACGGGCGATGGGGTCATTGGCCACTGTGGCCATCCTCTCAGCATGGAGTCTCTCTGCAGCCAACCTCTCTGGGTAGCTCATTTCTGGCCGCAGCTGGGGCCCGGCGAGGGCCAGCCGCTCACGCTCTAATGGGTTCAGGCCTGGATGGAAGGAGGCGAAAGGATGAGGACCGGCCATGGGGGGCAACGTGATGGCCCCATGCCGGGCGAAGTGCTCCATGGGGTTTGTGGAAGGGTGGAGTGTGTCCATCTCTGGAGGCTTAACCTCAAAACCAGGTTTCATCCTTTCTCTCAGCTCCCTCTCACGAATCTCCCTCTCACGCATCTCCCGCTCTCGTAGCTCGCGCTCCCGCATGGCTGGGTCAGCGTTGTACAAGCTGGGCATGTGATAGGCCAGCAGCGGGTCTGCGGGGTTGAGGGACACAAAGAAGGGGTGGTTTCGATTGGTGGGGGACATGACGTGGGGTCGAGCGTACTCGCTGAGGGTGCGCAGGGCAGGAGTGTCAGGGCCAATGTATGGAGGCACTGCTGCAATCGTAGTGGGGGGGCCCTCGAAGGGTGGACGCATGTGGGCAGGGCCGGCCATCTGAGGTTCACCCATTCTGCCCTCATGAGAGGAACTGGAGGCTTTCTGTAATAGAAGAAGTACCATGTTTAGTTAGATTTAAAAGAAAAAACACAAAAAAACCTCTGCCAAAACAAAGTGACACAATCAAAAAATCACTCACCGCTGCTCGTTCTGTCTCCTTTTCCCGTTCCCGCTCTCTTTCTCGCTCTTTTTCCCTCTCTCTTTCCCTCTCTTTCTCTTCCCTTGCTTTCTGTTCTGCTTCCCTCTTGGCTTTCTCCAGAGCTTCCTCCCGTTTCTTGGCCAGTTTAGATGAAGCCAGCGGGGTGAAGTAGAAATCTGTCCTAGCACACGAGTTGTAACCCCGGTCCAGGTGCTTGTAGAACCTGTGGTCATCGTAGAGAGGAAACATTTGACACAATTAACATTTATTCAGAAAAACAAAACAATGTTCCACTTCATAAATTAATACTTGTTACAAACAGAAATAATAGGTTGGAGACATAATATTCATGTTTAATTTTGCATGTTGAATGTCAGGATAATGTCCCATTAGATGAAAAGACAGCTTGTATTAGCTTACACTGGTCCATTATTCAAAAGGAAACAAACTCCTTTGGCATTCGCTTTTGCAGCTACATTGAGTATGTATTAAAACCCTCATTGCTATTCATTGGCAGTCTGAGAGCCACTTAAGCACAAGGCAACTACAGATACTCATATTCAGATGCCTCAGTTCACTCGCATCTCACTGTAATTAATCTCCCTGCTCTCCATCCTCGATAATTCCTAGCCATCAGCCACTCAGAGCTCAGGGCTAATTGTGGCCTTGGATGCCTGTTTTGCTGAGGACATTCGATTTGTTGCTTACATCAAAGGCTTAAAATCTGGAGGCAGAGACTCTTTGTTGTTGGGTGTGTTTAAGAGCTAATCAGCATCCACACACAAGACACTAAGCAGCTCAACAGACTGCTGATAAATAACAGCTTGTGCAGGTGTGCGCTTTCCTCTTTAACAGATAGTGTCTGAGTGAAAAAAACGGTGCTTTTAGACATACCGTGCTGACTGGCTGGCATGGCTGGGTGTATTGACGACAGTGGGCTCTGGGGAAGGGCTTCTCTGTGGGGGTGGGGGGCTCTCTGGTTCTTCTGTCTCGTCCAGAGGCTCCTCTTTGATGTGTACAGGTGGGAGAGCCGGGCCCGGGCCAGCACAAGTAACTGAGGCAGGCAGCGGCATGGAGATGGAGGAGGATGGAGCGGAGGAGGATGGAGGCTGAATGCCAGGCATAGAGTTTGATGAAGATGGGGGAGGGCCAGTCGGAGGTAGAACTGTACTGAAAGGATGAGACGAGAAAGGCGGCTGTGGTGGCCCATTTGGGTGTGAAGCTGCCGCGGAGGGCGGCAGAGGAGGAGCTGGTGGAGGTTGGTGGCTGGCTGATGGTGGGAGGCTCTGGGACTGAGTGAGAACTGGAGGCTGGGCTGGGGGGGGCTGAAGCTGCTGCCCCTGGGGCATGAGCTGGAGGGGAGGTGGGTGTGCTGATGGAGGATGGTGGGTGGATAAAGAGCTGAGGGGCTTGAGAGCAGGAGGTGGAGGCAGGTTTGAAGGCATCTGAGGGAATGGTGGCGCCGACACGTGTGGTGGGTGTTTGTGGGACTGTGGGTTGGGTATCGGAGGGATTGGTGTGGTTGGTGGCGGCTTGATGTGAGGCATGGACATTGGGGCAGGGGGCAGGGGCTGCTCTCTGGGAGGCTGGCCTCCGGTCTGAGCAGATGACTGTGAAGGAGGCGTGTGCGGCCTCTGCTGTGATTGGCCAGAGATTGGCATGGGTGGGACCTGAGACTGACCCACAGGGAAGCCCTGAGGGGGCATGGAGTGAGGGTGAGGCATGTGTGAAGGGCCAGCCTGCAGCGGATGAGGCATGGGAGGCATCGGCCCGTGATGCGAGCTGGGTAATGATTGAGGTGGGACTGAGGGGCCAGGAGGCGGAGCCTGAGTCAGAGGTGAATGTGGAGAGGGAAGCCTTTGAGGGTGGAGAGACGCTCCTGACTGGATGAGAGACATTGGGCTTGCCTGGGGCAGAGGCTGGGGAGGTAGAGAGGTGGATGCTGCTGTGGGGGAGACCTGTGGGGGTAGTGAGGGGGCTGAGGTTGTAGGTGGAGGAGGCGCCGAGGCAGAGGCTGAGGTGCCTGGCTGACACTGGATGACTGGTGGGTGCTGGCTCTGAAGGAGCTGCTGCTGCTGAGCAGAGGAGTCCGAGTCACTCTCATTGTCGCGGGGGCTGGGGATGCTTGGGGAGGAGCTCCGGTTGTCCTGGTCAATGTCTTTAGGATCGCTACTGAGCTCCTCGTTGATGCTGCGCCCGTCAGAGCTCTCGCCCTCACCCTCCCCTTCCCCTTCGCATTCTGAGGGTGAGTCTGGCCGACTCAGCTCCTGCGGGACAGAGGAGAGAGAAAGGTGAGTATCACAACGCTGTGTCAGTGTATTCCACTGAAACGCATACAAACAGCACAACAAAGACCACAGACTCACTTGTGTCTTGGACTTTTTGGCGCTGGCCCTCTCAGGCTCCTCTGTGTCTGAGGCTCCCTTCTCTCTCTGCCGTTTGGCACTCTTCAACGGTGAAGGAGCCTCCTCTTTAATCTTCTGTGGAGCCAAAGCAGTAGAGCCATTAGTGTACACTTCAGAGGTACGTGCATAGCAAAACAAAGTTTCAAGCCATCTACGCTGCGTTTACCTTGCTGGGCTTCTTCATAGAGTCTGTCTTGCTGTCAGTGCTGTCAGTACTTGCTGCGCTGGGAGAGGTACGTCCGCTGGAGCGCAAATCCTCATTGGTAGGTGAGGCTCTGCCATCGGGACTAACTGTCTGCTTCTTACGACCACTACGTAGCGTCGACATCTGTTAACAACAAACATTAAACATGAATTATGACTTAAAAATAGGGCTCCATATAATTTAAATGGAAATTAAGATGAACATACACTACACACAACTCCAAATCAAATTCATCTTTTTTTGGGAAAACCTTTAGAAAAAACAAAAACTTAGGAAACAATGCATGAGAAGCTGCCTATGTATTACTTTGTCTAGTGAGGCTGAGCTATTTGCTTTGTAGTCTGGCTCTGCATTAGTCTGGGGAAAACTCTGAGGCTATAGTTTCTGAAGGTGAAAATAGAGGGATAGATGGGGAGTAAGAGTGTGTGCGCACCGAGCCTCGGTTCCGTCGGGTCCTCATGCTATGCTTCCCGCTGAGTCCATCCTCTTCCTCTTTGACAGGTTTAAACATAAATGGTGGCGGGTCCACGGGCTTCTCGATGGGGGGCAGCTCACCGTACTTCTTGAAGTGAATGCGGCAGTCTGTGCACAGCAAGATGTTCTCCCGGCCCCCGTGGTGCCAGTCCTTCGAGGCTGAGGAAAGCCATTTACAGTTGTGAAATAAGGCACTCACATAGCCGGTGAGGAGAACAAACACAGAGATGATCTACAATAATAATACAAAGAATATCATAAATAAAGAATGTCAGAAATTTGTAATTCACCATCCAATGAGATCAATATTTTTCTTCGATATTGAACAGCTGTCTTACGTATAACACAGTGTATCTAAATTTTCAGTATTACTTGATATCTGGGTTAACACTGTAAAGGCATAGTTATCAGACACCCTTGTTGTGACATGCAAGGGCAGTAAAGCTGTGGCAGTAACCTAAGTGTGATCAGATGGGAGCCTGGCACTGGGAGCCAGCTGTGTGGAGAGAGGGGAAGGATAATGAGGTGCAGAGAGTGAATGAGTGGGCTGTGGGCTCATGTCTGATTTGATCAAATTAGTCCTGACATCTTCTGATGCCCATCTGTCACACAGCGCTGTGTTGTGTGGGCTCACACTGATCCTAATCGGGACAGGGATAGCCAAGCAAGTCCATATGACGAAGCACAAGTGTCTCTGAATGCAGTGAGGTGTCTTACTGGTAGTGAAACAGTGGCGGCAGGCGTAGCCCTTCAGCTCCTGTTCGCTATCTTCACTGTCAAAGTCATCTTCACTGGCTGAGCTGAGGTCCACTGGATGAGACAGACAGAAAAAACACTTCACATACATCGCTCTAACACTAGATTTATATATGAGATTGTGCTTTTCCTCTCTTTCCTCCCTTGTTGCCTTTGAAATGGTCAAATATACGTACAGAACTCGCTAGAGGGGGGGCGTGAGGGAGTGTTGACAGGAGTTGAGGCGGTTCGCGTTTTGATGCGGCGGAAGACGGGCTGACGGCGGTGTCTGCGGTGGGCTCGACAACTGGCTGCCTCCGGGGTCTTCTTCCAATAGTAATAGAAGGTAATGAGCTCGCCCTGAAATGAAACACAACCAAAAGCTGTTAAAACTGTTCTACACACTTCTTGTAATGAGGAGGCGGCATCACTGTCAACAGCCAAGAGGTGACTGAATTAAAAGGGAATTAAGGTCTATTTGTTAAAGTTACTGAAATTTTTTTAAAAAGTTACTGTGTAATATCCGCAGTTAGGTTGAATAAAACATGTGGAAAATACACATTAACAGTCAGCACAGGGTTTCACAGTGAAAGATCATGGAGTGGTTAAGTCCACGCCAGGATTTGTAACTGGCCGGGCATGTTTGTGCTGCGGCCCTGTCTGTCCCAGGATTAGGCGAGGAGGCTCACTGAATGCAGGGATATTAGGATCAGTGCATTGGTGGCTGCCTGGGTGGCAGGAGCTTGAATGGGAACAAAAGAACATGTCAGGCAGAGCTTTGGCGCTACAAATAGGGAGTGAAATGGCTCCTCGCCCCTTCACTGGAAGAGTCAATTGAACTTTAATCAAACATTCGGAAGGGCATGCTTGCCAGTGAGCGAGGCGGATAAATCCACTGTACAAAAGGCCGCCAGGAAATCAATACCCAACTGAAACATTAACACATGCAATCATGGATCAGAAAGCACTTTGCTGAGGCAGCCCGTGCATATTAACTGCAGCTTTCCGGCCACACTCATAATACACAAGCCTTGGAAATTGGCGACAGAAGTCAGGGACAATTATGTAGTTTCCTGTGGGGCTTTGCCCTTTTCCTCCTCACCGTGAACTCTCACTTGTTAGCGGTCCTCCACTGGCTCTATAACAAATTAATGAAGGTGTGGTGTGGTTGTTGGGCAAGCAGTAAGTCACCTGTAATCTTTAAAGCCCAGAGGGCACCCATCTACTGTCTGAGGTCTGTTAAACTGCTGTTCGACAAAGCTCCCACAATTTAATGGCTATCGATTGTTTTCCTTCTCCGCTCCAGCTGAGAAACTTGACATAAATTAGTCAGTGCATTGCTCTCTAAAATGCATTAACGGCTTTTCAGCAACAGCTTAACATCTTCTATCAAAATGTACCAAAACAAACAATGGCAGGAAAGGCTTTGATGAAATGGTGGACCATTTTAAAAGCTTATAAAAAGTCTCACTCAATCTTTTATTCTTTTTTTTTTCAAGCAATGAAGGAAAATGACATTGTAACAAAACCAGCCATTTCACAGTACAATAAGCTGGTGTTAATGGAAGCATGAGGGTAATTGCAGCTTTAATTCCTTATCTCACAAAATGCAAAACTACTCGAGGCTAGTCAGTTTCTTGTTTGCTGTGAGAAAAAACAGTTCAGGGATTGGCCAGTGTGTGCTCCTTTATTGCTTCAACAAGTCATGTGAGTGTATGACATTAAGGAACAAGTTTTTTTTTTTTTTCAATCACTGCTTTGACTGGCAGGAAAAGCTCCACTCAGTGGGCTTAGGCCTGTTTAATAAGATCTCCTTTTATATGGCTCTTAGGGGAAATTCATATCTACCAGTGGCTGTAGGACTCTGTCTTATCAGGCAGAGCAGTGCTGGGAACATTTAGTGAGGGTGCCTGAGCTCAATGAAACCTTCTCAAATTTCAGGGCAAATTAAGGTGCTGCGCTGTGTTATGGCAAAGCCATTGCTCCAGCGTTAAACTGTCCCCAGCCCCACAGCTTGTCTAGGTTTCTTTAGACCTCAAGATGAGCACATCTGGAGTACTGGGAACGATTCTGCATGCAAAGACTCCTTTAAAACAAACAAACAAAAACAGTTGGATGAAGTATGAAAAGATTATCCTTCTACTTGTGGAGCATTTACAGTGCTTCAAATAACCCTGAAAACATTTTTTTCCTTGGTCATGTCCAGAACAGAGCAGCTAATGATCGCCACATCACCAAAGAAAAAAAAAGCTCTATTATGTTGCCATGTGTTTGTGCATCTGTATCGGGCTGGTAACAGAACTTTCCAGTCATTTCCTGTGTGTCTCCCTCTTCAAACTGGCTGGCCAGTTGGGAAGGCAGGGCGCAGGTGCTAACTGAGGGAAGGCAGGCTTCCCGATGTGAAATCTAATTGAAATGTGCAGATCAAAAGTGGCGAGTGGTGCCGAGCGCTGGCTTTGCTCTGTGCTTAATGACTGTTCTCAGCAGTGCCTCTCTGCCTCCTCGCTGCAGGCTGACAACTACACGGCCTCAACAACAGCTTGGCAGACATGGAGAAAGGTCACCCTGCCTCTCCATCACTTACACTGTGTCAAGTACCATTACATTAGGCAGGGGCTAATGAAAACATTAACTTGGGGGTTTTGAATGGGAATTAACAGGTGCACTGATGAGCTGGTATTGCTGGATACAAAGGGGGAAAACAAAAGAAGCAGCTTAACAAATTACTTAATTTGTTGATTTGAAAACTTTTGGCTGGTAAAAAATGCAAAAGAAAATGTTCTCTGGGCCTCTATTAAAAATACAAACTGCAAAAAAGCTCAAAACAAACAACCTTTTGTGATGTTTGTTTTCTTTATAGTTTATGAAAAATGATCTTGAATAATCAAATTGACAAAAGGAAAGATGCATGTCTGAGCCATCACAGACAAGACATTGAATGTATAATGGATTTGAATATGATGTCTGTGGATGAAGTACAGTTAAAGATGAGCATGTCAGTCCTGCGGTTGAGAGAGGCTTTGTGCTGTAAATTAGTGTCAAAGGGAGATTGACAGATTACCTCTCTCAGCCTGCCTGCATGTCAAATTTGGTTCCCTCGAAGCCACGTACGTCCGATCTCTCAAACTGACTGTGTACTTTTCTCTATCAAAGTCACTTTGTCATGCTGCCATAAGCCCAGAGCAACACTTTAACTTCCATTACCTAGTGTGTTTCTTCTCCATGATTGAGTGTTTAGCCAGCCAGACTGTGTGTGTTTATTGAGGCTTCTGAGTAAAGTTGCCATTTCTTCATGAAACGAAGGGGACAGAAACAATTCTACAAACCTGAATCTAAAGCAGTTCATTGGTATCCAGTACAAAAAAATCATGGAAATACTTGAAATAGAAATCCAGATTGGTCCTGGCCTCCGCACCATAATTTTCCCCCAGTCCACTAAATCACTGCAGAGCAGTACAGAGTGTGCTGCTGCTCCGCAGAACATGAGATAGTGACAACATAAGCTTGGTATTATAAGGCCTTTTAGACTGCTTCCATCTGCAGGAGCTTTCTGGCCGGTGGATTATCCGACAAGGAAAGGGCTTACCCTCCTATCACGACACTCAGGGCTTCCATTCTGGTTATTGCCACTTAAAATGGTCGTCTACATACAAGCATGTATGTATGAAACGGATGTGGACTTCGAGATTATGTACAGCAATGTTTCCCTGACACTCCCAGTGAAGCATGACAATATCTCCCTCCATCATGCAGGGATCTTTTTACTTTGTTCCTGTAATTAACAGGAACTACATAAAAAGTCAAAATCAAAAGACAAAAATGGTTGGATTATACATCCTGTGCTGGTACACATTTCCTCAGTTAAGATTTCTTTTTGGGAGAGCGCAGTTATTTTTGTAACAGTAGCCAACAGGTGACAGAGGAAAATGTAATTCATGATAATTTTTGATATGATCGTATTCTGATTTGTACTTGGTCATTGTGTTTTAAACTCATCTTATGTTCCTGTTTGTAAGATTCAGACCGAATAAGGTTAACCAGGAAACCACTGCAGACTGCAGCACAATTGCGGGTGGGAGTGCAGGTTGAGGCTGAGTAGGAGTGCAGGATCCTCTGCTGGGCTCGGTGGTCCTGTGTGCGCAGGCAGGGCCGAGGGCGAGGGCTAAACTCATGTATTTACACCCTCATCCCCTCTCAGGCCCAGGCCTGAACAGATGGTTTCTGTTTTTCCTGGCAGATTTGTGACAGAGCCACAAAAGGCCCCTGCTTTGACATGGAGCCAAACGGTTAAGGCCGTTACTGGCAAGAGCAGGGGAAGGAGGAGAGGACGGGGGAGAGTTGAGGAGGGGGAGGGCCGAGTGTGGAGGAGAGCCGAGAGGGAGGAATAAAGAGCCAGCAGAGGGTAACAATGGACAATCAACAGTGACTCCAACCACAAAACCTTCCTAAAAATCTCTGGGCAAATAAAAATCTCTCCTAAAAACTTAAGGCAGTTTAGCCACAGCTGTTGGAGCGGAGCGCGCAGGGGAGCATGTGATTTCTGGGTTCTGGTGGCTGATAGCGAGTTGTGTAAACATCCATTAGTGCAGCATGAACCTGCGCTCCTCCTGCTTCCTCCACAGCCTGCAGCTGGAGGAGGGAGGCTTGCGTCCTGATTCATTTCGGCGAGGTGAGGGTGGGACGTATTTCTCCAAGCTAAATCAAACCAGGGTTTAATTATGTACGCGCTCGACCCCTGGACTTGGTATTCTTTTTCGCCCATGACAGGTCGTACAGTGTATCGTTTTAGTGAGTGGTGCTTGACTTTTCTATCGTCCTCATGCTGACTGTAACTGTAGAGATGCCCATCTGGTTAAAACCCTTTTAAATGTGAAAAAACTGTTTACATTTCCAGAATCTTTTAACACCATTCAAATAGCTGTTTTAATTTAAAGGACATAGATTGCATAAAATAATGCTATGCAACTTCACTACATAATACTATGGCAACTCACATAATATGCAGCAAGTAGACAAATACCTAAAGAACTGAGCAGGAAAATTAAAATGTAAATATTGTTTTTGGCTATAATATTTTTTTGGCTTTGATTTTCTCAATTGGTATTTTGTTAAACAATAAAAATATATAATGCAACTTTTTAATTATCCTTATTGCCAAAACTGCACAATTGAACTTGGGTTAGGGTTTTTGTGAAATAAAATCCAGGGATCAAACATTCATAGTATCAAGAAGCCACATGTAGGTAGTAGATTCAAAAATAGACCTCCAGCACAGTGATGCCTCGCAGCCTGTCGGCAGACAGCGGCGACTGAATAGTGAAAGGACCTTGCCTCGTGGAGCAGAGTGTATGTGAAAGGCGGTTAAATAGATAGCCATTCCCCACTGCGCTGAGCCTTTCTGCCAGAGAATGACTGAATAAGCTCTGCTTTCACAGGTCAGGGATGTACATGCTGAAGAATCAGCACTCGTGTTTTTCCTGCTGTAAGCGCTTTTGCCAGTGAAAGCAGATTGGATGGCAACAGTGGCTTTTTTTTTGCGCTTGAGGGTCAATTCTGCGTGTTCTGCTGATAAGCTAGTCCCCAAAAACCACAACATGAAGCCTACCAAAGAACTCAATTACACAGGGAGCTCCGGCTCTCCGTGCTCCATCTATTAGGGTGAAAAAGATTTTGCCTACACTCAGCCGCGCTAAATTGCCTGTGGTCTGCTGAAAGAACATCAATACGTGCTGGTTGAGCTGCCATCAGCTGACAGCGATTTCACTGCCTAAACAAGTTATATCATTTACCAAACAGGAAAGCTGTTCTGTCACACTACTGACAGCTGCTGCCAACTGGACCAGGCCCCTGTAGTTTGTAGCTGGTTTAATTAGTGTTTGAACCAAAGTATTTATAATCACAGTCATCCCCAAGGTTCTGGCTGCTGAGCTAAGGACATGGCAATGAATTCAATTTGACGTTTGTACAGATTGTACCGGGGCAAACATCTGCTGCGAGGTTGTGTTGAGAACAGTGTTCTCCTGTTGGCCATCCTGTAAATGACAGGGCCTGGGGGGGCTGAGTGCTCTCTTTTCTCCGAGAGAGAGAACAAGATGCTGCGAGAACTGCTCAGCGTGTCACCTCCTGGATGATCTGAGTGCC
Source organism: Amniataba percoides (assembly GCA_037176925.1). NCBI lineage: Eukaryota > Metazoa > Chordata > Actinopteri > Centrarchiformes > Terapontidae > Amniataba > Amniataba percoides. The sequence continues at coordinate 9,623,171 of JBAJHX010000041.1, forward strand.
GACACAAATAAGTCAGCATTTGGGGACGAGACGGAAAAAAAAAACCAAACAAACAAAAAAACAAAACAATAAACTCATAAAAAGCTGTTAAATCAAGACACATTTATTACTGACAAATGTTTATATTTATGTTTATTTTTTGTTTCTGTCCTGTAGGTTTACCTGGCTTGCAGTCATTGTTTTGCTGTGCAAGTACCACACGGCTGAATTACTAAAACTGTATGACTGTAATACATCATACAAATAAACTGGTTGGTAAATGTCTTAATATCTTAATTCTTCACATTGTTTTCACAAAAATACAGTTGGTTAAGTGTGCCAGAGCTAATAAAACATATGTGCTGATATACTGTATGAACTTTAATATTTAAACGTAGAGTTAAGGCGAGCAGTCTCGAGAGAATAAACAACAGGATGCAGGAATGAAGCCTCGCGGGAAAACAGAGCTGATAAACATACATGCACACTTCAGGCTTTCGTTCTATGCTTGTAAATTGTTTTACAGGCTGTGCTTCATTGAGTTTATTAGATCATGGTCGCTCTGTGTTCTACTGTCAAACATTTTTATGATCTATAAATATATAATACACTGATATGCAAGTATAAAGTAAATAAATTACTCATATTTATGATCTCTCTCGCATATACTTGAATATGGTTTTAGGCACGAGTTGATCTTGCTCAGTAATGCAAATTTTATTTTCTGCCACAGTGAAAGGAAACTGGTGACTGAACAGTGAAAATAGCCTCAATCTAAATATAGTAATATATTACAATATAAGACTTCTTATCTGAACATTAAATACCTGAAGAACATTTTCATTTGCAAGTGTACTGCTGTACTTTTTTTTTCCTCCAATAAAATAGTTTGGTCTCAGTCTTGCGTAGAAATAAGCCAAAACTTTAGCGTTCGCATTTGATCTAATTTTTCTTTCAACTGACAATTTCTGTGTGCAGCTGTACAGCAAACAGAGCTGATACAAGTCTGTTCAGCAAATACTGTCTGTTGATATTCCCCCTTTAAAAACCCACATCTTTATCAAAACCCCTCCAGTGAAAATATCATGCGTGGAGTTATCTGTGATCTGCTATTTCAGCATATTTAGCTGTTTAAACACTGGAAGCAGCCAGCTCATGTTCCATGACGTCCTCTCTGGAGCGAAGGAAATGGTGGCAGCACAGCCAGCTGCAGACGGTCAGACGACACACCCACTTCCCCCTCCGGGCCTTTATGTGACTTTATATAAAGCATTCCTGAGTGCTAGTCAGGCCTGGTGTGTTTACACAGCGCTGGGTGCTTACCCTTGGCACTGGCGGTTTGAGCCGCGCTGGCGCTTCAGGGGCAGCACAGCTAATAGGGGCTAGGGGGAGGAACAGTGAGAGGCAGACACACTGTACTGGACTTCTGGATATCTGCCCGAGGGCTTCACGCTCTGCACTCCGGCTCAACGACAGCGGCCCAACAGGACTTAGGGCAGGAGCACCCTCATTTCTGCAACATGCTTATTTTCCGATGGCTTGCCATGTAAGCGGAATAACAGAACTATGCGCCTGCGACTGGAGATAGTGGGAAAATCTCGCTCTTTTCCCGGCCCCAAAGTATCTAGAGGTATTGTTGTGCTCATGTTCCACAGACAGGATTTGGGAATGAGCAGGTAGAAAATAAATGGAGCTTTCCGTGGGGTATTGACTGGCACTCGCTCAGATCAGTCTTACAGCACAAAAGCAAGTTCAATCATAAGCAAAGAGTTGTGTTTTTTTTCCAGCGCGAGCCAACCTCACCCTTTCTCCTTTGGTCGTTGCTACCCTCCCCTGCTCTCCTAGTCATTTTCTCCTCTTTTCATATGTTTAAAGGGCAGTTTATTTTCCATTTGCAGGGGAAAAATTAATCTGTCTCTGCTCTGTGGTGGTGGCAGGCCTAGATCCTGGAGGAGGTCTATTACCTTTCCTGCCAAGTAGACTCCCCCTCCAGGTTGAATTACATTAATACCTCCTTTATAGCCAATCAACTGGACTAGTCATATATTTCAAAACCAGTAAAAATAATTGAAGAAACCTCTGTGAGGAAACCGTATTCATACACTTTAATCTCTTATTCAAGAGGTTCAAATTGGTTTTGAGGAATAAAAAATGTAGCACAAAAGACAGTGATTCTAAAGAGTTCTTGAGTAGAAATATTACATGACGCATTTGAGGAGCAGGGCTGACACATCCTCTGCTCAGAGCAGACAAGGGAATGAAGTGGTGAGAAGCATGACAAACACCTTTGATTTCCCTTTGATGTCTGTGTCAGCACTGCATCGGCACACTTCCAGCAGGAGCAGCCTCACAGAAAAAGCAAGGTCTGCACTACTTTGTGAATCAAAATGCATATCTAAGAATAATTTAACAAGCAAGCTAAAGGTGCAGAGGACTTTGAAGCAACATGTACAGCACGTTCCCTTTATTGCCAATTAAAGTCAATGTAAAAATCCAGTCCTTCTAAAGCGCCTACAGTTTTGCCGATCCAGATATATGAGACAAAGATAATAGTAAAATGCTATAAATCACCTCAAAGGGGAACACCACAAAGTCGGTTGCTAGGTTTTGTTTTGACACACAGTGATCGCATTTTATAAGGTTAACTGTTGTTAATCATTGTTAGACTTTGATTTGACCCATTTGTACTGTGGAGCTACACAGTTGTCCATTGATGATTAACAGGTTGACGCATGCGCACACAAAAAGGAGGGAGACTCTGACAAGAGGAACTTCCTCCTGCTTGTGTACACAACACAACTTCACGAGTTCCTCAAAGTGTAACCTATTAAATCACTTCATCTCCGTCAATCAACTTTTTGTCTAAGCAGCTGATGAAGTTCAACACTTCCAATACTAAAGATGTAAAATTAAGAACAACACACATTACAATTTAATCCTGAAATAGTTTAAGGACACAATAATCTGTGTTTCAAATGTAAACAGATAAACGACCTCTTCTGCAAAATTCAAAGTACAAATCTGGAACCTACTTTCACTCGCAAATTGAATACAAGGGGAAAAAAATAACAAAAAACAACTAAATGTAAATGTATTCATATTTGTTGATGAAGGTTTGCTGACAGCAGTGATGTTTGCAAACAAAACAAGCCAGCATTTCCAGCTTTGATGGGTTGAGAAAGAAACTGAAAAAAGCTGAAAACCTTTATTTACCTTTAATTACATATGCAAATACATCTCTAATTTATAAGATTAAACAGTTATTGGTTGGTATCAAAATAAAGTACTAAGCATTGAAATTTCTGTTGTGTTATCAGTTACTATAATAAAACCTAAATTTCTCCACTCTCAGACACATAATTTCATTTTATAATTTCATAATTTTGTTCCAGATCTGGAAAAGGCTTCCATCGTAACCTGCTTTTTAATTCTCGTAGAAAGCATTTTACTGCACTTTAGAGTTTTAAAAAAAGAAGAACCAAACAAAAACCAAACAAGTGCTGCCTCCAACGCTTTAGCACCAACACAAGATAAAGTAGGCTGCTCTTCAACCCTGAGATGTACTATAAACACAGTGGCCCACATCACATCTGCACAACTTGTTTACTACTTGCTAACAGATCGTGCTAATTAATGTTCAGAGTGTCACTTATAATTTTTAGTTTGAGTGGCTGACTGTTATTTCCAGTTCCATTTTGCCCTTTTTTTATTCTCAGGTATAAAAAAGTTTTTTGTTTGTCTTTTCAGACAGCCTGAACGGAGTTCTGACAATATTGCATCACAGTAGCTGGCAGGCAGCACTAACTTCTTATCAATAAGGCCTCTGGTTGAAAATCCGCCATGCCCAAAATATCACACTACAAGTGTTTTACTGCTCTAGGTTTTCACTAGTTACAAAACAACCACATGCACCTCATTTAATGTGTACTATATGTACTATAAAACAAACAAACAAACACACAGGAAAAAGTTCAACATTATAGAGAGAAATAAAGAATCCTACCGTTTCTTTGTTGGGCAGCAGCTCTTTCCGGATTCTGAAGAAGTTTTTGCCGAACTGTCTCAACCCTTTAATGAAGCGCTTCTGCAATTTTTTACAGAGGAAGAGAGAGAGAGAAAGAGAGAGAAAAAAGACCAGTTAGTATCTGTGAAGTCAGCTAAACTGTGACCGCATAAAGTTACTGGCTAGCACCGCGACAAAAAACACTGTTTTCATTTCACTAGTCTGTGGTTGGAGAGGTTTGATGTGTATCTAGAAACCTCTGTAGCCGTTTAAACTCCGGAGAAACACACAGCCATGTCAGGGCAAAACGAGAGAGGAAATGACAAGTAAGGAAGGGAGAGACGCTGAGATTAAGCTCGCCTTTTCATGTGCAGTGAAAATACAGTTATGAAAACAGAATCTAATAGAAAAACATATGCAACAGTATACACGTTAAACATGTTATTCATACAAGTGAAAAGTTTAAAGTCAAAACATGAACTTGAGAGTTGAAAAGCAAGGAAATGTGTTACTGTGCATGGTAGACAGTTTCTATTTTCATCTGTACATTTTGACTATTTTAAAAGTATAAAAAATATGTCAAAACGTAAAATCAACAGATATACTCTTACATGAGTGAACCGATATGAACGGCATGATGACAGGAATCACTACTTCATAACAGCGGATTTAATCTGACATGAAAACTGAGCGTGGACATGCCACCTCATCTCAGTTATCAAAAAAAACAACACCAGAAACAAATAAACACAAAAAAGCTGAACAACCTAAATGTATTTCTTCTCCTTTAAGAGCCACACACCGCGAGCCATAAACAGCGGAGGCTGAAAACATTCATAACCAGCGAAGCAGACAACCAACAGATTTACTTTCTTGTTCCAGAGGCAAGCCCCGTTCCTCAGTGATCTCAGCCAACCGTTTCCACCAAGTAACTCCAGCAAAAAGCAGGGAAAAGTCCTCAGGGAGCACGGCACAAATCTCTACGTCCAGCCACAGGTAAAGGAAAAATTACGGGGCAAATCCACAATGTCTCCGACGGTACATTGCTTTTTCTTTTCCTTTTTTTTTTACAAGCAAGAAATAGCTTGTCACTCTCTGCTCTTCCACTACAAAGGGGAAGGCTTTACATGTGATCTTTCTGCAAGAGAGCCTCTGGTTCGCAGCGGGCTGGAAAACCCGGAGTGGAGTCCTGAGCTTCATATTAGTGTCGGGGGCACAGCGCTCGTTTCAGCCTGTTCTCAATCCCCTAACGCTGAACAGAGTGGGGCTTCATGTCTTTACCCCACACAGGAAAAGCCAGACAACTGTTTTGATATTAAAACTACACCAAAAACTGGCATTTTTATGGGAACAGAAACTACAGCAGTCCTTTAAATGCATTAAGAGCTTCGGGGTGAGCAGGCACACAGAGGCACAAACTCAACTAGCTGCCAGCCTGAGAGGGGAGGCAGGCTGATACAATTTGTGTGGAAAAAGGTCTTGAACATGGTGGAAGGAGACAAGCGAGACGGAAAACCAGACATGGAGTCTCTCTTGAGTGTCAGGAGTTCATTTTCCATGCCATGTACAGTACATTATGTAACCACAGATTGTTTACATACCCAGCCTTGGTGGGGAATAAAGCCCAAATTTACAGAAGAAACACAGCTCAGCCGCAAAGCACAACTGTGAGTAAAGAGGAAAAATTACAGGCGAGAAAAGCAGACCTCTCGACAACAAAAAAATATGAATGACTATATTTATCTTCATTACGCAAACAAGCTCAATAGATAAAGGTTTATGGTTCAACTGTGTAATAGTGAGGAGAAAACATAAAAGTAAGCGTCTCAGTCAAACTGAGACTAAATACTCAACATGAGAGGCCTGATCACAAGCGAGATGTGAAAGAGCTGTCAGCTGAACAAAAACAGCAAATGTTATCAGTGACATGAGACAGCAGTTAATTCACATTAATCAGACTGAAGGTTTAGCGGTTGATTAGCCAGTAGATGGAGCCGTCTCCAACACAAGCGCTCCCCCTACGTCCGACACCCATCTCCAGCCACTCGAGGGGTTAAGAGCAGATTACCATTTGGACTGTCAGTCAAACTTCCACAGACCGCCGCTGCAGAGATTTGGAGGATCAACATTACAGGGCTTGTTTGACAGGCAATGACAAAACTTGGTAAATATTCCTGTGAAATGTCAGCTTTTTCACAAGGATGCACAAATATTTGAATAAACCACAGGCAGAGTCAGTCCAGGGGACGAGTTAGGCATAATTTATGTGTCCAATGTCTCTTTAGCAGCAGCAAGAGCGCCGTGTCTTTGTCTGAAAGTTGATCTGCTATGATAAAACTCAATTACATTTATTTGTTTAGCAGATGCTTTTATGTGCCTGAACACATGTTCCACCTGCCACAAGTGCAGGTGCAGGACATAATGTATAAGAGCCCTGGAAATTTTGAGAAAATGCTGGAGAAGGCTGTAGAGAAAGAGAGCGAGCAAGAGTGTATTAGGAGAGTAAATACTCTCGGGAGAGGTGGTCTTCAAGCGAGGGAGATTCTGCTGACTGAATCAAGTTTAGTAACTCATTCAGCACAGAGGAGTCTGGAGTGAGATTTCCCTCCTCGCAGTGATGGCAGGACTAGTCAACGATTAAACCTGCCTGTGCAGCCTCTGTTTGTCCTAATTATGTCACCTTAATTATTATCCCCAACTGTACTATTTACACAGTCTGTCCATCCGTCTCGACAGAGGAGCTGTGTGCATGCTCCCTCTCTCTCCTCTCCCCCTTCCCTCCTCCCTTCCGTTTTCTTTCTCTCACTGGCTCCCTCCTCCCTCTCTACACGTCGGCTCCAGTTTAAGGCTCCATTTCAGCTGCCTGGGCTCACTGCTCTCCAGCCCAGCTAATAAATCATCCGCCAATCTGCTCCCTGAATCGTTCTGCCCCTGCTCCGATTGCTCCAGCCCTCCGTTGCTAGGCAACACAGTGGCGGAGGAGGGGCTGAGAGAGCCAGAGCGAGCGAGCGAGCAAGCAAGCGAGAGAGCGAGAGGAGGGGGAGGAGGGGGTGGAGGGGCTGGGTGGAAGCGCTACCAAACGGCCATCCGCTGTGCAGAAACAACAGGCTTCTCTCTCTGAGTGTGTTCCAGAGAGCTGGCGCTTTTCACCCGCCCTAAGTTTCCCCTCAGAGACTAACAGAGCACTATTGTGAGGCAGGAGAGGAGACTTATAAAAGGAGGAGGAGAAGGAGAAAAAATGATTCAATAGGCCACTGTTCTGTTCGCGCACTTCCTGCTTGAGAGTTGATTGTCGGGAGTTGTAAAACTGGTTAAGATAATAATGCAGGCATATGCACAAAGATGGTATCACGATGACTAACGGGAGCGCAGGCTCGAACATGGCACATAATTCCTGCTAAATGTCATTCCTTGAAAACACTGACGCAAGATGGTCCAACAGCAAACAAAGCCACTTTCACTCAATATGGAGTCATTATACTTGACTCTTTGTTAAAGGCTGACCTTTCAAAGCCTGCTGTGTATAAACCCGGAGGGCTGAGGACAGTCAGTCAGCGAGCCAAAACCAAAGGGTAAAAACACTGCTGTCTGTTATGAAATATCAGCTAGTAATAAGATTGGCCACGGTGTGCAGAGAGGAAATCACAACATGCTTGAAGAAGAGAGGGGGAGACCGCATTGACAGACACTAGACTACCCACATCCTCTTTGAACTTGTACCATACATAGAAAGGCTATGTTTAGGTATGCTAAAATGTTTGGAGATATCAAACAAGAGCAACCTTTGTTTAAGAACTCTTCTCATGAAGCCTAAAACCCAGAACATGTTTTCAGTAGTAAAAACCTCAGACAGATCAAAGGTCCTGTTTTTATATTTATCCAATAATAAACAGATATTCTGCCAACTTTTAGCAAGCATAGTAACATCCTCTGTTTCCTTGGGCTTGCACTGACATAAAAGGTGACAGGAAATTCCAACACACACCCATCCTTCCTGCTATTTAGTTACTAAACAGCCCTAAAAAGCATTGCTGGCACTGTACCATAATGGTGATAAAATGCACTGTTGACACTGAATCTTAGGTGTAGCGACCAGAGCTCCCTCTGCAGATGAGGATTACTGAAGCAAAGCTGCTCATCTAACTTTAAAATAATCTACCGCCTGCAGCAGGGCACGCAGGGCAGCATGTTGAGCGTTTATCCACCAGTGGTGTGTTTTTTTTGGTTGGGCAGCGTGTCTCAGGTCTGCAGGCTTGTGTTTATCCACTGGGGGGCTGCTACTCTCTCCTCTCCCTTGTCTTCCTCTTTCCCCTCCCACCTCAGTGCTGTCGGCAGCCCGCTCCAGTCATCCATCAGCGGAAGGCACAGCCGGAGATAAGCCGCGGCACAGCGCAGCTGGCTGAGGAATAGACCTGCTGCCCCACAGCAGTCATAGATCAGCCTCTCTGACATGGCGACTCACAGCACGACCGCTGCTGCCTCTGATTGTTTATATGGCACCTCCTGTTGGCCGATGCATTATTTGCACCACTTATTTACAATCAGGACCACCAGCGGCATCACCTTAAGAGACTATTTCATTATATATATGTATATGATATAGGTTTAGAAGCACGAGAGTCCTCTGATGACCTTCACAGAATTTGAAGCTAGGCTAGCTTCAAAAGAATCAATTTAATGAATCTCAAATCTAATCTAACAAAAGTATTTGTGGTTATATTTTGTTTATATTGTTTTAAATTACAATTTTTCATAGCTGATCAGCTCACTGAACTCCAAAACATTTATTACAATTATCATAATTATAGTTTTTAATATTTTAGGTGGGAGGAAGTAGGCTTGGGGGGTGGTCAGCAGAGGACTTTTATGGGAGGGAGCTACTACAAAGAACTTTTTTTAAAACCCTGACTTAATCCTGTTTATCAATACTTTCAATAAATATAACCTGGATAGCAGAAAAAAAGGCAAATGATGAGCCTTACACTGACCTCTACGTATAACAGAATACATTTCACGCTGATCCGTTTAGCATCTAGATTGTCCAGCTCCGTCCTTCCAACTAATAAACGATCATATTATGAATATTAACATATATATTTACCATTTTAAGGATTCTGCTGTCTTTGAGCCACAACTTTATTTCATAAGATGTAACTCTCGCAGGCATTTTAATCAGAAACATGAGTCTGTACTAGAACAGAAAGTGTCAGCAGAGGCCATCTGCAGCCCAAGATCACTGAAAGCTGATTTAATCATTTCTGACCTAAAAAGCAGAAATTGTTTCCACTGTTGATAATCACATCCTGTCAACTGATTGTGGTTTCGTGCTCACAACAAATAGTTATTTGGATAGGGGAACTATTCTGTGTTGTTACATTATTTCTATTTCGCAACACACTATCCGCAGAGAAACATCGAATGGCAAAGAAAAGTAACAACCTGTGTGCTTTCCACTTGAAGTGCTTTTTTGTTCCTGGTTTAAAGAGAGTTTATTTTTTGCCATCGACACAACTGCACAATCAAACGGAAGGAAAGAGAGTTCTGCGTGGGCAGTGAGCATCGATTTGGCTCCTGATAAAACACACATAAAAAAAAGTGGTGTAGTGGGATTGCCTGTCTCAGTTTAGAAAAAGCAGAGGACTATTCCGCGCCTGACTGTCTGGAACTATTCACCTACCCATAATAACAGATTACACTTTCCCCTTTGTTGGTGGTTAAAATCAACCATTTCTTTAGCCTCAACAGCTATAAGAAGGCAAAACTGCACAGTGGATGTTTTTGGAAAAAGTATTTGACTTTTAATTCATGGGATTTTTCTTTGGTGCAAGTTATCACTTTACTGATGCGTGAAACTCTTTGAGAGGTGGTGCTCACATCAAGCTGATGGATTCTCAGTTTTTGAAGGTTGCACTAATAATCTTGAGAGAAGAATAAAAATGAAACAAGCTGTCTACTTTGTAACGCTGTCACTTCCTCCACAGCAGTAATGAAATGGCTGGCAAATTATCATGGCAGCGGTCTTATCTTTCTGTGGGATGTGTGTGGGTAGACATTATAAATATTTTTCTAGAGTAAAGAGAGTTGAGACGAGGTCCGGGATTATGTGCTATGCGGCAGCAGCTGCAGGCGGAGAGAGGAGAGGTGGGGGGGCAGGAGAAGTCAAAGGGGGGGGTGACAAGTGACCCTGCAGACAGGCTGATTCTGTCATTCCAGCAGCCCCCGCTGTCACTTTTATTCACGTCTCTAAAAGAATGCGGGGCTGGGGTGAAAAAAGAGCAGGCAGGAATAATGAAGCTGCTCCTGGAGGGGATGAGATGGAAGTAGGAGAGGAGAAGGAAGAGGAGGCATAGCAAGGGGTGATAAATAAATGAAGAGCAGCAGGGATGATTTTCTGTGAGTGCGTCAAGGTTGGAGCTACATTTACACCTGTCCCTCAAGGCTGCAGGGCTGAAAAGGCACAACTGGTGATCAGATCACTGGGAGCTGTGTCCTTGGCCGGCCCGAGTCAAAATGCTGCTTCTCCAGGCAGTGGACACTGTGGGGCAGGTGGAGCACATTACAGCCAGCTGACTGCCTCCTCCCAGAGACACAAAACACACCACTGAACATGGCTGACACTGTGTGCTGGACTCCCCGACAGCTCACCCGCTTCAGTTACATAAAGCTGTTTGAACATGATGAAACTGCAAAAGTGTGGATGAAGTCGCCTTGACCCAGGTGACTAAATAGATCAAATGTGCTAAAGGTTCGGGGCTAGAAAGAAGTTACTCAGTGTTACTTCTGTAGGATTATATCAGTGTGATCTCAGCATGTTTTACAAATCTCAAGAAAACACATTGTTACTAAAAACAAAACAAAAAAGTTTTAAAAGGTTTTACATGTCAAGAGTTTCATCTGATTTGAAGCAGTGGTCAATGCAGTTATTTCAATGTAATTTAGCATGCAGTATACAACCTATTTAGCATATATATTGTTGTTTGATGTTGATACTGAACTGAAAAATCCAGTATCAGGTTTTATTGTGGTAAATTATGCTGATTTCTTCAACATCACTTTACGGTTAAAATAATATATAAGCCTCTATAATTACAGATAAATACAAACATAATGCCATTTTCTTCTGTGATCAAAAAAGCCCAAAGTGAATTACTGAAGGGTTCGCTTTGTAGTCTGAATGGGGTTATTTGCAGCATCTACTGTGGAGCCCCCACTGTGCTTCTTTGACAAGTGGTCTGTGGTAGACCTGCTGTGGTGGCGTGTGGCAATAAAGCCCCCCATCAACTGGCCTGTCCCCCCTCCCTGATCAGCTCTGCACAGCAGCTTAGTTTGGCGCCTGTAAGCGTGCATAAATAAAGGCGAACTCATAACTCATCCACAAAAGGATGGCTGACTTAATTTGTTGTGATTCGCTGTGGTCCTGCCGTGGGCTCTGGCTTTATTCAGATGTGCCCATCATGTACAATTACAAGACTAATCAACCCATTCACTTCCAGTGGATCTGAGCTGCTGGATTCAAAGCTCAACAAAAGACTGCCAAGCTTCAGCATTAACAAACAATATCAAAGTGGAAAAAGGATGATTCACCCAGGGGGAGGGAAAACTAACATAGAAGGATGTTAGTGGTGGAGCCTTGTGTTTTTCTAAGATTTACAGTCAGATCGGTCGGTAGTGTTATCTTTAAAAGGGAGTGGGTATACAAACATGTAGTGCAGTGTGTCATAAAGCATCAAGGCCAAAGCTGCAGCTCTCCGCCGTTTCGACATGGTGTTATACAAGCACTTTCATTCCCCTCCTACCCGTTCACGATGTGGTGTTTGATCAGAGAGAAGAGCTGCCATTTTCTGATTCCAGCCCTTCAACAGCTGTGGTGAAATTCACATCTAAATTCAAATGGAGGCTAACATTACCAGCCCTCAATCTTCTCCCTTTCCAGACTTCCACGCTAAAGATTTATTCTGTGGGTGATAAACAGGATGCAGCTGCTCTTGGGCCCTGGAGGAGCTGGAAACTGACGAATGTTTTTACTGATGTCTTGTGAGACTGGGCCAAGAGCCTTGTTTTAACTCTCTCTCTCAACAGCTCCCTCTAAAGACACAAGCCGAGCTCTGACAGACAGCAGGTTTCCATGCAAGAAGTACCAAGAAACATAAAGGAGAGTATAGTATAGATCCTGAAATGACTAAATCAATTTGTGTGTGTGTTATCTTAAAACTTGTCTCCTTTGAACAATCACTTTAAAAGCATGCCATCCCCATCAGTGGGTTTCCAAATTAAAGGCACAGTTCTCTTACCACTTCATCCTCAGACCAGCACTTCTCGATCAGTTTGGGCACAGGCTTCTTCACCAGACGCTGGAGAGCTTTTCCTGCGTCATAGCTGCTCTCGTGAAGCTGAGGACAATCACAAAAAAAAGAAACAAAAAAAAAACAAAAACATTTGTTTAAAGGTCTTGTTATAAAACAATGATATGGGATAAATCAAAAAGCAACATTTACAAAAGAGGTGCCAACTTTCTTTACAGTTAGTTCTTTACATCCAGGAATGACTGATCCTTTTGCAAGAGATTTTAGAGCATCAGAGAAAATGCCGTGCAAAGACCAAAAGATGGCAACAACACGGTAACAAAGGCAATTGCTGTTGCAGTTTTAAGCCCTGTGTCACATTCAATTGGGTGAAACAGGCAGCCCCGGAGCTCTTCCTCTGAGAATAAACAAGCATTACTCATTGGAATTGCAAATAGAGAGGAAGGTCGAGAGACAATGACCTGCCCGCTATGTTAATTTTCCAGTTTATAGAGTCGGAATATAAATGCCCTGTTTATGATGATTCTAATCTCTTTCTTGTGCTCGATTCCTCGGTATTCATTGTCAATGTGACGGACAAATCTCTCATTACGCCTAATGCATTGCGAGCCCCTGTCGCTGGGTTTACTACAGGGGGCTACTCTACTGGCTCGGGGGCGCTTATCATTGCCCATCACGACAGAGCTGCATCATAGCTAAAGACTCCCTGCAATTCAAACCATACATGTTCCTGTGAAGCTCTGAAGGACTTGTGTTGTTTTTAATATTATGTACACTTGATTTTCGTGTGTTAGGATATGTTGCATGGCTACTCACAGTGTTAAGTGCGTTTAATGTAGTGTCATCTCGAGAGGCTGCTAGACACCCGTCTTCTGTTGAGCCTCCGTCACACATCCCTGCAAAGGCAGCCATGCTCCTGTGGGCACATCAGCCATAAAAATAATCATTACAAGTAACTGTAAGCAAGATTTGGACTTAGTTGAACAGCCAAAACCCTCCCCAACATTTTATGATGTCACCTTGATGTTTTATAGATCAAACAACCTGGAAAATGAAATAATGAATATAATTATTGCTCCCCTGAATGAAGTGTGGAACTGAGAACAGCAACCAAATTACAGAAAACATAACGGGGAGCGTGTAAGGTCGGGGCTGAACCACATCAGTAGACCTCTTCTCGCTGCTCTGGGTCTTCTCTTCTCTCTCACACTGCAATTAATCTTTTCTTCCGTTTTTTTTTTTGGCCAGAGGCATATATTAATTACCTCCTTCACTACAGTCAAAACAGTGTTTTGTTGTTGATGTTGAAGTTCATATACATGCTTGTTCCAGCAGAACCAGACTCTTTTTCACTGAGCAAGTCTTTTACATTAAGTGCAATGTAATGCATGGTATATTCACAGATTCTACACAATATAAGGCTCTGTAATCATGGTAAGCACAAGAATGAATATGACGGATAAATATAGACTTTGATGGACTTTCTACAACATGATCTGTCATAGTGACAGATTGTGATTAATTACACAGTGGCCCCTGATGACAGCATAACACGGAAACCTGTTAACACATATCACTTTCACTGCAACAACATCTGAGGAAACAGTGATGAGTGATTTCATCCCACGATACAACACCCGATGACGTGCACGATTAATAAGCAGCATTAACATACCACTCCAGGGACTATGAACTACTACAGAAATGTGGTTTGACTGATTTTGGGTACATAAACAGGTTAATGGTGGAGAGTGGAGGCCACAGCTGTCCTGTAGATATTTACTTTCACTGTATTTCATATCATGATAATCTTAAGTGCTGAATTTACGCAGGTAGAATCAAAGCAATACATTAAGTACAAGGCACAGTTTGGGGTTACAAATCTAAATATTTTCTCCGGTGAACTAGGAGGTTAGACCCTGCAGGTCTGCACTCCTGCATCTCTCTGGGCTCACCTTGCGGCTCTGAGGTACATGAGAAGATCACAGTCATTGACCCCTGGCATCCAGACCAGCTCCTCATTCTCGGTCACTGCCTGGCCACCAGGAGAGGGGAAAGGCTGCAGCTCTGGGAGCTTGGCCTAATTAGGTCCAGGGAGAAGGAGAGGGACAGATGGTGTCACACTACAAATAGCATGCAAGCTTGAAGAAAATATCAGCTTTCAACCTCCTGTCATCATCTTTTCACTGGGTGGTGGCAGCAGGCAATGGGGACAAGTCACAGTTACAGTGATTCAATGTCTTAACACAACACAGAACTGCAGTTTCAGAAGCCTGTCTGCCCTTGGAGCAGGTCAGATGAACAAGAATGGCACAAGAAGTTTTTTTATTTCTAAATATACTTGGCATGTGCAGATCCCTAATCTGATGTCAACTTAAATAACTGATATTTAAACTTAAGCAAGTTTGTATATGTATGTTTATGACAGTTATTAAACAAAGCACAGCACAGTTTCCCAAGCGCCCGGGCTAACAGTCCGTTATCAGGCAAACTTCATGCAAACATCTATGCAAATTGCGCAGTATGACTAAATCTAAGGAGCTTGATTCCACCAGGGCTTTTTAAAAGAAAGTGTCATATTTGACTCTGGATTTGCTCTGATTTATTTTCTTTGTATTTATACAGAAAGTTTTTAATGTACAGCATTTTTTGAGAACAGCATTGCAGAAAAGGCTGAATCAGTTTCAACTATTTTGTGTGAAAACTGTGGTGAAGCCAATGGCATTATTACACAATTAAACATTTTGTTTGGAACGTATCATCTTAAATAGCAAGCAACACCACAAACCAGGCTAAATGGCCTCCACAAGACAAGAGAACAGTTGTCCAATTTTAGGTAACTGTGTGGTAATGAAATCCACATATCCACAAACAAGTTTGCTGGGTGATGTGTGTTATACAATGACTTACTTGGTGACTGGGTCCCACTCGGATTTCCCCTTGTGTGCTGTTTAGTCGCCTGAGAAGAGACAAAGAGAGCAGATTGAAACACAATATTTACTTGGCAGCATTTCCTAAGCTAGCTGAAAGAAATCTGTTGGCATCGAGCCTGTTGAATCAGCTAAACAACTCCACTAACTACAAAGTCACAACTGGGTATCACAACTGACTGAAGCTTCAAAAGCAGGGAACAAAGAAAATGTCAAGAAAGTAACAATTCATGACCTGGACAAGATCAAATAGTGTGCGAGGGGACCGGGGCTGTATTTCTGTTATGGAAATCTTTACAGGCAAGTCACATGTGCAAAAAGTACATAGTGTTTTATTCTGAAAAGCAAATAAAGATTTCAGGAGAATATTCCTGGTTGACTGCTCCTGTGCAGCACGCTGAGCAGAGCACATTTGCAGGCCTGATATTGTGGATGCAGCAATAAAACAGAATCCCCTAAAAGGAGGGGGAGGACGGGTGGCGGTAGAGAGGGGGGGTTGGCTCTGGATATGCAAGGCGAGCGCCTCTGAAACGGCGGCTGCTGGTACAAATGTTGGTAGCCATAGCAACTGCAATTTAATAATAGTGTTCAGAATCTCCAGCTGCAGTGGATTAAAGAAAATGACAAGATGTTCCTTTTGAAAAGCCTTTCCTTCTGTTGCCAAGGTAACAGCGGCGATTTTCATACAGCCGAGCGCGGGGCGGCCCAGAATCTGTCAGCGTGATTTGCACCCAGAGAAGCTCGCACTCCATCATGGAGACCTGGCGGAAACCTGAGAGGCCACAGCCCTCCGGTCTCTTTACAGTCCTCCAACCACAAAGCCCTATGACGGGTACATATTTGACCCAACTCCCCTTTTTCCTTCTTACAGGCCTCCCTCCTCCGCTCAGACAGGAAAGAGTAATCCATACTGTAACTATGGCTGACAAAAGCATTGGCACAGATGATATCACCCTGGGCCAAAAACTGAATTTCAGCTGAAGTAAATGACCCTGGGCCTGCCAGGACCGTCTGCAGCTCCAGAACATGTCGCAAGACTTTGTTTTATTTTGTTACAAACACTCTCAGCAGATAAGGCAAAGTGAAGGCAGGCTATGAGAGCCCAGAGCGATGAATCGTCCTGATAAATATAAAATACGGTGGGTTCCTGCGTCATCCGCACTTCAGATTTGATTCAAAGACTTCGTAAGGATTTCACAACAATTGGATACCACTTTAGGCTATGTTTCTTGTGCCATTTTTGGACTTGGACCCCTCCCCCCCCACCACCACCCCCGGATTTATTAGACATGAACGTTGGCATGTAAAAAAAAAAAAAAAAAAGTCTGATATACTGAGTGAGGGCGAACCTGGTCCTGCCGAGAGAAAAAGTTCTACAAAACATGTTCGTGACAATGTGCAGTCGGCCAGGTCCGTTTGGCAGGAGGCTGTAAGGATGACAAATGAGGAACCGGCGCACCAGAATAGGAACAGCGTCTGAGGACAGCTGTGTTTTACTGAGGCAAATCCTCAGAGCAGACATTCAGATGGAATGCTGCGCGGCTCCTGAGAGAGGAAGCTGAATACAGATGTGCTGCAGCAGGAAGCTCTCAGGAGTTTCCATGAAGACTTCAGGTAGACTTGAACAGAGAGAGCCTACTGAACAGGCTCAGTATGCACAAGCAGGTGATAAAATTACAGGTAAGTTAGTAATACTTACATATGCAGACAATTACAACCATGTTTATAGTTTATAGAAAAATAAATGATTGTTTGATGAAGTTTGTCATTTTTTGGCTCTTAATGGAGATAAGAAATGGATCCCTTAAGCACTTTCTCAATGTTATTAATAATAATAATGACTTCTTAGATTGATGTTTATTTTTCTCTGCACAAAGCCTGTTGCTTAGTATAATAAACAAACATGTCCAATAAGTAAGTTCAGCAAGTTCAGACCTAACTCAGCATTAGCACACGACCTAAAATAAATTAATTACAGGCTTACTTATTAAATCCAAACAACAACAGCATGACAGTCCAGTCAACTTTGTGTGAGCCTGTGTGCAATCAAGGATAACCCCGCCCCCGCTCCATCAATTTCAGCCAATCACGGCGCGAGCCCGTGGCACACTGACATAATTGCAGCGCAGCAAAAACAAACCCAACTTGGTGATCTTTAAGTGGCGCGACGTGCAGCGGCCGGACACCACAGCTGGCGGACGAGCCGCCGGAGAGCCGGCGGAGCTTTGTGCGTCGCTCCGTACGCCATGTCATCCCCGGTTGTAAACAGGAGCTGCAAAATGGAGCCACGGTAGCCTGTCGGCGTCTTATAACGACCATATAAA
The DNA here is from genome assembly GCA_037176925.1 of Amniataba percoides. Classification (NCBI taxonomy): domain Eukaryota; kingdom Metazoa; phylum Chordata; class Actinopteri; order Centrarchiformes; family Terapontidae; genus Amniataba; species Amniataba percoides. Next base: position 9,640,710 of record JBAJHX010000041.1, read on the forward strand.
CACGCCAGGGGCGCGTTTAGCGGCGGAAAGCTCGCGGATGCATCACCAACACCTTGACGTGGTGGTTCGGTGCGAATAAAGAGGCGTCATACGGCAGCTTTTCCGTCACGGTGCCGCAAAACGCGTAACGGTATGCAGCCAGTCCAGTCCTCCCGCCGCCGACACAAACGCAGCCGGTGACTTTTATGACAGGACAGCTCGCCGACATCTCACACACACACACTTTTTGTCAAGACAGCTGGTGCGAGGCGCGTGCAAATGAAAAAAGACGAGCTGACTCCTCGCGCGGCGGAGCAGCGGCGCCGCGAGAAAGCGACGGCGGACCTACCTCCGGGGGCTGAACAGATCGTCCATTTCTGACATGGAGCCCAAAGGTTGGGTGGTGACACCGGCCGTGCGAAGCTCGTTGAGAAGAATGAACTCCCCCCCACCCCCCTTTCTCTCTCTCCCACCTATTTCTAGGTGCTCAAAATGGAGAACCGCGCATTCGCTCCGGAGAGGTGTTCACTGAGCTTGTGCTGTGACCTCAGCCCGCACGCACGGCGTCGCCAGCTCGCCTCGCTCCTCCACAGACGCTCTTACTGAGCATGTGCTGCGACCCTGCACACGCACGCGGAGCCGCACGCGCACGCCGCGGCGGATGAGACGCGCACGCAGGGCACGCAATTCATCTCTCCTCGTATGTCTGCGCCATAATAAACAAGAGTGAAATTGCAAGGCTGCAGACACCCCGCTCTGAATACCAAACGAGCAGGGGGGGAGGAGGAGGAGGAAGGAGTTAGGGAGACTGAGGCTGAGCAGGGCTCTGAAAGAGGGGGTTCCCAACTGGCAACCCCTCGGTGCCAATAACAGGGACAGCCCCTCACTGCAACACGTGAGTCACTCCGCATCCCACCGGTGGAAAATAACAATGGGACATCAGTGATTTTTGCAAAAGCACCTACTTGGATTCAACAGTTCAGTAACCAAAGTAGCCAAAATGTCCAACAAGTCCTTTACATGCATTATACATGTCTCCTTCTGACAGTATTTGAATCAAAGTGGACTTACTGACATGCAACTTAAAAAAACATAATATACGATAAAAGTTGTTCAAATATTCAAACACAACTGGATAAAGAAACGTGCTTTGATATTTGTCATTCTGTTATAGCGAAACAAACCACAATGCACTGAAAATATAATCTAAACTACTCCATCCTCCATCTGTTGATCCATGAGGATTGCTCAAGTCTTCACAGTTCATGACACTTGTTACAAAGGCGGTTTAACATAAGTCACAACGTGGCCGGCCGAGCAGACGTCACACAGACCAACTTGTTAAAAGTCTGCCTAAAATCAAAAGTTCATCTTCGAGCTCATCAACAGCAGCATCACAACCGCGGGGAGAGGTTGTCATCATCTGAAGCTGCTAAATGAGATTTGGTCACCGTTTATTTTATTGTTCATATCTGTTAATTTCCTATTGTGACATATCAAAGAGTCCTCCCTGAAAAAAGGCCTTTTATCCAAATCAAACAGGTGACTTTAACTACCTCTGATGAGCTTCATGTAGATTTTTCATTCTAATCTTAATTTTAACGCAGAAGATCGGTGATTAAAATTTGACGAGTATCAACAAATGCCCAAACAATCATAAAGCCACGGGGGTTTTGCTGGCTCATTCTCCATAATTGCACCACATTAGAAATGTTCTTTGAGCATTGACAACACTGACAGCAGTAACGAGCAGAAAGCATCATTAGACATGACGTGTGTAAGCAAAGCCAAAAAAGCAGAAAGCTCATGTGCAAAATGAAAATAAGAAAAATTACTTGTTGTCCTAAAAAGTTTTGGCTGCTGCTGGACAAATGTCACAATGTTTCTGATTTGATAGCCTGATAGCTACAATTTCATGGAATTTAGAATTTGCCCTGTTGCCATCAAGCAATTTTTAAATTTACTAGTACATTACATAGTAATTACTGATATTACGAATAGAAAAAAACAACATTCATTTATTTTAACTCCATGTTGTTAGTTTATTGCCCTGCTGTAATCACTATAATATTTACTGTAATTAAACTGAAACAAGTTGTTAACTAATCAATCAAATCAACAGAAAACTGATGTGGTCTGTTAATATTGTATTTTGATAAATCATTAGTTGTTTGAGTCATTACTCATTAATAATGTAAGATAGCTAAACATTAGCTCTTTGCCTTATGTGTTAATAAACTAAGTACTTTGGTATTTTAGATGAAAAAAAACAGGCAACTTTGTAGGTATCACATTGGGCTTAAGAAATTGTCATGACTTCTTTACATTTTATAGACAAAAAGATTAATTAATCAGAAAAATCATCATTAGTTGCAGTCCTATTTTAATTAAAACCATATCAGTTATGTGGAAAGTGGACTCATGTTTGGTCTGTGGGAGGTTTAACGAGGGCATTACATCAGTGGAATTGACTGGACAGAAAACTCCTCACCTGGTCTCTGGGTTATATCCGAGGATATAAAAAAAGGAGTCGATGCGGGCTTTGAACTCCCTGGCAGCAAAAATGTCGGAGAAATGGGAAATGTTGCATTTCCCCCTGTGAGAGAGAAGACAGGCTTTATTAGACAACAGCAACTACATGACAAAGCGATGCCCTGGCAGGAGCAGACGTGGCCCTAATTAGAAGAAGCTCTTGGGGTGTTCGTCTATTTGGAGGTGACAAATACAGCAGCAGGTATCTAGTGCCTGTCAGTGCCTGCTGACTTTGCGGTGAGACATCAGACTCAGGCTACTGAACCTGTAAACACCAGCTGAACATGTCAGCGCTGCTGCGACAGATGCCGCAGAGATTCGGACAGGAATCCAACCTGCGCGTCTCCCTACTGACGCAATTACACCCCAATGAGCTGAGAGGGATGAGGCTCTGACCACATCTTGATACCATTTCCTGTTTCTAGCACCTCTAGCTTTATCAAAATAACAGATATCACCGGCATATGGAGCTGCTCTGCCTTACAGAGGAAGAGTACTCCCCCCCTCACCCCTGAAAAGATTAAAGGGTGCAAAGGAGGGCTGTCTTCGGAGATCTGTGGCATTACAGCATCCCACTGGAATTCCCTCCCATTTATCTAAAGCCTGGAGAATAAGTCAAATCAAAGGGTGCTCTGTGTAGGAGAAGTTGCAGTTAATTTGCCCTGAAATCAGTGGTTTCTGGGAGACATGGCTTTGGCTGCCCGCCGCCGTGCTGCTCACAGATGGTTTTGGTTAAAGAAAAGGGGAAGTGGGAGGGGTGGTCAGACAGGAATGGATGAAGAGGCAGAGGCAGGAACAGAACAACATACACAGAGTTTCTGATTTTAAAACCAAGAAAACAATGAAGCCTGTTTTCATTTTTTTTCCAGAGATTAAGCATAGAGTGAGTGAGTGCTGTCAGGTATACTCTAAAGACTCGTGTTCTGACAGGTGTGTGTGTGTGTGTGTGTGGAGTCATTTCAATCAATGCTTTAATGTAAGACAGCGTGAGACGTGTGCCTCAGTTATGGCCTTGCATCTCTGCACATCTGGTCTTTTTCTACAGCATCTGCCTGCAGAAGTAAAGCAAGGTGTATCATTTTAACTGATACATGTTATGGAAACTGAATAGAAACATTGTTGTGATTTCTTTTAGTTGGATCATGGACAGTTGATAGAAACAGCTGAAATTTAGCAACTGTTTACAGATACATTAAGACACATCAAGATAAATATAGTACTTAGTAGTAAAAAGTCAATCCTCTGTGTCCTGAATGTGAACCACAGCAGGTGAGTATTTTACAATAGTTGTGTTTCTATTAAAACACACATGGTGTCCTAATAGTAGAAGGATGTACTGTTGGAATGATAAAAGTAATTTTTATGAAATTGAACTACAACTTTATCTTGTTTAAAGATGATAAAAAACTTAAAATGTGCTGGAATATTAAGATCATGCTATATTTATCCAAAGGGAAAGTGCTGTAATTTGTAACTATTTGTTCCATATGGTTGAAAAAACCTCAAGTTAAATAAAGGTTTTTAATGACCCTAGAACTGGGATTGTTTACAATTTAAAAATAAGCCAGAGCTATGAACTCAACAGGCAAGAAAACACCACAAATAAAAGCCGAGTGGTGTAACATCGCCACTGTGCTATAAATGCGAGCACTGTAATCGCAGCAGCCGCAATGTTACTGGACCTTTAGGGGTGGACAGCGAGTGTAAGAGAAACCTGTGGTAAACTGTGCGGCTTCTATCTCCTACTACAGATTATAAAGCTCCCGGTCTGTCTGTGTGTGTAAGTGTGTGTGCAGATGTGTGTGTTTTAATGTTTGTTTACCTGAGAGCAGCAGCATGATAAGTGTCCACATAGTCAGAGATGAAGAGTTCTCGACTCCTGACCACCGGGTCTGTGATAACCAGCTCGCGGCCGGAGTCTGAAGGAAGAAAAACACCGTTGTACTTACTGGACATAATACTTAAGACAACCAAAGTCATTCATCTTAGACAAAGAGCACACAGAGATAAAGTAGCCAGAGTATTTCAACTCACTAATAAAATCTTGAGCACAGTTCTTGCGTACACCCAAAGTAACAAGTACCTCTACGGAGGTCAATATTATGCCACATAATTCAATAAAGCCAATAAAGTGTGGTCCCCTGAGGAGAGGACATAATGTTCAATTCTCAAGTGAAATGACCCTTGCGGGGGTTAAGACGCATCAGCAGCACCACGAAGAGCTCGCCGTTGACAAATGACCTGAGTTGTGGCGTGCTGTGGCCGCTGCGCTCTGGCCCTGTGACATCAATTCTAATAATCCCGAGTCCCTGCTGCAAGGACAGACTGCAGATAACGGCGCGCTGAAGCCAGTTCTGGAACAGCAAACCAAGTGTTTGGTTGATAACCTCAATGACATACCTAAACGAAAGCCCTCCTCTCTTACATAAGCAATACTTGAGATTATTTTTGAAAAGGAAAACAGTGCAACACTCAGTTACAGCTGTGACTGCACATCCATTCTCTGGTTACAACACAAACTAAGAAAAGTTCAGCCATGACGGGAACACTGGCTAACGAGAACTGCTAACAGGATGTGTCATTTGAGTGTGTTGCAACACTGAGTGTACACTGCTGCTTCTTCTCACAACTGATTAATATTTGTTTTAAAAATCTTTAACATTTTATTTTGAATAATAAAAATAAATGGTATGTGGCTCAGCATAGGTTTTTTTGTAAAATCACTTACAAAATCACTTATTTAACTCATTCAAAGTAAATCTCAAATCTCATTCTCCTCTGTGACATTTCCTTTTTGTCTGAAAGATTTGATGTTTAGTTGCTAAAAAAACAGCGACAGTGCTTTTGTTCCTGTGGATGTGTACGTGTTAAGAGTGTCACAAGTCCACTGGCTCTGATGGTGCTGAGAGTGCGCTCAAGGGCCACATGACGCTGCGGGTTATTAACACTAGACACTGCTGCTGCCTGGCCTGAAGGAGTGTTACCCGGGGAACAGCACGAAGCCACAGGATTGGCTCAGCTGTCAGCTAGCTCTTATAACCCAGACTGGAAAGCTGAGAGCAGGTGTGTGTGTGTGCATTTGTGAGGGAGAGAAATTAAGTGTTGTGTTACAGATCGAACAAGCATATTTACTTTGTGTGTGTGTACTATATATATATGTGGATGTGTTTTGAGCAAACACACGTCAGCCTCACCGTTCTCATTGTTGCGATCCTGCACCAGGTGCTGGTAGACAGAGTCGGGCACCTCTGACTGGCGGTAGTACCATTTCACATTCATCAGCAGATGGTCCCGTTTACTCTGCAACACAGAGACACACAGAGCAAGTGAGTGGGAGAGAAAGAAAAAAACCTATAAAAAAATAAAAAAGGATCCCACGCTAAGAGAAACGGACATCATCTTGTTTGATTACAGCGTCACAGACTGGCCTCTTGGCAAACAGTGATGCTCTGCAGACGCACTGTTTATGACTCACATGGGCTGATGCCAAAAAGCACGCAGAGAAACCAAGTCAATTAAAAAGGGATTGCAGAGCATTTAGAGCCTTAATAAAGTAAACAGTGGGATGGCCGTGGCTGGGGGAAGCGTGGAGAGAGAGAAAATTGAGGGGGGGAGCAGATGAGCATTCAATCTCTGCCTCCCATGAATCACTCCTCTGCCTTCTGGATATTCTTCACTAAGTGACAACACCTCCATGATTTTAACACACTTTAAGGGCTTTTAAAGTTTACTCATGGACAGGTACTGTATCCTTTTGTATCCTTTCAACATGCTTTAGACTGTATGGCCTTTATGTGCTGCCACCCACTGGCTTTTTGATTAAGTGCAAGTCAGCAGAAGTTTGTAATCCCTTAAATGACCAGCAAGTGGCAGCACTGGGGTGAGAAGAGAGCTTTTCCAGGGCTAGTCTATGTACAAAAAAAAAACCCCACACAGAGGGAAGGAAAAAAAGGGGGGCTGGTGGTGGTGGAAGAAAATGGTAGAAAGTGAGGCCAGCGCTGAGGTGAGGGATGAAAAGGGCAAAACACTGTTTTCATTTCATGTTATAAAATATTTATTGTGCCTTCACATAAGCCCAACTGACCGTCACAGTGGTTTGAAAGGACATTAGAGAGACTGCCGGGCTGGGTGCTGGACTGCGACACAATCCTATTGGCCAAAGCCATCTTTATTAGGGACTCGGCTACACTGCGCTGCACTAACCGGCTCAGACACCTGCACCACCACTGACACCACCCAGGGAGTAATGGAGGAATGAGCATATGGAAAAATGGAAGAAAGGGGAGGAAAGAAAAGCCTCTGGTAATCGAAGACAGACAGTTTAACTTCCGCTCTTTCCGGGCTCTTAGCTGTGTCTGTGCGTGTGTGCACAGGAACATGAGGTCAGAGTAAAGATATTTAAAGCCTTTAGAGTACATTGTTCTGTTATGTCACTGGGGAGGAGGCAGAGCACACGCAGCCAAGCAAATCATCACCTCCCTAAACCCTCAAGCCCACCTCTGGTTTTCCCATTCTCTCCATTCCCTCCCTCCCTCCCTCCTTCTTTCTCTCTCATTCCAACCCTCCACTCCACCACCTCTCCATTTTCTTTCCCTCCCTTTTCTCCAACCTTGAGCAGGGAGGAGGAGGAGGAATGAGTGAGTAAGTGAGCCTGGACGTGTTAAACAGCAGCTGGCATGCAGTCACTCAGCCGCATTTACTGCTCTGGATGATTGTGCGCCTCAACATCACACAAGCACACACACACTTCTGCCTGCGATTCAATGGAGAAAGCCATGCTGACGGACCAAGACACGGACCCCTGAGCACGTAGCCATACTGTGTGTGAAGAAATGTGTGCAATGACGTCATGTCCCTCCCCCTCCCTCCCGGCAGTTAGCCCACCCATCCCAACCTCTTGTCTATCCACTGTACAGACACTGTTGCCTTCTAGACTAACAGGCTGCCCGCCACAGCAGAAAGAGTAGTTATCCAGTGCTTATACATAATTAATACTTTAAGGAGACTGTAAATGCTGCCAGTGTGTGCCACCTGAACATTTCATTTTCTGCCTGTAAAACCACAAAAATGAAAGGCATTTCAAAGAGCTGGGGCACAGAGCCTGGTGCAAACAGAAAGGTGGAAATACACCACACACACACATTTACAGATTTTACACCTTTTCCATGAGCCAGCATTATTTTAAAGCAACCAAACGAACCAAAGCAGTGAGCGAATGTTACTTCAGCTATCATCAGTATCCTCGTCACTACAGAGTAGCTGCCGCTCTCCCGAGCAGATTGCTGTTTAGAAGCTCACAGCGGCGTTAAGCCCTCTCAGGCAAGAGAGGGAGGGAGATGGAGAGAAAAGACTAAGAGTGCAACATATGGAGCACGTAGTGGGAGTGAAGCATAGCTTTCAATTATCACAATTCTACAAACATGCGGGGTGGAAAAATGAGTAGATAACGCAAGGAGAAAATGAAGGGGGATGATAGACAGCTCGGGCTTGCCACACAAACTACCAGTTGTATTGTCTGGGGTTTTTTTGGCTAAGCCTGCCTTAGAAAATAAGAGAGAGAACCTATAAGAGGGAACCACAATGCTGAATTGATTAGAGACATTCCACGCTGCCTGTAGAGAGCTGAGCCCCGCACAATGTCAGCCATCTTTGTCTGTCCTGCCAAAGGCTAAACATGGCCCTGCCCTCCCTCCTCCTGGGCCCTAAACCCTGGGAATGCTGCTCACTGCGGAGAGGCCAAAAGACTTACTAACACACTACTGAGAGAGAGAAATGAAACAAGAGAAGAGAAAAAAAAAGAGGAGAAAGTGCAAGGGAGCAGAGCAAAGGAGATAGAAGAGGGGGAGAGAGGGGTTGGATTAAGGTAGGAGGAGCAAGACCTGCTCATTTCCTCAGACTTAAAATTACAACTATCTTCCTGCTTTAGTGAAACCCCCAGGGCACAAGGCTACCCCTTTATTCATTGAGGAGATATAAATCTGAGAGTCATGCTTTGGGGCTGAGCACAAAGGCACCCCCCCCTCCAGTGGCTCAGCCTGGCCTGTGGCATTCATAGGAACACTCATCTGACAGGGCTTAGATTATAGTAGGGGCACTTCTCAGAAAAAAGTGTCATACATTGGAGAAACATAACAAGATTCTTTTTTAAACAGGAGAGTACTTGTAGGATGAGTCCAGAATGCATTGCTATTAATAAAAGAACAAATCAACGTATTCATCGCTGGTTTAAAAGCAGCCCGAGACAAGCCGGGGCATTGTGCAAGTCGGTTAATTCTCCCCCTGACTAGCTAAAGGTGGCTGGCCCCTTGGATCCATAATGGCTGTGCAGTTTTCTTTGTGTGGCTGCATGTGTGTGCAGTCAACTCTGTAGCTGGGGCCCCTGTGTACGACCACACTGCTACAAAGGCTAAAGGAGAGAGGGAAATACAGAGGGCAGACTTCCCGTTTTTAACAAGGAGAGGCTTTAAATTCGAAAAGAGACCAGCTCTGTTAGGGCATACGCTTAAAAGATGCAGCAAGTGTGGAATTAATTCCATGTTTGCAAGTGAGAGAGTGTGAAATCAATACAGTGCTTTTCAATGCAAAAAAAAAAGAGGGAGAGAGAGAGAGAGAGAGAAAAACAATGTCAACACTAATACCTCTTAATGTTTAGGAGAGTGTGCAGCAGCGAGGCCCTGACTTTCTCCCACATCTGTTCACAGTGGCCTTTACAATACGGTCATTGCCTTGCAGCCGAGCCGAGCGGTGACAAAGCTAAAGGAACGTTGTTACAACCTGTAACCCTCAAACCTAATGCCCCTTCCCTCCTCCTTCCCGCGCTGTAACACTAGAGCTTTGCTTTAAACAAAACCAGACCCTCCCGCTCCCACACGACAGGCCCCCAGTGCACCTCGTTAACAGGAAACCTCTGTTTATTTTCTCTGCTTTTCAAACACTCTCTTCTTCCTCTGCTAACCCTGTTAGTGACCCCCCCTCGTCCCCCACCTCCCTCTTTCACCCCACCCCTCACTAGTGACATCAGCAGCCAGGATCTATGACTTCCTTCAGGAGGTGGCGGCCAGAAGTAAGGAAGGAAAGACGGATCCCAAACACACAGACAAAGGAGATGGCAGAGAGAGAGGAAGGGAGGGAGGGAGGGAGGGAGGGGGAGGTCAGCAGCTCAGCGTTAGCGAGGAATGTCAAGCGGTTCAGCTAGGCTAGCAGGCCGCTGAGCTAACAGCTTTGTTAGCTAACGCCTGGGGGCAGCAGGAGGATCTGCTATGGCAGATCAGGGCCAGCAGCGGTGTGACATTGACAGGCAGAGGCTCAAAATGGCACGAAGAGCGGATTGTGGGAGCGTTCACCTCGCTGTGCCGCAAGGGGAGAGTAAGCACAAGCAAAGAACAAAAGGCTGATTGTGGCATTTGGAGGCAGAGATGGGATCTGGGTGGACTAATCTGCTGCTCCGACATGATAAGATTAGAGAGGGGAGGCAGGAAGAGTTGGCTGGGAAGATCACACATACACTGGCATAAACATGCGTGCTCATACACACACACACACACACACACACACACACACACACACACACACACACACACACACACACACACACACACAC
>JBAJHX010000041.1:9653441-9675540 GCA_037176925.1 Amniataba percoides
ACACACACACACACACACACACCCACACACACACACACACACACACACACACACACACACACACACACACACACACAGGCTGAGGAATGCTGCAGTTTTTTTGGACGACACAGGCTTCCTTTGTGTTGTGAGTGTGTGTGTTTGAGAGAGACTGAGTGTTTAAACTGCCTGGTGTTTTGTTTGGAAGGCAGTTTGCCTGTGATCCATTGTGTTAGCATTGCCTTGTTAGCATAGCCCGGTGAGCTAATGAGACTTCTTACTAATACTGACTGGACTACTGCTGTGGAGGAGGAGAGGGAGACTGTTCACCGAGAGGGGAGTGCAGAAAGGATATGAATATCAGGCTCTGTCTGTGTGTGTGTGTGTGTGTGTCGTATTGGATGTCTGCCCAGCCAGCTAATCCGGACCCTGGGTGTGTATATATATATGTATGTGTATGTGTGTATGACTGCCAGTGGCAGCCTTCTGAGCGGGGCATGGCAGAGAAGGAGCTGTGGGCTGATTGAGCACAGTAATGGAAGACAGGAAACGAGAAGGCTTGCTTAAGCCAATGCTAATCGATCCCCCTCTTGGTACAATTCGCGCACGCGCGCAGGCACGCACGCACGCACGCACGCACGCACGCACACACACGCACACACACACACAGAGCTTTCAGGCAAAAGCGTAGGTTAATGCAGTAATACAAGTGTTACGCAAAAGATTTGGTTTAATAAGTTTGTGTGAAGGGTGGACAGGTTGTGTGTGCATGTCATAGCTTCAACAGTTCATGAGGGAAACTGTATGTGTGTGTCTGAATGTGTGCCACATTAAAGACTGATGGAGTTTATACATTTTAGAGGCATAGTTAGGAGAAAAAATAATAAAGAAAAGAAAGAGTGTGTGTTTATATGTGTGAATGTTTGGAGGTCCTCTCCAACTGAGAGAAGCCGTCAGGCAAGAGGAGCATCTACAGGGAGTGTGTGCATGTGTGTGTGGGAGAAAGTGACACAGATACAGAGGGGCTGCCTATGTGTGCCTGCGTGTGTTTTGCTCTGTACGGCCAGTGTACATCGATACACAGCTAAGAGGAATATTCATAATCCATCCAACCACCAAAGCCCATTTCCGCACACACAGACATACAGCTGTGTCTGTGTATGAACATGAACGTATACAGAGAGAGAGAGGGAGCGAGAGAAAGAGGAGTGGCGATGCACAGCTGGAGAGGGAGGAAAATAAGCAGAGAATAAGAGTACAAGAATGCAAAAACAGATCTTAAAGCTGTGTGTGTGTGTGTAAACCCAGACGGATGGCATTACAGACGGCCTTGAAGAGCTCATATCACCATGAGCAAGACCAGTGATTGTATTGTTTTATCTGGCCACTGGTTCCAAAGATATCCATCTCCCCGTCTCTCCCCCCAACCGCCACCTCTATCTCTGTGTCTGAAGGTGACCTTGCCTGTCTGTCAGTCTCTGGTGATGACACTGGCCCTATCAGTAATACATCATGTAAGCAGTGTATCAGCCAGATGCCGCACTAGGCGAGCAGTAGGTGGTCTGTCAGGCACGCTCGCTTTGTACAATATGCAAATAATCACATGCAAATTACCTGCCTGTGTGTGTGTGTGTGTGTGTGTGTGTGTGTGTGTGATGATATATCAGCTTTGGATGCAAATGTGGCAGACTAGCAGAAGAGTGTGTTAACAAAAAGATTTCAAGTGTTACAGGCCTTTCACCAAACACAGTTAACAGCTCACAAAATCAAAAGGCCACTCGCAAGTAACTGTATCCTGAATGCTGGGGAATGTGATTATAACACATGTGCTCTCTCTCATACACAGACACACACACACACATACACACACACAGACAGGCCAGAAGCTTTGAGCAGCCTCCTGCTGTGCTGCAACAAGAGATGTATTGTAGACAACACAGCTGCAATAACAAGGCTGGCCCAGTGCTAGAAGGAGCCGTACTGCACGACTCTCAGTCTAGACCAGTACTAACAGCCGCCATATTGTAACATGATTATGGACGGGGTTCCTGCCAGAAAGACACACTTCAGCATGTTTGACGGATGTTTAATTCTACCTGGAAATGGATGTAAAGACACGGTGACATTTTGTTCCCTTAATTTAGCTATGATAATGTGTGACCTGATCCTAGCATCAGTTAGGAAGTCTAGGGGCATTTTTCCAAATTGATGGGAAAGGGCAAATTGTTCACATCTCTGATAGCAGTATTGATTGAAACTTTTATGTATTCCTCCTACGCAATTAAATCACCACTAGAGACTGTACATTTTCCAGTGCATAAAAATCAAAGGATGCTTTGTCGTTTGTTTATTCACAACTGTCAAATGGGCGTGTGGCATTAAAGGAAGAATGAGCTAATGAGGTGAAAAATGTAAATTGAGAAAAATAATCTGAATAAAAAAAAAAAAACACAAACAACAATACAAGTTACCACTGTGCTTTTAATTATCTGATTAATGTTCTGAAACTAAAAATGGGTAGTATAAGAGCAAGGGAAAAGGTGAAGAAAGGTTTCATTTACTGAGTTTTGAAAGGCAGGGAAAAAGAGAAAACACACACTCACACCCTGTTCTGCATTAACTGAGCAGGTCTGCCGTGAATTGCCACTGCCAAGTGGAAAAACACACCTATAGACTTACACATTCTGTCGAGACGTTAAGGACCCACTCATATCCTCTACAGTGTAATATGCTGTATTATATTTTACTGTGTCATTAATTCCATCATGGGAGGGAGGCTGCAGAGTGACTGAAAAAAACGGATCTATGAACAACCTGTCCTTTCTCAATTCTTTATTTTATGTTTTGTTTAATTTTCTGGATATTTTCACGACACAAAAATGGAAAAGTACAAGGAGAACATTCAGCTGACAAAATATTGGATCAGAGGGCAACTGTTTTGCAGAAAATATCTGTCCTGTTTTTGTCTTTAAGCTCTGCAAATTAAAACCACTGCTCCTTGCTACCTACTTCCCAAACTGCAAAAAAAGGCACATGGTTAAGTAGACAATTGCTCACTGATGCAGAACATGGGAAAAACATTGGAGTCATGATGAGCATAGTGTGTCAAACACGTTGGTTATCGCTCGCACACTTGCACGCGCGCAAATGGAGCGCCTACCGAGAGAGAGAGGGAGAGAGCGAGAGAGAGACAGAGGTTGAACAACACACCAACATCTCCACTCTTTGCAACCGTGGCACATCAAAGGCTTCTCCGCCCATTTATCTGTGTGTGTGCCTGTAAATCAAAAGGCATACTCTGAACATGCACAAGCACACACGCAGACAGAGAGAGGCTCAGACTGCATTAGCTTTGTGCAGCAGCATCCAAGGGCTGGGTAGGGGAGGTAAAGGATTTTGCTGTAGACGGGGGAATTACTTGCCTCAGCTCACTCTGTCAGGGAGGAGAGGGGGATGACTGTTTACCCGCAGTGAGTGAGAGAAGGAGAGAAAGAAAGGAAAGACAAGAGAGGTCAGCGCTGTGTCTGAGACGGTGCTTTTTTCTCAGCAAGTCACCTATTGCCTCACTTTCACCCCTCGTTTGCCCCTGCCGCCGCCACTCAAAAGGTGACGCGCACATACACATCTACCCTCTGTCTCTAAACAAAATGGCTGTATGGAGCGTTAGATAAAAGGGGCCAGGTCAATGTAATTAGCTGTAACAGCATGTTCAGGGGCAAGATACTATACACAGGGACAGAGGAAGAATAAATGCACAAACACATTTGGAAACCCGCTGAGAGGGAAACCGAGGAATGCATCCCTCCACACATACACACACACGCAGATGATCTGTGCATCCCAGTGTGACCATATGGTTTGGCGGGGACTTCCTACCCACCGCAGAGGAAGTGTCCGCTTACAGTGTGCAGTTCGGTTGTCCGCCATCACATCCTGTCTCCCAGCTCTAAATGGCCATGCGAATCCTGCTCGGCTCAACCCGGCCACGGCTTTGAAGTTAAATCAAGTAGAAAGGAGACACAGTTCACCATACTGTGCAATCAGTATCAGCATGGGATCTGGTGGGGCGCACGCAACCTCAAACAACGAAGCGCTGGCAGCATAAAGACAGAGCTTTGTAGCTGTAGTGCGTAAAGCCAGCTCCGCTTTCCAGACCGTTCTGTTGGCTGATTCCCACCTTTTCCCTCTATTGTGTCGGCATGACTGACATCCACCTGTCCTTGGGTGGAGGGTGATTAGGTGTTCTTACCAGCTGGCTCTTTGTAACAGAGTGGACACTTGTAATAGATTGTGTGCAAAGAGTGATATGATGGGTTGATGATGGAACGATCCAGCGGACATTGACTAAACAGTCTGTGGAATACAGCAGGGCGGGGTTATTGATGACTCTCTTAAACAGCGGGTATCATTGCCATGGCAGCCCATACATTATCACTGTGCGGCCACGCCCCTTTCACTGGCCTGAACCAATGGAAAGGCAGCTGCCGAGCAAACAATCCCCAGCAGTGTTGGAATGGTTGAGGGGAGAGAGGAGAATGTTAAATGTGCCACTTCATCTGGTGATTGACACAAAGCCTCTTGTTTACCGGCGCCACGGAGATTTGCATCTTTTTACCGTTGCCCCTCCCTCTCCTCTTCTCTTTCATTTTTGCTCTTCTCTTCTTCTCTGCGTCCCCACCCGCCTGCCTCACTCCCACAATCCTCCCTGTTTGTGGCAGCGCTGCATGAAGTGGATATTACCCCACCCTGCTGCTATGATATCGATCAGCCTCCTCCCTCCCTCTCCTCCTTTCTCTCTCCTCTCTTCATAGCCCACTGCATTGATTCCACCTCTCCCTCTGAGCCCGCCAGCTAGGAGTGATTACACACGCTGCTCACACACAGTGATGCAAGCACACGCACATACAAACACACACATTAGAGTCTTTGCTAGGGGTGTGGGGATGTGTAGCCTTGCTTTGCTTTAAAGGCTATAAAGCTCAGCGGCTGCTGCACCAGCCCTGCGAAAACACTGCTTCTTTTCATTCAAATCAACCAATGACTGCAAGCTTAGCATGACATATTACCATAATAAATGTCATTGTTAGAACATGTTAGCATAGCACACAAGCGGGCTGGTGTAAAGCCAGCTGTGCTCTGGTGGGTTTTTGTCAGGCTGGTGTTAAAGATGGCTGTGGTAGGGCTTGACAGGTGGGCTCCAGACACCTTGTGATTCTGTGCAGAACCGCACAGAGCTAATGCAGACTCCTTATATAGGCCTGTGGCGCTGACTCCCCAGCAAAATACTAGCAGCTAACCTACTATAGTCAAAGCAGTTAAAATGAAACGGCACAGAGTGGGTGTCAGCGTTAAATAGACAAAAGACTTTATCAAATAGTTTAAATCAGTTGTGTACATTTGTAAGGGGGGAATGAAAAATTAAGCACTCCAAGGTGAGTGGAAAGATTCACTGTGACTGTGACTCTCCACACCAAAAGCTGAACTTGCCTAGGCTGTAGCAGTAGCCAGAGCCACAGGCTCATCTGTACACACTTGCACATTAATTAGTTAAATACCTATCTTCTCATGTTTACCAGATAGGATCTCTGCTGACAATAACTGGCAGAGAGCAAAAGGTTTGGGATGAGGGAGCCTAGCTGATGAGCTAAACAAGTGCAGCGCGGGCCGATGCCGCGAGAACAACCACTTATCTCTGTGTAACCTCTCTCTGGCAGCAGCAACAATCCAGCAGAGAGTCTACAGCAACAGGCCAGAGAGTCCACATATTATACACACCCTCACTGCCATTTGGCATTTAAATGGCATTTTAGCGGGGCAGCAAAAACAGTTTGCACCTAATTATGGCCAGTTGCTGCTGTGTCCAGAGTTAAACGAGAGTCTCACACAGCCATCCACACAAGAGCGGGGCTGTTAAGTCTGCTCTCGTAAGGATAACCAATGCCGCTGCCTCCAGGCTTAATGCTGAGGTGGACTGGATGTGAGTGTTGATAAAGGGCCTCCATAACATGTAAAGTGTTAACAGTCCAAACAAAGGCAAAGACAAGAGGGGAGAGCAAGGACAGTGAGTCTGATCAATAGCAGTGATCAATATTCTCCCTCTGTACCTTTCACTGTGTGAATTAGTACTGCGATATAACCTCTTAGGCGGGCTCAAAGTGACTTTATTTCAGTGGTGTGAGCTGATAAATTAAATGTTAAAGTAACCTACATAAAACCCTCAATTATCAACTTCAAAAAAGCCAGAAAGTCCTTTGACAAATAAATAACATTATGTCTTATTATCACTCAAAGCAAGCCCATCTTAACTCATCTAATGATCCAGTGAGGCATCCTTAGAGACGACACTTTGGGCCAAAAAAGTACTCCAATAAGACAGTCAGCCATCTGTTAACAGCAAGCTCCATCAGTCCCCTACAGGTCCTGTCACGAGTCCACAGCTCAGAGAGTGTAAGCACAATTCCACTGCGGTACACACGCTGTGGAAATGAGGTGTGTGTTTTGTGTAAATGTGTGTATCTTGGCTCTACAGGGAGGAGAGGACGAGAGGTCGCCGTCTTTACAAGGAGCGCACCCAGGCAGACGGGGGTCTCAATCACCTCCAGCAGCCCTCCACACCCTCCACTCGCTGATGGTAGAGAGCCTCTCGCACTCATCCACCAACTCCATTACCCACTCCGACAGGGCCGCACATTAAATCATTCCATTTCACCTGGAGAGGAGGGTGAAGGTAGGAGACAGAGAGGTGGGAGAAAAAAGAAAAAAGAAATCCTGCCTATTCTTTTTTCTTCTTTCTTTTTTTTTGCTGCTGTGTGAACTGATTCGGACATGGCCGAATGAGGTGCTGGGCCGCCATCAGTAATGGGCCAAGATCAGCCCCCACCCCCCAATCCCACAATGCCTTGAGGCACGAAATTCATCACAAGGACCAGACAGTAGAGGAGACACAGAAAGGAGAAGTCGAAGAGAAATAATGTGGAATAAGGAATGCCGTAAGATATGAAAAAAAAGGCAAATGATGGGAGCCTATAAAGAGTTATTCACCCTCAAATGGGGAGGGCATTATGGCGATCTATAAATGGGCTGTTAAACTCAATAGCCCAAGGTTAGCCTGTCGTGATACTGCAGTGAAAGTCTATATAGCTGACTGTATTAGTCCTACCATAAACACACACAGCTCCATCTGGATTAAAAAAAGTATTTAAAATGCTCTGATTATTTCAATTAGCTCCAGAGCAACTATGAAGAGGAATTAAGCAGCACGTCAGACAAAGCTCCAAACAAAGATTGCCATGCGCGGCAGCAGCTCGCCTTAACAACTGCATAGGGGTAAAGGAGAAGACACTGGATAAAAGACATAAGGATTCGACAACTGTACAAAAAAGGGACTTAGGGGAGGTCTGTATTTTCTTAATCATTTCATTAAGATAGTGCTTAGGCTAATTTAACAGTAGGCTTAATAATGCAGACTTTCCTCCCTCTGCTCTGTACACAAGTGTTAACTGCCTGCTGGAACAAAGGCGGCTCTGTTCACAAACACAACACTGCCAAACTGTTAAGTACATTCCTATAAAGAGAAGAACAAAGAGCGTTTGAGCGCGGCGGGAGCAGAAATGAATACAGCTACTGAGGGGATAGCACAGCTCGGCCCTTTGATGCCAGGAAATGTCTTTACCATCGCGGATAGTGTTTATGCTGCTTCACAGCGTACTGTTTAAGATCGAAGCAACAATAAAAATCAACTGGTAGTGAAATCTCAGCGGAGATGGTGTTTGGGAGAAATCGCGGCAGTGAGAGAGAGAGAGAGAGAGAGAGAGAGAGAGAGAGAGAGAGAGAGAGAGAGAGAGAGAGAGGTGGGGGTTGGGGGTTGTTGAGGCATGTGCAGCAAAACAGCAGACGACAAGAGGAGATGGGAGAGACTTCAGAGGTTTGGATCGGGTGGTTTTTGGAAAGCACGACAGCTGACTTGGTCAATGCAAAGAAGGAATAATGAAGTGTGCAATGTTGTGTGTGAGCGGACGGAAGTTCGAAAAAAAACACAAAACACCTATGCGCAGAATAAACTAAGTGTGTGTGCATGTGTGGCGAAGCGTCTCCAAGCCCTCGCAGCTGTGCCCCCCGCACCGCCCAGTCCTGTGTGATCTGTTGGCAGTGACAGACATGCAAACACAATTTGGACTCGGCCCGTTCAAAGCGCACAACGCCAGTCACAGCCATTGCAGGCGGAAATGTGACGCACTGAGCGGAAAACACACAATCCTCCCTCTGTGTCCCAGGAAAGACCAGTCTAAATTTATCATTAACAAAACCTGTTTGTCCTGCTTTCCTCCTTCTTTTTTTTATTATTTACATTTCTGTACTTTAAGATAGTCATCTTTTTGTGTTGCAGAAAGTAAGGCTGTGCTCAGTCGTTGTCTGGGGATATTAGTGTATTTTATGATTAAGGGGATTTTACGCAATCTACAAAACAAATTCCTCATTTGAGTGTAAAAGCATTCAGCATCTCCCATTCGTTGGTTATGGAGCAGCTCCAGTATCTAAATCTTGATGACATGACTGCTAAGACTCTTGACTCTTCGGTTTTTCGGCTTCGGAGAGGGCTTTCTTGTGCACATACACTCAGACTGGACTGCGTGGTGTGTAGGAAATGGCACATGAGAGCCCTTAAACAGAGTGATATTACCCTTTCATGATCAAAGCACGAGCATATGTGAGCCAGTTGCACTGCATTAGATCAACAAGCATTCAGAGATGGAGAATAGATAAAGCTAGCGGTGAGTCAAGCTGTTGCACATGTACAAAATGTCAGAGGGGCTGTACGAGCTCGCTGCTGCAGGGGAGCCGCTGGAGATGGCAGCCTGTGGTGATGTTGCTGTTGTTTTAAGGGCTGTGTGAGGCAGCGGGCTGCGAAGGTACAAAGTGTAGACATTCCTCAGACCTCACAGCAATCCCTGAAATTTCCTCCTCTCATGTCTGCTCCTCTCTCTGACCGATGCCCTCGCCCTTCTTCCCTCTTTCCTTCCTCCCTTTGCTCTCTCTACTGGCAAGAGTTAATTTGCACCATGTGTTCTTTAACGGAGAAAGGGAGAGAGGGGGTGGGGGGAAATAGGGCCCTAGTGGAAGCGTGTGAACCTGATACCACTGTAAATCTCCACTTCCACAGTGTTACCCTCACGCCCCTCCTCCTCCGCCTCCTCCTCTCTCATTCTTTTTTTATTGGCATGTCACACATTGGACAAGCTGGAAATTACACTGAGCTGAGCTGAGAACCAGCGGTGAAGCACGCCAGATACACACTTAAGCTGAGAGAGCCGGGAAAAGTGGAGGGTGGAGGGGGAAAAAAAAGGGGACAAGGAGGGAAGTGGAAATGTAAAGTGGGAGAGGACGAGGAGGTGGGTTAAAATTAGCCACCCATTTTCAGAGCAGAGGCCAATCCAATTAAAGCTTGACCAATCCACGCAAATGTGTTTAGTGTCCAGTTACTAGACTAAGCGCTGGGTGGCCAGGCAGAAGAGATTCTTCTCTAAATTCAACACTCAGTTCAGCTACTGACAAATACTACCTTAGATACTTACGGCTGAAAAGGACTAGAAAAGAAAAAAAAAATAGACAGACTCATCTTCAATTCTATGGTATCTACTGTAGACACCATGTAGCCTCAGAGATTATGAAACACTATGAACATTAGCCTACTTCAAAGGATCCTTCACCCTCTAATTTAGAGTCAGCCCCCTAAGGAGGAGTTGACTGTTTTTATTTCAACAGGAAGACCTGGTCAGGTAATTAAACAGGCCCTGTCATTATTTTCATATGCAACGACCAGGTTGGGGGTAGTGTAGGTTTTGACAGCGTTAAATCAACCTGCGTTTCTGATCGCCTTTGCTGCATTTGTTTTCTCACTTTCTCATCAAAGCTACTGCAAAAGACGATAGTGTGTGTGTTTGCACTTCCACTTTAAAGATAAAATGTAGTGCTCCATGCTGGAGCGCAGTGAATTTGCTTCAGATGTTAGTGAAGACATCAGAGGAGACATTTTCACTTGTGATGTGCCAGAAGAAAAAAAGGAAAAGAAAAAGAAGAAAAGTGTCTGAGGAACCACTGAATATTTCAACAACTCAGCAAAAAGGGATGAAATTAGCACTTGGATATATATGCACGGCTCAAATGTCATCTGTCACTAAAAAAACATGACGTCACAAATTTGCATGCATCTGTGTTTGTAAGAAGCAGCCAAGGGGGTGAAAGCAAACTCAACTAATGAAACTCCAACAGGGAAGAGTGGGCAAAAGGGTTCTCTGCTGAATAATTTACCAGCACTGGGTCAAAGAGGTGGCTATTGATTGAGCTTTTAAAGAGTCTTATGAAAATGCTATGGCCGCTGGCCTGGCCCTTCAGCCACAACCAACCCCCACTGTCCAGAGGCTGCACCCTCTCCATCTGGGAAGGTAATCACTCCTCATAAAAACACACAAAACCCCATTTTGATTTCAGTCCGTCTCGACTTCCCTCCCCTCCCATCTTCCATCCTGGAGAAAGAGATCATCCTATTGGCTGTACAACTAGTTTCCATAGCAGCATTTAGCTAATGCACAGGGAGGGCAGTGACGGTGAGAGAAAAGTGTTATCTGTCCAAAAAGATGAAAAGAGGGGGATACAAGGGAGAGTGGAAGCGAGGAGCCGTGGGGAGGGTTGGGTGGGTTTGGTCTTATACCCACGAGCGGTGCTGAATACAGCCTCCTGCACTCGCTGAGTCTGAACTGTGCTGTTATCTCAACCTTGCCATTTGTATTTCTGTATTTATTCATCGCTGCGCTCATGTGGACAATCAATCTAACCTGCCTCCCCAAAGAGAGACAGAGCTGTGTAGCTGTCTGAGAGACGCGTGCCTGTCTCCATCTGATTTGAGAAATGCACCGAGCTTGCAAACTGACACCAGAGAAGGACTAGCACTTGTCAGTCTTGCAGATTAGGTCTGCTTGAGAACATGCCTGCATTAAAACAGCTGCTGCTGCAGCCAGTGACCCCAACACCTCAGCGAAATGACCTAATGTTGGTACAAAGAACGGCATTAATAGCTTCACCTCAACAAAACTTTCAAGTGTGCAGAGACAGAGGAGGAGGGAGGGAATGGGAGAGGAAGGAAGGATTGGTGGGGTGCATACCTCCTCACAGAGGGGCATTAATCAAAATGGTCATAATGGGGAAAGTCACCTGATACTGCCCAAGCAGCAGTAAAAAATCCTTTGCTCACATGGCCCAGTCACAACCAACTGTGAGGGAAGGAAAAGGAAGTGAGTGTTTGTCAAATAAAGGAAGCTAATCTGAGCGAATAAGGTTGTTCAAATCAAAAAAATTATTCCACTTCATGTGTTAACCTGCTCCAGCTTACCACATATAAGAAACAATATGTCAGCAACAATTTACGGTGTGTTTTCCTGTTGTAGATAAGTGACAATGAATGGCCATTCAGCGTGCAGTAGCTGTTGTGCTGTGGCTCTATTGCTTTAAGGCTGCGACTCAGTGGAGAACATTACAGGCAGAATGCTTCAATCAAACAGCTTGCGGCAGGCTCGGCTGGCCAGCCATGTCTATAGCCGCCTAGATGCCCTTGTCAAAGCTGCTTCCTCACAGAGAGCACAGAGACAAGCAGACACTTAAGACAGCCCCACACACAATTGTGAAAGGCTGCACCTCCACATGTTCATGTCTGTGAAATGTACCAGCTCACTTACACCAGCTGAGTGGACCGCGGAATGAAAAGGAGAGCTGAGACACACACACACAGACACACTAACACTCGCACACACACGCATACAAAATTGCCCCTAATGAGGGTAGCGCCCCTCTCTCAAGAGATGGCAGCGGCTGCTGCTCCACTCGATAAATATTAACAAGAAGTGCGACTGATGGCGGTGCTCACTGATCCATAATTGCATTTCAAAATGTTCGATGGGGGTGGGGTGGAGGGTGGTCGCGAATGGAGAAACGGGAAGATAGAAAGAGGGAGCTTAGCCTGCTAGGCAGTGACAAGACAAGTGATGCCTGTCTAGTCAACCTCCTTCCATCATCACGATGGCTCGGCACCAATGAGACGTTTTGGTAAAAGAAGCGCACAGGTTCTGCGTCGCAGTCTTCTTTTCATTGACTCTGCCGCTGTATGCATCACTCAGTACTCTGACACTACAGCTTTAAATAATGAGTGAAATCTAAGGAAGGACCAGGGGATAGTAGAGGACTCCATTCACTAATGCTACATTGTACATTAAGTGATTTTTCTTTGTTGCATGGATCTGAACATGCGCAGACAAGCTAGCCGCAAGCTAATTAGCCAGTGGATCTCATTGTTAAGCTAATTCTCAGCATTTTGGATTCCATTAGGACTGTACTCAGGGTCCACAGAAAACCTAATAAGTGCCCATGTTAAGCATGCGTATTTATGCACATATATTTGCATCTTTATCAAACTGTTTTAATTTTTTTGCTTTGAATCGGCAGCATTTTCTGAGGATGTATGATAAACACCAACTAAAACCACCAGGAAACAGTTGTGTGAGATATAATTAATGGCGAGCGTGTGTGTGTGTGTGGGTTTGCGTGTGCAGCGGAGGAGTACACATGGTGTTTACATGACAACTGGGAGAGTACGCTGTTATATCCATCCAACACAAACATGTATTTGAAACACACACACAGGGACAGTGAAATGAACTGATTTCTATAAAGGTGACCGCATCACAATTTTAACATGTTTAAAAGAAATTAATAAATAATAAATTAATAAACTTTAAATAAATACTGAAGTAGCTGGATAAATTACTGAATAGGAATATTGTCATGTGGTATATAAATCTAGCATTTTCTACATCATTTAGACATGAAACATTTGTGATATTATATAGTCCTGGAAATAACTGTGCCATATGAAAACGTAAAAAACAAAATCCTGTATAATCTGTGTTTTTATCATTTATTTTCAAGCTATCAGGTAATTAAGGGGGCTTAATTGAGCTCTCAATCATCATGTTTCACGACTCGTTGAGGTGACATCTTTTCACAAGCACTAGAAATGTTCACCTGTCACAAAGAGAGAACATGTCAAACAGTCTCTAAATAAAAAGTGTACACGGCTAGGTGAGTATCTGGGATTAATGAACTCCATTTCAATTTAAATGTAACAGGTTTTACATTTTGATGGCAGCTTGAAAAAAATCCAGATCATTTTATATTTCAGCTTCATTTGATAGTTCCCACTTTTAATATACTAAATATGGGTGAAGGAGAATGCAATAGGACAAAATACAAACCGATAAGATTCCCTTCATTTTTCTCTATCTTAGAATCACTTAAAACAAATGACCACGTGTGTCTCTACTGATCAGACATCCAGAGGTCATGCAAAGACACGTGCACAAATGCTGCATGTGAGATATACAGCCAACCCCTAATCAATAGGACCCAAGGTTTATGTGCAATTGGTTTTCCTTCCCAGGTACACCTTTCGTCTTCTCACGTCTCATCAATTAGATTGACGCGGCAATTACTTCCAGCAGCACACATGTGTACAATGTGCACGAGTGAACATGGTGTTTGACGACGCTGGCAGCGTGAACAAACGTGCTCCATCATGGCGCATTTTCACTGGACGTGCATGCAAATACTAAACCCATCACATATTCGCTTGCACACATCTCACAGAGCACACTCAACCTTGAAATGGCTACAACAGTACAATGTGTTTTTAAGACAGATGCCAAGACGAGTGCCACAAAATCAAAACCAATGAATACAGTACACACACACACACACACACACAAATATACTGGTTATATGACAAAGAAAATCCCTCATCCTTTTAAGCTAATCAGGCCTGCAACATATGAGCCGGACTCCTGGCAAGATAATTGCATTGTACATGGCATCTAATTAAATGTCCATAAGCAGAAAGATCCAAGAGTAGACGTGTGTGTGCGGCTAACATTGAGAGAGAGAGAGACTGTGTGTGGGTGTGTTGGTGTACTGGGTTCCTAAATCCTGTGTTCCCGGAGGGAGAAACGCTGCAATCACTCCATTAGCGAAAGAGGGGGGGCAATCGGGATGCTGGGAGAAAGCAGAGGGAGTAAGAGAAAGGGATGTGGGGAGGGGAGGGAGGAACACAGCTGACTTGGCCAATAACAGCAAATGATGTTAGATACAAGCATAGAGGGAGGTAGTGGGGTGTGTGTGTGTATGTGTGCGTGTGTGTGTGTTGGGGGGGGGCAATGAGCGTCGAGGACATGGACACAATGACTAGAACATGGGATGGGAGGAGGGAGAGGGAGGTGAGTGACAGCAGATAAAGAGGAGAGGGGATGAAGGGAGTGGGGGGGCTGAAGTGTAGAAACAGACAGATGAGAGAGTGAAAAGGAGAGAAATTGAGACAGAGCAGACAATCGAGGTAAGAAAGCAGGATGAATTGGTGAAGCTGGGGTCAACGGGCAGATACGGCTGCAGATTGTTCAGTGCTCAGTCGCTGTCGGACAGCTTATTGTCTTCGGCTCTACTCTCGCGCCGACAGGTAACGCCAGCGTAGCTCTGTGTGCGCACGTGTGGTAGTGAGAGCAGATAAATATGTGCACAGCCTGTGTGTTTGTAATCTACATTGCACGAGCAGGATATAAACATAATGACAAACACACGTACAAACAACTGCAAGCTCGCTGCATCACTCTCATCAAATATAGATTGCAGACACATTGCAAGGTCACGGCACCGGGCGTAAACTGAAACTAACCCTAGTGGGAAAACGAAGTGGAGGATTGTTGACTCTTAATTGGCCTAAGGGATCACATCAGAAAAAGTAAGACAATCTAAATGCATCCTAATAAACTGACAAAGTTTACTACAGCTACATTTTTCCCTTTTTCAAAAATTTAAATATAGGCGTGAAAAAGAGCCTAAAAATAATAACGTGGCAGCAATTCAATATCATGCCTCCACTACAGATTTCGTTTAATATGCCTAACGGTTAAAATGGCCTCCTACTGGTCACCTCTGTATCTGGGCAGACATTTTAGGAGGAGGGCAGGACTGAAATCTATATGGCTGGATCAATATGTCACAGAGGTTACAGTGGGCATCACAGCTGCCACTGTTAAGTAAACAAACTAGGGAAAATGACCGTCCACCAAATCTAAAATGACCCCAATAATGCTGCAGGATGGATTTATTTTCTTTGTTTTTTTTGCATGTGTTATTGCAAAAGGGCTGTACTGTGTGTGTGTCTATATGTGTGTACACAAACGACAACACAGCACATACACATGCAACAAAACCAGTCTGAGAATCGCAGCGACGCAGAGAGGCTGGCTTCAATCCTTGTTCTTCCCCACGCAGGAGAGATTGATGGCTGCATTCAGGATTTCTACACGCCACTAATTGGATTCACAGGTCATTAGATAAAGTACACGAGTGAGACTGCTACAGCCTAAAGACTGAGGGAGGGAAAGAGAGAGGAGAGAGGAGAGAGGAGAGAGGAGAGAGGAGAGAGAGAGAGAGAGAGAGAGGAAAAAGGAGAAGGGTGCAAGAGGGGAAATATTGATGAGGTTGTTTGGTTCAGGACCAATGAAATTTCCTCCCCCACTGCTGCGCCTCAAAGCCCTGTATCCCCACATAGAGAGAGGGGGGGTGGGGTGTTGATCGATAATTTGTGCGGCAAGAAAAGAGTGGGGGTCAGAGACAGGGAATAGGGGGTGGGGATGGGAAATAAAAAGAATGAGTTGACATCTAATCCGTTGTTACAAGGATCTCCAGTTCCCGGTTGTCTTTCCTTTTTTAATATATTGTGGAGAGGAAAGAAAATGACATTAAACTGACCATTATGGCTGAGTAAAGAGCAAAATGAGTGGATGTACTCTTTTTTTTTTTTTCCTCCCAAAGGCACAAGTCGGTGCCCCAGTTTTGAGAAGGGGGTTGACGGGGGTAGATTCGAGGTTGGCCAGCTAGAGGGTGGTTTATACCGACATGTGCAATTATGGCCTAAATCAGCTATCATCCTAAAAGAGGATTTGGTGCTGATGTAGTAAATAGAGATTATGAGTATTTTGATGCAGCTAGCATAAGTGCCAATCTTTTGTGATTTGTAGCCCAGTGACAAAGTGAGCTCATTGAGAAGCGCTGTACTTGTTTAGAGAGCCAGCGGGGCTTGTTGTTTTAACATAGGAGGACAAGGGTACAGTCTGCTCAAACACATACAGGCATGCAGATGGCTGTTCATTAATTACAGATGGATGGGGGGGTGGTGTAACAGGGAGGGAGAGACGCAGAAAGAGAGGGAGAGGGAGAGACAGAGAGAGAAAGAGAGAGAGAGGTCAGCTAATGGAGCCAGTATTCTCTCTCTCCCCCTGGACAATTACCTCTGTCTGCCCCAGACCTCTTCTGGCGCTCTTAATCAAGGTGCAGGTGCGTGGGTTTTTGTGCGAGTGTGTGTGTGCGCATGTGCGTGCCCGAGGAGGGGTTCCTGCCGTCCTCAGCACTCTCTAGCAACAATCCGATTAAAGCCCTGCTGCTGTGGGCCTGGCTGTCCTCCCCTCTGAAAGGCCTGCAGCTCACCTTAAAACCCCGTCTGCACGCAAACAACTGCCCTTCACACACTGGAGCGTTCACACAAGAAGCAAACGCGCCACTTACCTCAAAATGCATACACACACATATACCTCCACAGACAATTCCACATTTTTCCAAAAGCGGTGTGTGTGTGTGGCCTCTGAGCTGACCTCCCATCATCACCCTGGCTGTTGGCAGCCATTACTTTGGCCCCCTGGGGCCTGGCCGCCCCTCACTGAGCCCTCTGTGCTCTGCTTAGACAACCAATCTGTTAAAAGACAGGCAATGCTCACCACAGCAGGGTTAGGTGCTGCTTCATTTGGCAACACAGACCCATCGATTACATATTCCATTAGTCTTTGTGCATTAGATGGCAGTCACATTACTGCAAACCTTCACCGAAATGCAATCTGCTCTCAGTTCACGGCAGTTGAAAACCACAAAAAAAGGACCAATTAAAAACTTTTGGTTGCATAATTGATTTCAGGCTTCACCGGCAGGCTCGCATTTGGTGAACTCCCACTGGCAAATTTCTCCAGGCAAAAGAAACATTTGTTTGGCTGCCCTGACCTCTGAAAACAATCCCATAAAGAGCCAGACATTATTACTCAGAGCCAGATTTGACAATACAGCACTTCCACATTATATATTGATAAAAAAAAAAAAATTCATGACTTGCAGGTAGCAAAGAGACATTCATGGTCTCTAAAAAACATGCAGTGTGTCAGAGTCAACTGTAGTGAAGCTAAATATCTAACCGCACATCTTAAAACATGGTGTTACATCCTTTTTCGTCACACGAACAAAGACAAATCTGCCTGGTAAACTCAAATGTGGTTTCCCCTTTAGCAATCATAGAAAATGCAGTGTGGGAAAAATCAATTGTGTGTGTGTGTGTGTGTGTGTGTGTGTGTGTGTGTGTGTGTGTGTGTGTGTGAGAGATTCATTTTAGGTGTCCTATTGCAGAGAAAACAAGAGCCACTTCACTAAACTGACCGAGCCTGATGAATCAGCCGTCCTCGGTAGCAAATTAAAAACTAATTTCTTTCTTTATTCAGCAAAAGAGGCAATTTGGCCACATTAAGTTGTGAAAAAAAATCAATTGAAAACTGGTGACGGTCTCCTTCATTAAATCAATTAAGTGCATCGACAAACATCTTTATTTCCATTACAAGCATTATTACACTGCCAGTGGATTGCAAAGGTGGTTAATAGCCAGGCCTGATTCTCAGAGGGATTTTTATTTTTTCCCACTGACCCTTTAAAACAATCACAAAAAAACACCTCAGGACAATCTGATTTCAAAGTGTATTTCAAAATGATTTGTATTCAGTTCTCAGAGTAACAAATATGGGCGATTCTGCACCACTATCTCCTAGTATGGTGTATTTCTTCAGGCATTTGTTCTCTACAACAACAACTGTATGTTTTCCAGTTTGGGATGGGTGGGTGGTGGATTAGTGCCGAACGTCAGACCAGCGTGAGGACGCCGAGACACAAAATGGGACAGACAGGAAGTGAAAATGTACTCACCAGCTTGAAATCCTGAATGCTACAAATGAAATACGGAGTGTTGGGCCGCCGACTTTCAATGTACACACAATCTGCAAGTGAGAAAAAAAGAAGAAAAGAATGAGTTTGAAAGAAGATGTTCACACTTTCCCAAAGCTTTCATGTTTTTATGCAGCCAGACTCAGTAATATATTATTTTGCGTGCTGTTACCTCTGCTGAAAAAACATTTTTCTCCTTGAGTCAAATTCAATTGGAATGCGAGTAATAGGATTAAGGACTTTTGGAGCGCTACAAGGTTGCCTTTCCAAAGCAAACATTACGCCCAAGGGGAATTATGTTATTGTTCCACTCCATTTATACACCAGTGAGCAATACTGGCTTTAACCCCATTCCACCCCCAGTCATCACTGTAACTCGTTCCTACAAAATGACAACTTCTGTCATCGCACCAATGTACGTCCAGCCAGCTCTGGGTTAGCATAGCAGTGAAACAAATAACCAAACAAATAAATTAAATCTACCTTCTGTCCTCTCGCTGACGTTTGAAAATGTTGCCAAATTACATAACCGTCACGAGTGCTAAAAGCAGCACTCTCACATTGTGTGTGAGGAGGTGGCCTTGGCCGGCTGTGCTGTTAAATTGAATGTGACTGGTGGTATGGCCAGGTCATGAACCCTCATCTCCTTAACAAAAACATTCACGCTGCAGAGGACAAAAACACACAGCCACTTTCTGTGGCGAAGGAAAGAGGGAGGAGGAGAGGGACACATGGCTAATGGTTACTGTGAAGCCTGGCACAGTATTTTCCAGAAAAAGCCAAGGGTTAGAATGATTATAAGGAAAAATATTTAAATTCACAAAAGTCAAATTAGCGTAATAGTCTCCCATTCACCTTTGGCATTTAGCTGAAACACACGACCAGGAGTGTGATCGAAATGAGCAAAACTGATTTATTTTGGTTGAAATAATATCCTGTAAAAGACGGTTCTTGCTTGCTCAACAGGCAAAGAAATCAAAAGCCGCTGACACTTAATTGATTGAAGAATAGATCACACATACTGAAAATTGACCTTCTATTCAGATGGAACCGATGTAACGAGCTATTTGACTGCTCCCGCGGCTGGTTTCTGACGACCATTTGGTGCAACGGAGCGTATCTCTTGCTAACATGAACACATACAGAGGGCCATGAAGTCGGCTCTGCATGCTTTGATTTTCTACTGTAGGTAAGATTTACCCTGACAACACAAATCGCTGGTGCTCATTTCCCCAAAACACACGCTGAGCTGTCTTATTGCAGAAGAGCTACGCCACAATTACCCCCCATCAAAAAGATGTGCGGCTAGCATGGCTTTTTTTTTTCCTTTTTTTTTTTGGTGACTGACGGTGCCATCATCTGTTATTTATTTGTTTGTGTCAACAGAGTTATCGATTTGGCTGTGGTTTATCTTACCGCTTGCAGAGGAAAAGAGGGGTGGCAAAGATATTAAATGGCTCTGACACCCTAGATACCATTTGTAGAGGGGTTGGTGTGTACGAGTGCGCCTGTGACATCATAGGCTTTGTTTTTTTGAGAGGCTCTGTGAGTGAGTGTGTGTGTGTGTGTGTGTGTGTGTAACCCCAGGGTGGGCTTGTTATCTGCTGTGGGCTGAATGAGCTGTTCTAAGGGGAGGAGTGGTGGTGGGGTTTATCGCCCTCGCTGGCTCTGAGTGACGCATTATATCTCTCTCACTACTGCCCTCTTCTCGCTTTTCGCCTCTCCCTCTTTTTCTCCCTCCTCTACACCATCCCTGGAAGTCATTTACAAGATAACATGAATGAAAATATCCATCAGTGCTATTGTGTGATCTGTGAGCAACACAGTGTGTGTGTGTGTGTGTTGAGAGGGACAGAGAGAGAGGAGCGGGCAGAGGAAGAGAAGGTGGAGGAGGAGGAGGGAAGAGGAAGGGAGGGAGTGGGGGGAGGGCCGAGAACAAAAGAGACTAATCTGAATGAGATGACATGTTTCGGAGGAGTCAAATCGGGGGAATTAGGGTTTAGTGTCCCCTCACCTCGTCGGCACATTCATTTAGAGAGGCCAGATCTCCGTGTCTGCACCCCAGAGCACATCAACAGGCATAAAGAACAGACAGCGAGAGTGAAAAAGATAGGTGGTGGGAAATAAAATAAAAAAAAGAGAGAGAGAGAGACAGGGATCTAGTTTAATCATTCACAGACAGCCAGCGAGTCTATTCTTCGAACGTCAAAAGCACATTTTGAATTCATCCCGGGCACTAAAAGTCTACTACCTCAAGGGCATTTCTCTAAAAGCGACTATAGCGCGAATCTCAATGAATGTTAAAGTTAAAACCGAGTTAACACTTTTGAACGAAAAGGAGGCAATGGAGCTCGGGGGGAGACTGGGTGGGTGAGGCAGGGCGGGGGCTCATCGAAACGGGCCACGTGGTTTCTTCCGGGGTCTGCCCGGCTTGTTAAACATTCCTGCCATTTTGTGCATTTGGAAGTAGGTCTCCTCGCTCAAGTGGAGAAGTGAAAAGGGGAGGGACGAGAGGTTTAGTGGTGGTGGGGGTCAATGTTGGGGGACGGGCAGGTTTTTTTTTTTTTTTTTTTCTAAAAAAGGGTTGAAGTGTGTGCTCGTTGGATAGATGGAGCCTTCACTGTAGGAGGGACAACCACAGCGGGGCCTTAGCAGTGGAGTGCTCTCACTCCCCACAACAGCCCTGAGCTTCGCGTCTTCGACTCGCCTTCGCCCTGCGATCCACTGTTGGATCGCCGCGCCACCCAGGCAGATAGGGAACGAAAGAAAGTTCAATACTTCGACACGGGGAGATAATCATGAAGTTACTGAGCACGGTCCCTCACACCCGAGCACTTTACTGAAATCTGATCCTGAATACTGTCACTGCTGAGTTCAAGCGACAGAATATTCATTGTTGTAACCTCGTGACATACACACACACGCGCGCGCAGACACACACACACAGCAATTTTCTCAGCTGTGGCTCATTGTTCAGCCAGCCATTCTCTTATGGCTGCCAAGCATGTCTAATCTAAAACACACCTAGCCTCAGCAAAAGAGCCATGTCCTACTTGCTCTGCATCAAGCAAATAAGATGCTGTTTAATTTGCTGCAGCATTTTACCAGAGGGGAGGGGGAGTTCTTAGATAATATCAGCTCGGCTTTCTTTTTACAAGCAGCCAACAATGGAAAAGTCACATTGTGAACACAGTCATATATGCCAATGTTTTGTAAACAGCGAAGAGGGTGGGTGGGTAGTTGTGGGGGGGGGTTGGTTGGTGCTGTGGAATGAGAATCAGCTAAACACAGCAAGAATATGAGCATATTTTAGGATACATAGCAGGCTTATTAACTCAAGAGGAGTGTTTGTTTAAAGCCACGCTCACAGGTGGTGAGTGTTAGCCGTGAGGCAGGACGCACCTGCATTGTTAAAAGTGGCGCTTGGCTCAAACTGGCAGAGTGCACATGCACACATGCAGCCAAGCAGCGAACGGCTTTAGCAAAAGCAACCCCTCCCACCACCCCTTGAGTGTACTGATCCTAAAATTAAATAGCACAAGGAATGTAATAATGGAACCACAGGGGTGTGAGGGGGCTAGAGGGCCAAGAAAGAGAGCTTGGGAGAAAAGAGGGACACTGGTGTTATTACTGATCCACCACCGGCGCACAGTGCCTCCAAAAGAGAGACCTGGGCTGGCTTGTGCCACTTCCTGCTGGGTCGGTCCCAGTGGGGTGGCGAAACAGGCAGTCAAAGCCTGGAGGTGCACGGACACTTGATTCTTCACTGACTTTGCTTCCTCTCCCTTTCTCTCCCTCACTCCTCATCCACAAGCCCAACAACTCTCCCTTCTTCTCACTGGAAAAGCAGTGGGAAATACCTGGCAAGCGATACCATCAAGCTCTCTACAATAGGGCAGGCCTACAGCTGACTGAGCTCCTAGGGGAGAACAGAGGCTCTTTGACAACACCCCCCCTCCCCTTTCTGCCTCTCCTTTCCCTCTCGGCTAGC
>JBAJHX010000041.1:9678932-9692021 GCA_037176925.1 Amniataba percoides
GTGTGTGTGTGTGTGTGTGTGTGTGTGTGTGTGTGTGTGTGTGTGTGTGTGTGTGTGTGTGTGTGTGTGTGTATATGGGTAGGCAGTTGGTGAAGAAGATAACTGAACACACTGGCTGTAATTTCCTATGTCTTCCCATTAAGCACCCAAGCAATGTGGGCCACCCCCCACCACCCCACACTACTTGACCTTTTGCTAGCTGCTAGATAAACAAAAAGACATGGCGGCAATGATTTAGTTGCAAGGCAGAAAGCACTGAGCAGGAGGAAAGTGAGAGCAGACTGCACACGCACAAACATACACACACGAACACGGCTACCTAGCCTGGCTTCCTTCCGACATCAAGCGTTGACATTCCCCCTCTAATACAACCAATTTATAAACAGTAGGTGAAAGAGAGGCCATGTTTACAGCTGTGGAAAAGGTTGGTTCTCTTTTTAGCCTCATTCATCCAACGTAATAATGACATTATACCACAGCTCAAACATCTCCCTGGGAAACTGGAGTACCTTTTGGCCCGAGAGGAAAGAGCATACTCGGGGTGAGTCAGATGGTGCTGGGTTGAAATCATTATCGTGGCTGTCGTCACTATCACATCATCTAGTGAAGCACCACTTTGCTTTATTGACTTAGCCCAAGACAAAGCACAGAGTGGGTCAACTTGGAATTGATTGTATGATGTATCAGCCTCTCGCCTGAGGGAGTACTTCTGCTGTTAGAGAGTTGCTACTTTAGAGAATCTGCAATCCCTCAGCAGCTCATTGCAACATACATGACTGCTGCTAAATGGGTGTCCATGATGTTAAGATGGCGGGCTTACGGCCATCAGTAAACTGGGAAAATTGATTCATGGAGATTGACTTAGGCACACTGCAGTTAACTATCATGTAGGTGAGTGTGGCCGATCTGCTGACACAGGTAACCATGACGAGGGCTTACCTCCGGGTCTGTAAACAACATCGTCTTCTGTGATGAAGGACGTGATTTCTCCGTTCTCTGTGCGCTCGTAGCGCGACTTCTTCTTGGGCGTCTTCTTTTTGCCCTTCTTGCCGGCCTCCTCGGCCGTGCCGCTGCCTCCACCTGTGCTGCCATTATCGTTGTCATCATCTTCGCTGTGCTCGCTTTCTGCATAGTTCTTGGCCCCGCCCTCCAGCGTGCAGCTGCGTCGGGGCCTGGAGCTCTCGCTCTCACGGTCACCCCTGTCCCCGTCCTGCCGTCGGGACTTTCCAGCCTCTCTCTTGTCTCGGTCCCTGTCTCTGTCTCTGTCCCGCTCTTTCTCCCTCTCCTTCTCTTTGTCGGCCGTCATGATCCGCCACGTGCCTTCCTCAGTCCTCTCACGGCTGGGCCTCCGTGAAAGGTAGACTGTGAGCCTGGGCTTCAGTCTTCTGAATTTACCAGTCAAATCCAGGGAAAATTTGGCCACACCAACAACCCCAGTGTTTCAGAAAAGCTGTGAACAAGAGAAGAAGGACAATTAGAGAATGAACTTTCTGCACTGTAAGGATAACCATAATAATACAGGTCTAGGGTTATGCTAAGTAAAAAGGTTTTCTTGCACTGGAAGAGATTTTATGTGGGTGAGAAAAACTAGATTAGTTCCTAGAGATCAGGCAGCTGTGCTGACTCTTCTCAGCATCACAGTAATTGTTGGCTCTCCCCTCTACAACCATGTATACTCTGGAGAGCACTGAGCAGCTTTATCAAAGAAGAAAACCTTTTAGATTCCTGCTCAAACATATCTCCATTCTTTCACAGTGGCTGTAAAAGTTATTAAAGGGTAAATGAATCGAGAGAGAAAAAAAGTATGAAAACGAAAAAGACATGGTGCATGTACAGTATTTGTAACACAATAAGCTAAAGGGAAGTTGTAACTGAATAAGCATATAAAAGGTAGTGCTGCATGGAGTATGCGGCATGCAGCCAATAGAATTCCTCAGAGAAACTGTGTCGAGGGGCTTTTCGGCACAAGATACTGCTTGTCTTTTGCAATGCCACGGGAGAGAACACAGCATGAAGCTCAATGACGGAGTTAACTGGCTAGCTTCTCGCAGACCATCTGTGATGACACCAGGCTCAATTTTACTCATCTGTGTGTGCTTATATGT
Source organism: Amniataba percoides (assembly GCA_037176925.1). Classification (NCBI taxonomy): domain Eukaryota; kingdom Metazoa; phylum Chordata; class Actinopteri; order Centrarchiformes; family Terapontidae; genus Amniataba; species Amniataba percoides. The sequence goes on from JBAJHX010000041.1 coordinate 9,681,038, forward strand.
ATGTGTGTGTCTACTCTGGTTTACTGGACTGCCAGACCCACCCCAACCCTCTGCCCTGGCTGACAGTCACCGCTGTGTTAATGTGAAGTGACAGCTCTGGAGGGAAGAACACAGCAATCCACTGGGTAAGGAGAGGGAGAGGAGAGAGGCTGAGCCAGTCATTTGCCATGCCCAGTCCACTGCCATTTTCAGCTACTGTCATTCAAAAAAAAAAAAAAAAAAAAAAAGGAATCCAGCTACCACTTTCTCGTGCCATAATGAAATCCTCCATAAACAGTGAAGTGGGCAAAGCTAAAGCAGGATGCTGTCTGCACTACACTGCTCTACACACTGCGCCTACAAAGGAGGCTTCTCATTTACTGCCAGTGTTTGCCCCCTCCACCCCCACCGCAACAAATTAACTAGAAATAGTTATTACAGCCCCCAGAGGGATCAGACCAGGCAATCAGCACTGGTGTTACCATGGTTGTGATAGCAGGGTGGGAGAAGGAGAGTGAAAGAGGAGGGAGGGAGAGATATTGAGCCAGGTAAAGCAGATACAGCTTCAAGTGAAAATTATACAGCATGTCTGCGAGCGGACGAGGGTTTATTGAGAGAGCTAGAAAGAATGTGTGGTGAAGAATATAAAAGGAAAGAGGAAGGTGGAGGAAAGGGTTTCGGCAGGCACGCGCGCACATATACACACGCACACACAATGAAGTGCGTTTGACAATGGCGCTCCTCAGCAGCGGGTGCTGTCATCTCGTGAGCAGACACCAACTGACAGGGCAGCTGCTCTTGTCGTCGGCTTCAACACAAACACCGGGCCTGATTAAACCGCAGCCTCGTCACAGCCCCATTAATCACCTAATGATGAGTTACCACGGCTACCACTGGGCTGCCAGCATATACACACAAGAACACATTAGTGCGCACAGAGGAACGCGAGGGCTTGGGAGAGCTCCTGACATGCATGCGTGTGAAAAAAGGCACACGCCCACCGCCGTGGATACAGGCCTCAACCGGCGTGCCAAGACGCACACTGCGCCCACCTCCTGTGTCCATATCCAGCAGCATGTCTTGGAGGTGTGAGGAACATGAAAACATTGATGAAGGTAGCATTTGATAGCACAGCACTAATCCTGGGAGCTGCCAGAATCTGTATATGAGCTAAGCACCTCTTCTCTCCTCTAATCAGTAACATAAGCCTCTCCCACTGAAACCAACGGGGACCCCGAACTGTTGCAAATGGAGGGCTGGCCCGTCCTCCTTTGATGTTGTGGGCTGCAATAAGCCTCTATAAGTATCTTTACAATCTAGGTGCTATTAGTTTGCATCTGATACACTTTGCACAACTGCCTCACTCCAATTTCTGTATCTTCAATTACCTTGCTGACGTTAACATAATAAACAAATTTCTCATATAGACACTCATGTTACTCATGTTAGATTATGTTCAAACTTTTACTAGTCAATTAACAATATGTTCAAGTGTGCATGGTTCATTTGTTGCACGTCAGTAGCCATAGTTTGACGCAGACAAAAGAGCAATTTGAAGTTGAACAAATTGAGTGAGTAAAAAGGAGTGAGTCAGTGTGAAGTGAAGTAGTAACACTGTGGCAATGAAAAGTCATAATGTATTGATGGCTGACAGGGAAGAGAAAGAGAGAGTGAGGCAGAGGGAGAAAGCGAGGGAGAAGGCTCTCCACCCACTCCCCGGGAAACAAAGTGCTTAGTAGAAAGCGGCACTGGGCTGCCTGGCCGATGAATAACGCTGCGAGGGGGCAGGTGAGGCTTGGAGCTATTACACATCAATCACTGGGCCAGGACCCTTTGAAAGATACCAGCTGTCTTAATGGAAAAGAGAAGGAGGGGGCTGCGGCTGGAGTAGGAGTTGGGGGGGTCCCGGTCAACGTCACCTAATCCAGCATTTACATTACTGCAATGGAGTCAAGGGCTAGTGGCCAGCAGGGCCCCGCTCAAATACATTTTTCTTTTCCGTGCCTGTTTAAATGAGACCTCTGGCCTGAAAAACCACACAGTTTGTGGCTCGATTAACACATCATCCCCCACAATGGCCACACAGCAGGTTTCTGTTACTAAACACGGCTTCTTTTTTCCCCGTTCTCCCTCTCTTTCTCTCTCTCTCGAAAAAGCCTTTTAAAAAGCCATGTTTTATTCATTCCAATCACTCCCACATTTACCCAAATCCATGCTCATCTCTGTAGTTTTAATCAAAACCTGTCTAAGGATAAACATCCAAATTATCACGCTTTGCTTGAGTACCTATGCAGCTGTAGGGTTTCATTTTTATCCTGCCAAATTTTGGTAATTGATTATTTTGGATTATGAATTTGCGAAAGCTGGACATTTATTCAAATAGCATTTTATGGAGGAAATAACAGAGAAACTATATTTAAATGCAAAACAGAATCCAACGACACACAATATAACCAGTGCAGTGATCCACTCAGTTTTGGGAGAGAGACTGAAAAGTCATTCATGGCATATTCAATTGGAGAATTATGAAGTAGCAAAATGTGATTGGCAAGGATTTAGGGCCGGCTTTGCAAAGGGATTGAATGAAATACTTGCATGAATACAGATTAGAGGAGAACAATGTTAGCATGAATATACACAGGGTTATTAACAATGAGGGCAACTCAAATTGATCCGAATAAACCAGCCAGATCCTCAGCAGCGTGCAGATCCTTGCCGCGGTGATGTCGAGCTGCAGCAGGTTTTCGTCAGCTCCAATCCATTACTCAGTGCCATCTAATCTAAGCTGCCATCCAAGCCCCCGTAGAAACAACAGCACAATGAAAGGCTCAGCTGGAGGCAAGGGGTAGGCCACTTCATAAGGGATTCTCTGTGGTCTCTGCACCCTGCCTGCTTTGTCTTACCTGGTGCAATCATGGCTCGCTTTATTCTCTGCGGCCCTCTCTGTTTTAGTTCACATTGGCGGGGCAAAGACACTTGTCTGCTCCACTTGTTTTTCAATTCACTGATGAGTAACCACATCTTTTTTCCTTCTGCAAAAGCTGAGCTCACAAAAGCTCTATTTTTAGCCAGCATCCGGGGTTAGTTTATTAGGTAAAAGCCATGCTCGAGAAAAGATAGCTTGGGGCTTTCCAACGTCAACATTTAAACCTGCCTAGAGACTCCCGTGGTAAAAGGCAGAGCACTGCTGCACAGGAACACATTCTCAATGACACTTTGTGCAACAATAAACTATCACTGTCTAAAACGATTAAGACAATTTACAAAAACTCCCTGGGCTAACAATTGCATCCACTGCTTTCTTTCTGTAACATAAACTGATACCCACTAAGTCAAACATATTCTCTGTCCAACAGTCCAGAAATACTTTCAGCTATAGACGTGAGGATCAGTGTGTTTGCTCCACAGGGTCTAAGCCTCCATTCCAGCTCTAAAAGAAGGTTAAATCCCACCTAGTCCCTGTTTGTGTGCTTTATGCGAGAGCTCCAAATGGCCCTGAGGGGGCCTGCTCCACAACCCAAGATGTCCATTATCTGCAGGGTCTGTGAGCAGGACTTCATTTTGAAGCCTAATACCAGCTACTTGAAGACACAGTACCTCCCGGTCTGTCACGTTTGTCTGGCTGGAGCAAAGCTGAAAACCATTTCAGCTGCTGCGGCTGCTTCACAAGGCATCGTGTTTAGACACGGCTCCTGAGGGAAATGCCGGGGTTGTCCATTTTCACCCTTCCCCTTTCCTCTAAATGAGGCACTCTTGAGAAATGTAACCAAGAGCAGGTCAGTGAGGGACCTCTCCCAATGTGTCAATGATAAGAGAAGCAGGAGAATGTGAGCTACGTGGCGGCAGACAGCGCTATCATAAATGTGGCTCTTAATTGAGTTTCCTAGTAAATTTGTGAGCTGCTTTTTTTTTTTTTTTTTTGCAGTGTTTGATTCAAAAGGATTTCTAGTGTCTTTCGCCTGAGGAGAGGCCCTGACAATTCAGTTTCTTTTTGGTGAATTATGTTGTTGTAATGGAACTTTACCCAAAGGTAAAGCCAGGGTCAGGAGAGGTATAAATAGACACTGGGGACACATTCAAGACTGACTTGTGCTAAAGAAAATATCTGCATCCTACATGTATCTTTGAACATTTATCTCTACAAAATGGAACAAAAGTGTTAGCAGGGGGAGGAGGAAATGAGTTACATGACATTTTCTCAATCTGATGTACATAGCAAAAAGATTTACTGGGAAGGAAAAAAACCCCAACAGTGATTTTGTCTTCTGTTAGAATGAAAGGACTCTTGAGATTTTAATATTTGAGCACTCAATCATGTACCACTTCCACTGATATTCTGCAATCAAATATCCCCACTCTTCCTCCAAGATCTGCCTATCAGCTTAACGATCCTATCCGTCAGTTCAACTCCAACTGGTAGTCTAAACGAGTGCAGGAGGAGGAGGAAATGTATTCATACAGCTGCCCCACATCCTCCAGCTACTCTAATCACTATGTCACACAGAGCGACGTGCCAGCACAGAGGAAAAACTAACATAAATAGATTAGAGTGACAGATAAGACAGCTCTGAGGTTTCAGACTGACAGCACAGACCAGCAGGGGCATTGAGGGATGTCTTCAAGAACAGCTCCCAAAAACAAAGCCATTAGGTCAGTACACAAGACCATTTTTCCACCTAAATTATTTAGCTATGTGGTGGCAAACTCTTCTCTGTCCTCTGGCAGATGGTCGTGAAGGAAAGGAGGGGGTGGGGGAGGGGGCAATCCCTCCATTCAACATCTTATAATGATCCCAGCCAAAAAACACCTCCATGTCCAGATACCACAGGATGGTATTACCTCTAATTAGGAAAGGGCTATTATTTCATATGCAAATGCTTCTCCTCTAACCACCAACCGCCGCCCAACCAACCATCACGATTAACAAACATGCGATTGGCAGAACAAATCAAATGAAAAAGACTTGTCTTCTATGCATAACACCCCCTTTTGTTTGCTACCTTCCATGCTAATTTCAGCTATCGCGCAACCAGAGCTAAAAAAGCTCACAAGTCGGTGTGAGCACTGCAAATAGACACCACCGGTGAACATTCTCCAGTTGGAGATGTGTTTGTTCAAGGGAAAGGACGGCTTTAGAAAGCAGTCGGCGGAGGAGGTGATGTGCGGAGTGGAATATTCAGTGTAGCGTTCAGCCTTGTCATCCACCATCTCAAGTTGTGCAGGCCGGTGATCTTAGGCAGAGGGGGAAGCACCCTCTGCAGTGCGCATGAGGAGAATAATATGAATCATGACTCTGAGGCCTTCGTGCAGCTTGCCACGTTTTTTTAAACTATAGCCATAGACAGGGCTGTGTGTAGGTATTGCCAGATTCTGGATGCATGTCTGCTACCTCATCCAAAAAAAAAGAAAGTTTTAAAAAAAAAGAGAAAAAAATAGGGGAAGTGGCTTGGGGTGATGAAAACACTGCTGGAACAAGCAGGATCTGAGCTCAGAGCTCCCATATCCTCTGAGGACAGCTCATAAAACATGCAGTGGGCTGGGACTGGGCCTCTTACACCAGTGGCATTTTAGTGGACCCTGCCACAAACACACAGGCCACACACACACAGGGAGGCTACAAACACACACAATTAATTTTAAAGAGTCTGAAGCAGTCAGACTTGGACAGTTTACTACCTGGACCACAAGCAAATGCTTGGGTCTTAACCTAAAAATATACACCAGCTACAAAAGCTAAATATTTCCAAAAACATAAGCAGCAGGGCAACAGAACAATGGGCTTTTGGGAAAATGAGACCAGAGGCTGGATATTACGCAGTGTACAGTAGTGATCCACAGATTAACTCTACTTGTTCATGTGTGAAATGGAGACTTGATCCCTGACTGATAGTGTGCTGTGCCTCCAGCAAACACAAGCTGCATATTTTTCATCTCTTCAAATAACTACTACAACATAATGGATTACACATCACCTCCTTCATTGTGCAACAACAATGGCACATTAAAAATGTCACCTGACAGAACGTATAGCTCAGGACTAAAGGCCTGTTGTTTCCTAACCCTGTTTTTTTTTTTTTAAACCAAAGGTGAACGCAGCTGGCCTGCGCAGCTGAGTTGCTGTGAATAAGCCTCAGATATTCTTGGAATGTTAATGTTAGGCTTTGACCGTGGCAGCCTTACAGACTTCGCCTCTCGTCACTGGGCCATTAATGACTATGAAAATACTACTTAGCCCTCCCTATGCCAATAGCACTCTTGTAAAATATATAGAACATCAGCTACGTGAATTTTTATTTATTTATATATATAGCAGTAGCGGCAGGATAAAATTATTTATAGCACTGGAGCAGCCACTTATACTGCACACGATTATCACAATGTTATAAGACACAATTGTTAACTAATCCCATGCTTGCATTGTGTTTAAGCACACCATATGCTGCGCCTCATGCATAGGAAATCAGCTTCTAGTACTCCTGCCATCGCAGTCGCTTAGTGGAAATCTAGGAGGACAGGTTTGTGGAGCTACAGTCTTGTTAAAATAGCTTCCCACTGCATCTGCAAGCTTATAAAAAGCCACTGAGAGCATATTCACCACAGTGCAGCATTCATCTATGTGTATACACACGTGTCAATCTAAAATGTGTAGGCCATTGACACACAGGCTTACTAGCACACATATACATATATAAAGAGGGGAAAAAAATGCTGCTGCTGAGCAACTGTATTTGCAGTCCAGGTCAGACTGTGTGCTCAGCCAATAAATGGCTGGAGTGTAATGTGCCTTGACCTTCTATCTTTCTTTCAGCAGCTCCTTACATATATTGCTGTCTCTCCTCATATATCACTCGGGCAAATGGTGCCCTTCACCCTGCTCCCTCCTGTCCCCTCCTTAAAAGGCTGAGGGGACATCTTTGCCTGCTGTACTCAACTGACAGCCCTGGCAGCTTCCTCACTAAGCACAAGGGGAGGGGGAACAAGGCTCGTTGAGGAGAAACGCTGCAATGAATAATTATGTTTCATAACATGCCCCATCCACCCCCCTCCCCTCCTTTATTAGCATCAAACAATAATTAATGGGGGAACAAGGGGCACTGAAGAGTCTGCTTTTCGCTTTCCAGAACAAGAGGGTCAATATGCCCTTCAACCCCTTTCTCTCTGCTCACCGTCAAAAGCCCGAGACACCTCATCCCTCTGAAAACACGCTCTTAGCTTATTTATGATGCCAGTTGCTCTGCTGGAGAAAAGGCAGCATTCCTGCAACACTCAGCAAAACTGGCCGGATCACTTTACGCAGCAGTTCACTACTTCCATCTCCACACTTCTCCTCAGCAGGCCAACCCAACAATTCAATAATGAATATGAAATGCCTCCTAATTGATGTCTATGGGAGTTGGAGCGGCTGAAAATACCGGCTATTGGACATGGGCTTGACTTGATTAAGTTTTTGTTTCACGTTAAAAAAAAAATCTCTGATCAGCAGTAGCAAAGCCAGTCCTGATCGAATTAGCTTTGCACTAAGAGCTCCATTGATCTTGGCACTCATCTTCGCAGATGAGACCCGGAAAGGCAGCTGGTAATCCAATAGCAGGGATGGGAAGTGCTTCAAGGACTCTGCTGTGTTTACCCACCTATTTCCTACACAAAGAGGCAAGACGTTAGTGCACACCACTCACCGGACTGATTGGAAGCCATAGGGCCTTGGGAGCTCCAGTGAAATGAATAAGAGCCACAGTGTGACCAAAAGCAAGGTACTTGAAAGCTGAAAGTAATTGCTTTCGCCACAGCTATCATGTAACGAGTAAACAGGATGAATCAAGCAGCGCCCAGATCAGCGTTTGAATGAGCTGTACCAGCAACACTCACTTCATAATCACAGCCAAAATCTTAAAAGAAAAATAAAAGAAGAAGAAGAAAAAAGCAGGCCTGACATTAATTTGAAGGCCCCATACGCCTTGAGTGCGACTAGTGTAAGGTTAAGAGAATCAATGTAGGGAAATCTGTCTTTACACTGTGATAACTTCATCGTGGCGAGCGTTGACGCAAGCCTTCGCAAACAATTTTGCATGATGTGAATGACATCAAACAAGAACTCGGAGGGCAGGGAGCATGTGAAATGAAACAGAGCAAGACTAAGGTAGTAAAAGGGCAAAACATACAGCTGTTTTGCTTGTGGAAATAGTTCAAGTGGAGTGTGCCTGAATAGTATCGCTCTCGTGCATTAACTATAGTGCTGCCACAACAGCGCACTTTCTCTCTCTCTCTCTCACACTCACACACACACACACAGACACACATGTAATCCATCAAGGATTCATGAGTGAATACTCAATATCAGACTGAGTGCATTTCTCTCCCTTCATATCACTGCAGCAAGAAAAGAGTGAGAAGTCTTCGGCAGCCCACAGACGCGCCACAAACACACACTACTCTCATACCACACTAATAACCTTGGGCTGTCTACCAATGCCATGACTTTATGGAACAGTATGGGCTCTAAATAGAAGCTCCATTTCTCACCAGCAGTCAGTAACGGCTCTATTTCAGCCGCCCTATCATTAAATATTTATCTTAGCAGAGTTGCCGATCATACCAAGGTGATAACCATTTAAAAATCCAAATCCAGGCTTTTTCCTGCCCCCCTCGTGCCCCCACCTTGCTCCACCACTGCCACAACAAAGACCTGTTTTTAAAAAAGGATTATCTACAAGTGTTCCTTTAATCAGCGTGTGGCAGAACTGCAGAAATCCCTCAACAACGGTCCCAGAGGAATACCTTTCTCTGAAGCCCTATCAGGCAGAGGATCTCCTTCACCGACAGCAGACTGAATGAGTGGGAGTGAGTGTGTTTGAGGATGAAAAGACGTGCTGCTGCCTTGCTATGATGTCCTCTCCAACAATCTGAGAACAAAGGCCTCCATTTTGAAGTGGAGTTATGATGGCACGGCGCGCTTAAGGTCCTCCGTTACTGTGTGTCCTATTGCTTTCCACCCTCTTTGTTAGCCCGCTTGTTTGTTATGCTAGCGAGATAAGCCACTGTTGTGGGTGGCTGGGGTGTGCTACAGCAACCGGTGTGCTGCTTGAGTGCCAAAGCCAACAGTCTGTGGGAGGGATTGTGGGCGTTATAGATCACTAGGAGACAGATGTCCAGCCTTGCCCCGACGCTGACTCAAACACTAACCCCGAAAACCGTGTGTTTGCAAACTGGAATGCTTCCTGGTGGGTCTTAAAGTTGATCTTTATCAGACCAGTAGAGTCAGCCCACTTCATCATGGCAACCGTCCTCTTTCACTTGGGCAGGGTTTTGTTATTTATGAAACATAAGAGGAGGAAGTCTACTCCGCTATAGCCTGATAAACATTACAAGCTGTCTCATGCAGACAAACCAGCAACCTGATTCTGCGAGTGCAAAACGGACACAAGGCTGGAGCAAACAAAGAAATGTGAAGTTCGGCTGAATGAAGAGACATTAAATGAATATTGTAAATGCCTCTGGAGAACAGATGACTGGCAGGGCACTGGCAAGACGGAGCACCATTGTCTACCATGAACACACTGAGATTCTGCGCCGCACTAAATAAGTGTCATGCTCCAATAAGCAGAATCAAACCCTTTAAGCATCTGTTGTCTTTAACTCTCCCTGCCTTTGTTTTATGGTGCGCCGTCACAGTTAATGATTTCCTCAAGATCTCCATTTTCCGCATGCGATTTACATGTTTGAAATGCTTAGTTGAGCCAGATGCAGGTTTGCGAAGCGACCATCGCTGCCAAGCCAGAGCCGAAGTGAGTGTCTGAGCAGAGTCTAGAAATTTAATTTCAAAAGCTAGGCTGATCAAGGGGAAACAGACAAGGTATCAGCATATTGCCTCTCAGTTTCTTCTGGTTTACATATCTGGATTGTGCAGTCATCCCTTCCAGAGAGAATCACCGCCAGCAAAAACAATTACAGCACCCCCCCCTCCCCTCCCCCGCCCGAGTACAAGCCTCTCACTGACTGCCTCAACTCAGCTTGACAATCAAGCCCATTAGATCTTTCTGTGAATTAAAGCTAGTTAACTTAAAGCACTGACACACATCAAGAATAGTCATTAGCGTGTCTTTTTAGCATAAAAAACAGGAATGATTTGCCGGTTCAGAGAGATCATCTCCCTACATGCAGCCTGGGGCAGCCCTTACTGTCTACCTCATTATTTTTGGAAGAACAAGGCCACTGATGAATCCTGTTGGGTTAAATGTAAGGTGCTCTAGTTATGACCTGGCTTACACACAGCTGCAGACTGCTTTAAGCTGCTCTTCTTACAGACAAAAGAAAATGGAGTAACTCGCCAACACTGTAAATATACGGGTAAATCTCACTCGGCTAAGCTGTAAAATCAAAGTGGAATTGTTGGAGTACAGCCCTCCCACGCAGCTGCACATTCTGCAGCGAGAAAAGCTGTCAAATGTTGGCTTTTTGTGGCTGACAAGTGCCAATGATACACCGAGAGTGATAAAGACATTCATTCCTGCTTAGAGAGAGGTTTTCCAGATGTGATAGTCTGCAATGCTCCAGTGCTTCATTACTGCATAGAAAGAGGCTGTTGCTGTGTTTTCCCATTTGCGTTGCCAGGGTGACAAATGAAAAGCAGAATCACCCGCACAACTAATCAAATGAGTGAGTGACAACAAGTCAATATTTTCTCATTGTGTGGACAAGCAATGTATCTGCACAGTAATGGGCTGCGCTTCGAGGCTTAGGCAATGCTACACTCACAGCATTATACGGATAATGTGCCAATAATCTGGCTCAGCGCGGCTGTTAAGACCAGTGCCAATAAAGACGTGATATCAAAAGACAACCTTTACCAAGTATGGGCTAAATAACCAACTCATCAGACGCTGTCTAGACTCTGTACTTCAAGCAAACACACTCTGTCGTGTGATGGCTACAAGACAAAACTGTAATTGGACATTGATCTGCCAAGGTCTAAGGATATGTAACTCATCCTAAAAGCAGCCATGAAGAG
>JBAJHX010000041.1:9700916-9734770 GCA_037176925.1 Amniataba percoides
TGTGTGTGTGTGTGTGTGTGTGTGTGTGTGTGTGTGTGTGTGTGTGTGTGTGTGTGTCTGTGTGTGTGTGTGTGTGTTCGGCAATACAAGCAAGTCAGCCAGTAGCTGAAACAACAGAAAAAAGTGACATGGATGACTGAGCCAAGCCTGTGAGAGACTTGGCAAGCCTCAGAGGCCCTGGCCTCTTAAGCACTCATATCTAGTAACTTCATTTAATACATTCACCAGGGATGAGCAGACAAGTTGAAGGAAAAAGGGATTGAGAGAAGAAAACAGACTTGTAAACCAAGAGGAGGGTTGTTAGGTTGTGGCGGTGGCGGGGATGTGCTTCTGAAGCTCGACTTTAACACATGACTAAATCTCTGCAGTGTAACAAGCTAACTTCCCTGCTGCCAAAACATAATACGGGGGGGGGGGACGGATGTGCTAGATTGAACCTTGAGACCATTTTACTATTCTCAGGCAGGTATTATCTACAGGAGCCGTTCTCCTCATATTAGAAGAATGAACAGCATTTTTTTCCCCAGATGGGGCTTTAAAGCAGTGACTCTCTCTTTGCCACACGTACTAAATCCATAAAGAACAAAGACTCTGTGTGACTGCTGCTTGAAGTTACTGCTCCTCATGCTGACGGCAAGTGCTGATAGCCCCCTCCTTATCTGCTTGGCAGGCAAGCAAAAAAAAAAGGAAAAAAAAAGCTGACTTCAAATCATTCATTGCCCCTTTTAGCCTTCATGGATTCTTAAGAGAGCACTTTACAAGTTGGGGGAATCCGAAGGGAAAATAGGGTCTTACACGACTAATTAAAACACAAGACTTTGCCTGGAGGGGGTTGAGAGAAGGGGAAGCAATAAAACAATCCTCTCCAATCTCCCAACAAAGTAATTCACAGAAATTACTCAACTAAATATGGTTAACTACACGCTTGTGGATATGAAGATTCACAGTTTTCAAGGACTATTGCCTTAGCTAAAAACAGAGCAGCGCTTAACAGAGTAAAATTTCATTAACTAAACAAAGAAGGAAAAGGGGTCTTTAAACAACAGAGGTTGCACTTTTCTCCAAAAGACTAACAGAAAATCAAGATGTCCTTTGGAGACCGTCCAAACAGACAGATAGTAATTAAGCTGCTACCTAGCAAGCCTTTATTTGCGATCATTAACACAGTTGTAAAAATGTGAAAGAAGCCAGGGAATGGTATTTCACTTTGGGCAATCGGTACAAGGTCTAGCCTCACATAGCTATCTTGTTTACATAGCTATTCACAGTCACATTTGGCTGCCTCGCAACACTCTGAAAACCAAGACACTTGTAGGCTACATATGTCTAATCTCTTTGCCAAGCTACACAGGCTACTCATGAGAGTGAAACTTGCTTGCAGCAGCCATTTGGTGAAACTATTGCATATTTAAAAAAAAAAGAATGTAAGTAAAGATTATTCCAGATGGAGGTAGCTGCCACCTGGCAGACAAATTGATCAAATGTTAGCGAGAGGAAGCACAGCATTTTCTCTTTAGAAAAATACAGCAGAACCCGATTGCTCATTTGCAGACTTTGATATATATATGAGCAAAAAACAAACACTACTCACACTGAGTCTATATTCGAGCAGGGAGGTCGGCACTTTCAATTAGATCACAGCATGCTGAAATGAAGACAGAGCTATGGAAAAAGAAGAATCAGGATGTGAAATGCTTATGAATCACATAATAATCAAGCTGCTCTGTGTGGTCACAAACTCACAAATATAGGAAGTGAAAGCAGACACAAACAAATGCGCACGTGTAATACCTTAGATGCTATTTGACTAAGCCTGCTGATTTTCCACATTCTTTAAGCTCTCACATGGACTGTCTGTGTCTGTCTGATTCTCCAGGCAAAAACAGGGCCCCATTCATCAGAATAAAAAGAGCAGTTCAGCTTGCCGCGGCTGCACCGAGAACAGGCTCTGAGGAATGAGACTGTATTTCCGAGAGGGCCACAGAGAGACAGAGTGCGAGACTGTGGCGAAAAAGAGGAAGTTTACATTTCAGGCAAATCCTTTTTGCGAACAAAGACACAGCAAGATAAACAAACGTGTACATGTGTCTGATGCTTAGCTCTGGATCCAGTTAGGGAAATCCTGTTCCAGCGGGGTGAAACTGGGTTTAAAAAGTGATCAACGGTCTGCAAAGCAAGTGGGGCCCCCACGATCATGAAAGCAAGAAAGGGAGAGTGGCGGTTGGGGTGTGCGATTCCTGTGTGGTTACTGTCTCAAAGCTAATCTGCTCAAATAGCCAGTGACTGCTCCATTTCACACAGAGCACATGGCTGTCTCACCTCCCCACGCTGCCACCCCATGGACAATACGTGGAAGTGCAGCTTTGCACTGTTGCTGTGCTAAAAAGAGGGGGTGGAGTGGGAGAACAGAGGCTCATGATGTGTAAAACTAATAATTAACGCCCCACACTATCATTCATGACATGCAGGTTAAAAAACTTAATATGGCGCAATGGCCCACAAAGCTGTATCTCCCTCCTTTCCAGTACCAGTGCTTATTCAGAAATCAATTATACTCCTCTGGTCACACTTGGCTGCTCTCAGCGTGTAAGCTAATGATTCAGTCATCTAGTTTACAGATAGATAGCGATAACTAGAATAAGCACATCCATTACAGGTCAGAGGGATAAGATTCTCAAGTCGTTCAAGCTAATTTTTTTCACATCTTGAATTTTACCAACTCATTTTTCTCAGACTCTTTTTTTTATTCCTTTTCCTATTTGGCGTGGAATAATAGCAGAGAGAAGTAATCTCAAAAGCAAATGTACGGTCAGTGTGTCAGCACAGGGTGTAGTGAGAAAAGGACGAGTTATTCAAAGAGACAGCACACAGACAGGGTGTTGAGGCTGTGTTAGGAGATTAGACTGTTTTTTTTTGTGTGAGCCGAATGGGTAAAAAATCTGTCCGTGTGCAGTTAGAGCAGACAGTGTGGAGATCAGTGCCGAGGTCAAGAGGAGCCACTTAGCTGTGCTTTGGCCTCCCAACCCCTACAGCGTTCAGAATCAACCGTTCTACTGTGGGAGTAGATAAAAAGCTTGGCAGCAGTCTTGCAACTGGAGATGGCTACATTTGCTAATGCATGCAGGCTTTATTTATGACTTTTTAAAGGTACAAAATGGAAATTAATGGGAATAGGTAGGAAGGTGGGAAGCTTTCTCATTAGCTGGAATATATATTAGGTTAGCCTCACTAGTGCAGATCCCCACAGGCACTAAATCTAGGGGCTTATTATAAACAAACAAAGCAATAAACAATGCACACTAAAAACAAAACCACTCTCAATTACAACTAAACCATGAAGGTCATTTTAGATTTTTTGCTTAAGACTATTATCACCGTAATTTAATATGCAAGTTAATGAGATTTAAACCAGATGTGATGTTATTTCCATCCCGCTTACCACACGTTATTACAACAGCAACGAGTCACGAAGAATGGCTGTCCTTTTGATGTCTCTGGCAGGGAGATAATGTGCCGAAATCTGAGTATAATATGTTAGGTGTCATTTATGATTACATGGCAAAGCCTGCTACTCTTTGTCTTTATTGTTTGGACTTATGAATCAACTGAGCATGGGAGTGTGTTTCTCATTATGGCGCTGTGGACACAGAGAATTACTACTCAGAAGTGGTGAGCTGGAAATTCTGCAAATTGCTTGTTTGGATGCACATATTCTGCATAATGCATGAAGCATCTAACATATAATAGATATGTGCGCGCGCGTGTGTGTGGTAGGATGGGAGTGTTTGTGCAAAAGATAGCGACCAAGTGGGAGAGAGCGGGAGAAGGGTGGGGTGGGGTTGTGAGATGGAGTAACACTGTTGATATTTGATATTGAGCAGAGTGAAAACCTAACATGCAGCATGCTAACTGTCAGTCAGATAGGAACAGTGGGGGGAGAAAAGGACAGGAGGAGGCATTAGCTCCTCGAGTCAGCTATGCGGGAGGGAGAGATGCACAGAGGGGAAGACGGATGGGTTGAGCGTAAGGGAAAGAGAAACAGGTAGGGTGGGGGGGAGCGTGCCGTCGCTCTCTCTGTTCCTGCACACATCAGCAGCAGGAGGGCAGGGATGCGCGGAGGCCACAGCAAGCCAATTACCAAACTCATTAAGTAACCTGCTAGTCGTCTTTGAACTGCAGCCTACCCCCCCCCCCCTCCCCCTACCCCCCTTTTCGGTATCGTGACTAGATTCTCCGCCGCTGTTGTGGACGTTAAGATAGGCGCAGCTCTCACTCTCGCACCTTTTTTTTTTTTTTAAATGGCTGTAGAGGGGAGTAGAAATGGCAAGGCGGTAATTACATTTTCACATGCAGTCATTGGAATTTAAAGTCCAATGAGGAAAGGAAAGGAAGGAGAAAGGCCTTAATATGGGTTAACGCCAACAACTGGGAAATAACGCAAACACAGGAGTGGGTTAGCAGCAGAGGGATGAACGAGCACTAACAGGCATGCGTAGTCCTCTTCACTGGCTTAGAGGATAGCAGGAAAGAGAGCTTTGAGGGTTAAGAGGAAGGACAGCAGAGAAGATGAAGCACGTCTTCGGGGTGATGATGATGGAGAGGATTAAGGCATGATCAAGGTCCACTGGGCGGGGCGTAGGAATAGACACATTTTCGGGCAGAGGGGGGAAAGGGGTTAGAGAGAGGGAGGGAGAAGGAAAAAAAAATGCTGTGTTAGTCAGCGCTCCAGTGTCATGAAGCATTGTTGACTAACCTTGACTGCATTCACCTCCTAGCTCACTGCCACACTGCCTCTCAACAAGTATTGACACAACGACAGTCTGCAAGAGAAAAACTGAAGAGAAAAAAAAAAACACACACACACACAGAGGACAGGGGAGAAATATGAATGATGTGTAAATGGAACAAACGAGGTGATAACAGCTTGACAGCAGAGGTGTATGCATGGGTGAAGACAATTGCCATATTCGGCATCATGTTGAAGACATGGTGAATATAGGCACTGAAAACAGGAGGTTACACAAAGAAAAAAAAAACATTTCACAGTGCAGTTAACATTTTCTATGAGGAGATTGTGAGCGTTTATTCTCAGCCAGTATTCATTTCCCTCTGCTCAATAAACCTCCCTGGATGCACACAAATCTAGGCACTCATACCTGCTACACACACTACAAAACGCACGCACGCACAAAGAAACACACACGCACGCACGCACACACACACACAGAGTCCCCCAACCCTGAACCTCCCCCATTATCCCATGAGCCCTCTCTTCTCTGCCTTGCTTGACAAGAGCTTGGAAATAAAAACATCACAGCTCTGCCTCGCAGCACCTGTTCAATAACATTGACATTTCACATTCAGCATCCGCACACAGAGAGATTCCCTGCATTTACTCTCTTTAACACCCAGAATCGCAACACACGCACGCACGCACGCACGCACACATGCACACACACAGTGTCAATCTGCTACATTTTAATGTAAGCACTTTAATGCTGCACAGACCGGGGATGTGAGTGTTTCTCTCTTGCATGTGTGATATATCCAATTGTTCAGCACGTGTCTTGGTTTTAAATAACGCGTTTGTTTTTTGCTTTTTTTGTTTTTTTCTTTTTACACACAACTCACTTATTAAAAGATAATGATTCTTTCATAATTGTGTATTTTCATGAAAACTTCTTTTCAGTCAATTATCATTCACCCATTATTTCAGTCTATTCTTGTCACTCCATAGTTTGCCTCTTGTTTGGTGGTTAAATGTGTTAAACTAAATGGTTGGTAAGGATAATTAAAGAAAATCTGTCCTGACAACACAGTGTAGAATAATATATAGTGCCGCCTGTGTGTTTTTTGTATGTTATTAAATGTACCTCTTGTAGAAAGAATTGTAGAAAGAATTTATGTGGAGATTAAATCTGAGCCTTTTTTTTAAAAAAGGAAGGTGTGGGTGGTTTCTTAACCAATTATTTATTGACTGCAAAGCCGGTACAAACCAAAGGAACATCCCTACATGTTTACCAGATATACAAAATGACACTGTTTGTTGTTATTCCTTCCCCGCTTCTGATGCAATACACCACCTGAATTCAGCTTGCATTTCGAAGTGAAATGGTCCATTCCTTTTTGAATTTGAAAATAACACCAGGTGTGCAGTGAATAAAATCAAAGTATTTCTATCCATGCAATCTCAGCACTGTTCAACAGAACAGCGAGTGGGGGTAAAGTGTCAAAAATAGCACAAATATACACAACAACCATCCAGATAAGGACATACAATTCATATTGCCGCCATGATCACACTCACCAAAGACCTATTTGGAGTCATTTGGTTTGATTTTCGACACAACATTATAATGCACATTTTCATACAATAAAATAGTCACCAACCGAGGAGAGGATGAAATGCACGGTGGGCCACCTAGTGCCAGGGCTCAATGGTGTCACCAGGTGCAGCGTAACCTGGGCGGCTGAGCAGGGACATCTGTTTGACGGCATTAGAGCCATCAGAGCCCCGTCATAACCACAGATTAAATGGCAGTAAATCTGAGGATTAGATCCATGTATGAATAGCTCACATTGATTTTGCAATCCCTTCAGTAACTCTGGGATTTCCACAGTGACAGACAATGTGGCCATCAAGCATACACACACACACACACAGGGACTCATCTGTCTCACAGTTTTGTAAAACCCTCTAAAATGGAGATGGGTTAGTCACAGACTGATTTTAATCGGCTCATATCTCAGCCTAGAGGCAGTATCCAAATAGCACAAGGCATGCAACATTGTTCCTTTAACAAACTGCCCATCCATCCAGTTATGACCACTAGTCACAACAGAGCAACTAAAACAAGCTCAACGGGCCTAGAAATGTCTGTTCCTATATCCCAGTGTGTGCACTCATGTGAGAGCAAGATCACTTGCGTGCTCTGTGAGTTGAGGGTTATTATATGTGAGCACCATGGGGCGACGTGGATGATGACAAAGACAAAATGGGCCTTCGTAAGCTGCCTGATCTCAGACTTGGTGCATGATAGTGCACGCACTCACACACAAACGTTAACAAGGTCCTGATGAGACCCTTTAGACATGACAATCCCCAAATCCTGTGCTGAAACCCCAATCCTCTCCGACCATCACGGCCCTTGGGAAACGGGCTAACTTCAAAGACGGAGGGACTTTTGTCTGCCTCTCAGTCTGTCGGCGTCTCTGGCCGTCCACCACATGGCTCAACAGAAAAGCCACTATTTTAACACCAGGCTCACGCTAACCGCTTCACACACCTCCACAGCACAACACGAAGAGACCAAAGATAGCCTGC
Organism: Amniataba percoides; assembly: GCA_037176925.1. Lineage (NCBI taxonomy): Eukaryota > Metazoa > Chordata > Actinopteri > Centrarchiformes > Terapontidae > Amniataba > Amniataba percoides. Next base: position 9,708,241 of record JBAJHX010000041.1, read on the forward strand.
ACTGCATCTTCACTATTTTCATACTGTAAGAGGCGGGTGTCAAGTGTGTTAGCACGTGAGCAATGATTCCAAAAGAGGATCCCAAATAGAAGACAACCTACTGCTAGAAGACAATTTAGTCCAAAATAAATTAATTGTACCTAAATGTCTGGTGTAAAAATGCACCTAAGGCCAGAATGAAATTGGGTAAAGACTTTAAGATCATAACATAAGGTGTTGTCTTCAGCTAAAAGCAGCTTGGCAACCAGATTTGGCAACTTGCCGCAACCTGATTCCCTCACCAAAAATGGCTGCACTGGTCATCACGGTTGACCTTAGCCACCTATCAAGCCAAACAAAAGCGATTACCTGGTGATTAGTGTGCGTTGTGAGGCAGCTCCATTAACCTTTGAGAGACAGAGTACAGAGGCTGCAGTGACCAGCCATGTGGAACGCTCCACTTACTACCTCCAACAAAAAAAAACCCCAACAAAAAACAAACCAAAAAAAAAAACAAAAACACAGACACGAGTCAGGTGAGTGAAGAGAGAGACGCAGAGAAACTCGGTGTGACAGTGGAGCAGCTCCTATTAGGTAAGCACATTGAGCCGTCAGGCCGGCACATTCATCAACACACAGAATGCCAGTCAGCAGCACCAGCAGGCTCGTCCGCCTTTCTGCCACGCTACTGTTACTGTGGTGAGGTGGGAAAGGGAGGGGAGAGGAGGGCATTTGCAAAGCAGATTTGGATGATTCTCTCCAGCATTTGGCAGTGCAAATGTTTATATGCATGGTTGGGGTGGTTTTTACTAGTATCCCCCCCGCCCGCCTAATAGATTGGCCATGGGCTGCTAATGATATCATTACCATACATGCACTGTGATTGTCTGGACCCAGAGTGTGCCAAGATCAATGGACAGCAAAATCTGGATCAATTGATTAGTGTGCCGCTGTTAAGCTGCTAAAACATATTTCGAGCACAGTCAATGTGCTGTTGGACAGGCGGTGAATGAATTGGGCCCTTGCCTGTTTTCAGAGTGCAGCATCCAGACAAGGGGTTAGGCAAGTGGATCTGTGCCATATGAGAAGTGAGCCGAATTGGCAGGGTTGACGAGCTTCCTCCGCTCATCTTAATGTCAACCACAGCCACTTCCATTACGCACAAAGCGCCAAATTGGGGTGAAAATGACTATTTAACATTCCAGACAAAGTCAAAACAAATGAATACTTGTACATTATTTCTATTGTCCCTTTGTCACTGCGAAAAGTCTTGCCACCACAATGTCAAAAGTGGTTTTATTTTGAAAGCCATGTAACCAGCGAGGAGTCTGCAAGTACAGAAAATGTGTTCTCACTTAGTAGACACTGTGCAAAGGCAGATTGGTTTTATTCAACATGCATGTTTAAGCATCTGAAGACAAAACATTTTTGTGTGGGAGATGGAAATAGTGGAACAGAGGTTTGATTTAAATTTTGATTAAATGCTTATTTAAATTACAGCTACAACTGCCACCTTAAGCCCACACAGCCCTTGGTCAGTGATTACACAATTGGGACACTTTAAGTAGTGTTAACATTTTCAAACGTCCTTTTTTCCAGAAATAATTAGTCGACTAAAGTATTAGCTGATCAACAGGAAATGCAACAATTTTCAAATTGATTAGGAATATATATAATTTTTTGATTAAACAACAAAATAATTGGTATACTAATCAATAGTGAAAATAATCTTTAGTCACAGCTGTCGTGTAATTTTGGCTGAGATACAGGTATGAATCAAACTCCATGGTTGTTGTTTGTAGACCAAACAGCAACTTCATTCAATCAAAAGAATGCAGCCTTTAAAAGTACCTCAGTGCTGTATCAACACCTCTCATAAAAACGCATCTTCTGAGCATCACAAAAGGTGTCATTTACCGCAGGGCTGTTGCACTGGATTGCATTATGTTTGGCGGATACTTATTTATCTCGTCCACCTCCTGAGCGGCGCTCGTGCTCAAATCACGAGCGGCTCTCGTCTTTTTCCTGCCATCCTAACTTGGTCTCAATCATAAGTGTAATTCAAGAGCAGCGTGATTGTGTTGTTGTGTGCTGATTGCGCTGATGAGCAGAGAGCTGCTGAAGAGAAGAAAGTGGGCCATTTACACTGAACAAATAATGACATCCATGACAGCTGGAGTGATGTGAGGTTGTCAGAGAGACTGTGTCGGTTGCGCTCAACAAAATGCAAACTGGTTGGACACAATCCTTTATGAATTAATCTCTAGTCCAACCTTCAGATACGGACCGTGGTGAGGCTAACGCTCACAGCTAAATCACATTTTAGTGAGGCCAGTCTATCCACAGGGTTAACTCTCTGTGTGACTGTGCCCCATTATCGCCCCTTTCTGCTGCATGATGCAACTTATTCCTGTATACAAAGGCTAATGCAGGTAAATCACACCTAGTGGACTTGAATGCTTGACACTAAGCTTCCCCGTGTACGCGCTAGCTCGAGTGGGCGAGAAATGAACCTTGTTATGTGTCCTGACACTGGGCCCTGCTCCCCGGCAAATAAAAACATGCCTCTCACTTACTGGCTGCCTGCGCCCACAGCCCCATACATCAGCATTATAAAAGAGCTCGGCAGCCTCAAGGTCAGCTCAATTTCCTCCTGCCGTTATGAAGTATCGGAATCACAGCGAGAGGGGGCACCCACACACATGTAAAGAAATGATTTAGGGAGCAAGGGAGGGGAGGGAGAAAAAGAAAAGGGGAGGGGGATTTGGAGTGTGAAGGAGAGGTGGCGTGTAATACAATGGGGAACTGTGACAAATCACCGGGAGAGAACCAGCCTCTTCTACAGTGCGGCTGTGTGAGTGCGAAGCATTTGTGAGTAAATGTAGAGAACATTAAGCCTGCTTGCTCATTCTGCACACTAAGAGAATATAGCAGTCTGTGGTATAAGTAATGGGATTGAACAGTTTTTCTTTAACAAGCCGATTCCACTTGTGTGATCGCTCAAGTGTAGCCTGTGAAACTACAAAGCAATTAGACCTGCTGAATTATTGTTTCAAAAAACGTGAATACGATGTTTACCATTTACTGTAATTAAATTCTAAGCTTTTACATGGGCAAACAACGACCTAATGCAAAATAAATGTCTTTTTTTTTTGTTGGAGATCTGGGCCCATTCATCACATGCCCAAGCAATTTGATAAATTACACAGAAGCATGAAAGCTGATCATGTGCGTGGCAGAGAGTGTGGAGCATGTGTGTGTGTGTGTGTGTCTGTGTCTGTGTTTGCCTCCGCCTGAGTCGGCAGTCATCCTTGGCTGCCTCAGTGGCTGAGGTTTGACATCTTCAGCTAAGAGCCTGGGGAAATAACAGCAAATTCACTTAATGGCACCACCTCATCTATTGCTCATACAGGGAGAGGAGGGAAAGTTCCTTGAGGTGTTACAAAATGGCTGTGTGCTCTCGGCTGTGCTGCCGCCTCTCGCATCCGATGGGGGTGCAGGTGTGTGGGTAAGCGCAGAGCGCGTCGAGATCCATCAGCCGGCCTCAGTCGGCCACCAGCTGTAATTTGCAATCAACTCTGACCCTTTGCAAAAAGCCTGCATGCCTGTGCTGCCACTACGATGCTTTTTGTGGTGACAGCGCAATCTGGTTTAATACACGTCTGTGTGGTCACATGAGAGTATGTGCACGATGATTTGTATGTGCAAAGACAAACATATGCAGACCTGGATGCAGCGACAACATGCATATCTGCAGGTACGTGCGTGCATGTTTGTGCAGGTGTAAGCAAGCACGTGCACATGTGTTTGTGTCTACAGGGAGGTGTTGCAGAGCCAGAGGTATAATAGCCCCATTCCATCTTTGCGTGAGGTATTGCAGAACAATCCAAAGCAGAGCACAGCTGCTGGGAGGGAGTCTTGGCTGGCTTGCAGTTGGATAACATCTCAGGCTAACAGCAGGTATGCTATCAGTGCAGCCCGAATCCCCTCAGGGCTATTTCCAGAGCCTCTGACCCCAGCGTGACTGGCTGGATGACGTCTCTGTGCCAGCAACACAGGAAGAGCAAGACCCAAAACCACGTTGCCGTTTCCTCTCTGCAGCACAACTATTCATTCCAGCAACCCTGAACAGCCCTGCTATTGTTCAGGATGTTTCACTAAAAGACTCAACAGCTCGATTACTATGTTTACAAGGACAGCAATTTTTCAATAATCTACTCAATTGACACGATGCTCTGAATGATAAATTGCCATATAAACATATTTTTCCAACTACCCCTACATGTCTACAGTCTACAGTCATAGACAAACTATAATCACATTAAGACATGCCTTCCTGTTGCCTTATTCAACAACGTTTAAGATATGTGTGCACTTCAGTGGAACGATGAATCACAAATGGAGCTTTGACAGTGTTTTGCAGCAATCCAACTGCCTGATAAAACAGGCTCTATCATCTGACTCAGCTTTCATGTAGCCAGCTGTAAGATGAATAGTACAAAGAACGGTGTTATTGCAGAATCTGTATAAAGGCTATAACGCAGCAGCAACATGACAGCGGGATATGATATGAGGCTGACTACAGGAAGGACAACAATGTGGCAGAATAATGTGGGAGAGGCGTCTGAAGATATTAATTGGGTTATGTCGGGGGGCATATAAATGGGAATTAATAACCCACATAAACAGCTAATAAAAATATGTATGTGGAATCAGGTCAATTGTGAGATTGCTGCAGTCCAGAGAAATTTAGTTGATACACTCATATCTAGGACTACACACACACAATCTTTTTAATATCAATTAATGTATATTAAATATATTTTAATAATCAATAATTAGCTGATTATGTTTTCAATTAATTTATTTATCAATTAACTCAAGGTGACAGTTTTTTTTTTATCACTTTTTTTGTACATTAAGACAAGGAAAAGCAGTAAACCTTCATGCAGGAGTCTGGAACAATCAAATGTTTGGAATTTTTCTTATATTATAATAATTAAACAATTCTAAAAATACCTTGTGATTTTGCTCTGGATTGATTAATGGTTTCTGCTGATCCAGACAAAAACTGGGGACCAAGTGGGGGGGCTTACTGTTATGATGTGAAATGTGACCAAGATGGTGTTTTGTCCAGAACATTAGTCCAAATGTTGAGCCGTGAATTAACTAGATGACAGAGTATCAATACACTCCGCAAGTCCTGAAATGTCAAAACCTTGTCAAAAACCTGCAGCAAAAAGCTAGACTGAAAAAATACAGTATGTTTCTGTACTGAGGCTACGTTGAGCTCTTTGCATTTCTCGCAGTGGTGTCTGTTAATGGGCCAGCTGACAACAGCTGGATAATACATATCAGCGAATGCAGTGTTGCAGGAGCGGGGTGATGGATGCCTGCTGCGAGCTTTCCTCTTATATAAAGCTTTCTCCTCTCCCGTCTGAGTGAATGGCTTCCCACTACTTGGCTCCCCACGGTTGGCTTGTCAGCCCCCTCTCCATCTCTTTTCTCCACACCTGCACCTGACACCGCGAGTGCTCTGTCACCCACCTCTCCACATCCCCCAGGAGAAAATGTTCAGCCCCGCCCAGCTAGCTCCCAGCAGCCCCTGGGGCATGGGACAATTAAAAACGAGGCAGGAGCTCAGTCGGGCTGTCACACTGAGTCTCATATGGGACCTCGTTGCAGAGGTAGGAGCGGGGTGGAGGGGTGGGGAGGTTGGTATTGGTGCCCAAAGAAAACAATGTATTATGTCTGCTGAGCTTGAGATCAACATTCACTGTAGTGCAAGGTGATGGCAGCATATCAACACCCTGAAAGCAATGCAGTCTGGCTGGAGCGATATATTTGGCCTTACAGTATTCAGATACTGGCTGACTGCACACACACTCAGACACACATACACACACACACAGCCACATTCTGGTGTCAGCCAATTACAAGCTCGCCTCGACTGCCCTTGACTACACTCCCTAACCTCCCTCCGCAATCCATGTCAAAACCGTCTGCACTGATTTTCTTTTTCCCCCGTTGCTCCTCTTTTTGCTTCTTCTTCTTCTTTTCCAATTCTGTCTTTAGGGTGTGAAATATTTAGCAGCCCCATCTAAATACACCTTCAGGCACAAAGTCAGAGCCATCTCCCTACCCAGGTAAAAAGTAATGAGAGAAAGAGAGAAAGCGAGACAGTGGAGGAGGAAGGGTTGGCGTAATGTCTCATCAACATTATTAAATCATTTCTCCCCTCGGCAGTCCCTGGGTGGTCCTGGGTTGTGTTATTTCTCAGTCAGGGTTCAGTGGCCTCGGCTCCTAGGGTTGAGTTTGGCCGCTCTGCTAACTTAGCACTGTGCTAAGCAGGTGTCAGGGGAGTTTCCCCTCAATTAAGCAAAGGTAAAGTAATGCCTCTCACCGTGGCGGCACCATGAATACATTAGTCTTGCTGTCACCACAGGCTATGGCATCAAGACGCATGGAGAAGACAGGCAGCTGGTTGCTTCAAACGCTGCTGAGGCAGGTTAAGTAAACCAGGACCGGGATTATATTGGACTGGATTGAATAAAGGCTTATATCAGACCTGAGATGCTACGCAGATGGAGCGGCCTACAGGATATGATCTGAAAACCTTAATTTCTATGGATGAATACATCAACATAATCAATTCTAATATATACCCCAAACTGTAAACAGTGTAATAACATTTTGTTTATGAGTTCCTGGGAGTTAGGCTAATGAGTCTGCATTAGCTGTCTGAGTGGATGACACTGGAGGACACTGAATCCTTGTTGTGTTAATTAAAGCTCAATGAAATGATGCAGATGAAAAATTACCATGACCCAATGCCTCAGTGAGGGATACTGCCAGGAAAATGGATCTCTCTGTTAGGTTGTTTTTGTGAGGCGAGGAGAAAGAAAGAATACAATTTTTAGAGAGGGAAATCAAAATAAATCATTATCTGATCAACTAGAAGAGGCACCTGAGAAATCATTTACACCCGTGATGGGAACAATACACCTCTCAGTGTATTTCATATAAATGTATGTTCATTGCATTGTTTTTATGTTTGACAATAGCATATTTGTAACACACAAAACACCAACAATACTATCAATCTATACAGTCTGTGAAAAAAAATAAAATTGTTTTTTTGACATTTTTTAGCCAGCACTCCACAATCAACCTACTATTTTACTCCATCTGACACAGCCAACCGAAAGAAGAGTTTATAAAAATATGTCAACAGCAGCAATAATGCCTTCCTTTGTCAGTTCTTATGTGTGAGTATTACAGTGTGCTGGACAGGCGTATTGAAAGGGGCTGATTGATGGCTTCACTGTAGACTGTCTGTCCACCTCTCTCCCTGATGAGACGCGTCAATGTAAAGACACATGAATGCAGCAGCCTGTCCTCCATTTTCTCCTCCTCTCCTCCTCCTCCCTTGTCAGAGGCAGGGAGAATGACGCAGTAAATACAGATGCTGTGTGCACCGTAATTCTGGGGCCCGCTCGCCTTTTATCTGCCATGACAGCTTCTGCTGCTGTCGAAATCAAACGCCCGGGCGCGAGGAAAAAGCTAGTATTCCCTTTAATAAACTGCCAGGCAGAGAGGAGGGAGAGTAGAAAAGGAGGCACTCAGCTCTTCCCTGCACTGGCCAGGCTTGGCTGAGCTGAGCAGCTGAGGGGAGAGGCGAGCTAGGAACGGGGCGAGCACTCCTTCAGGCATTAGTTGGTATTATGCCGCTCACGCAGACTCGGGCATCCAGCATCATCGCACTTAGCGAGAGCCAATCAGTCAGCGGGGAGTCTCGGGTACTCGGCAGAGATATGAAGACTAGTGTAAGAGGCGGTGGGCAGCGCAGTCAGCACCTGCTCCCAGACTCGACCACGGCCCCCTTTGAGCTGGCAGGGTCAATTAATTACATCCCTCTCTTAACGCTCTCCATTAGGAGAAACAGAAATAAATGAGGAGCTGTCTGACAACAAGGGGAGCAGTGAACACCGCCACGCCCCCCAGCAACATGACTGAACAGCTCCTCCTTCTGTTGATAAATCAATCAGTCAATCTAACAGAGGCGACTGTTTCGAAATGCAAGAATCAGAGTCAAATACCAACATTTCCCAGTTACAGCTGCTCCGATGTGATGATCTGGTGATTCTTCCAATTTTATTGTAAGAAACTGAACATGAATGAACGAATGAATTGAATACTTCTGCTTTTGATGTTGGTCAGACAAAATAACAAAATTGCAGACATTACTTTGAGCTGTGGAATGTCATGAAGCAAAGGCTGGAGACTAAACTGGGAAAATGCAAGGAAAAGATTAAATCGATAACGACAATAATTTTCAGTCACAGCCTTGTCCGGCACCGCAACCACCGTCGGGCAGACAAATCACCAAAATCTCCCACTGACTCATTGTCTGTCTGTGTGCGTTAGTGTGTTGGACAGGAGGACGAGAAGGGCTGCTGCTTTGGAAATAGACAGCTTTTTGTTCTGACCCCACAGCTGTCACTATCATAAGAGAGCTAGTCATTGGCAGCTCACATAAGCATTTCACTTTACACACAGTCACACATCATGCACGCACACACACATCCTTAACACTGCAGCAAGGGTGGAACAAGAGGATTGTGCTTTAGATGCCAAGACCCCTGAGGACACCGTTACGATGCACAACTACACTGGATGAGGAGGACTGGTGGGGGGGTGGGGGTAAAATCACTAAATACCTGGTCAGTGTTTAGAATCCCCCGTTCCACTGACGTCGCCCCTAACACCATTAACGTCCTTCCTTATAATCCAATTATAAGCTGTGTGTGTCCACATCAATCAGCCATTTTCATTTGAGCCTGTGGTCTTCTTTATCACCATTACTGCTGCAGTAATTGAGGCGGCACTATGGAGAGGCTGTGCAGTTTACCTCCATCTGGGAGGTCAAGAGGAATGCAATTGGTTGACAATGATTATGCTCTGGCTGATTAGGCTATGGGCTACCGCTGAATATTTAGCACTGATTAGACTAAGCCCTGAAGAGAGGCATGTGGCTCGCTAACAATAGGGACGACCAGCCATAGGGCTGGGAGAAAAGGCTAGAGGCTGGTTGAAACAGACTGTTTGAGACTTTTAATGGCTGGATGTGTTTAGTAACATTATTTTATGGCTGTGTTATTGAGCACATCCACAGCTGTGGATAACAATAATTAGGTTTAACCAATATCCCATCAAGACATAAACCTCTGAAAAATCAAAGTGCAGACATTTATCACTATGGGGAAATTTTACTGCTAAACTTCAAACAAAATTAAACAATTAAGTAGGTAAACACTTGCATGTTGCAAATATTTATACGTTTGCCTGCCTGACAGGAAACCAATCCATACAGCTCATGGGGAGAGTGTGGGGAAAAAAAAAAAAAGATACACACATTAATAGGTGATACACAAAATGGCTCCTCTAATCCCCTTGTGGAGATGCCAGCACTTTTTCCTCATCAGTGATTGTGATATTTACACAGACACTAAAGAGCACTTCTGATTGAAATATGGGGAGCCGGCAAAAGAGGAAATACGGGAGAGATGTTGAGGGAAGGAAAGGCGAGTGTAGTGAAAGTGAGAAGGAAAAATGGCCAGGAGAAATGACAGCATGGAGAGCTGAGGACGGCGGGAGAGGAGGAAAAACAGATGGACGAAGGCAAGGAGACGTGCGCTTATTTGCAGAGGAACTGTCTTGATCCTCAATAAAGAGGTGAAACTGATTAGGTTTATATCAAACGGCTGCTTGTAATGTGGTGCCTGTCGCCGAGAGAACAAATCACAGTCAAGTCAGGTTTTCCTTTTCTCCATTTGAAAGAGCCAGCTCTCTCCTCACTTGTCTCTCACTCTCTCCCTTATTCATCGCCGCACAGCCTCCTAAAGCGGCAGCTTGTCAGATTGACAGATGCAGACACGACCACTGACCTAAATCACTCTTTTCCAGCATATTAACCCCCATGTCCCAACACCTTTTACGCAAAACACAAAACACCAACACAGGGAGACAATCCAACACAGTCCGCACAACACACTGCACAATGAGAACGACCCAAAAAGCCCCACCCTGTTATATTATCACCCTCCTCCCTGAATGTAAGCTATTCTTGAAATGCCTAAATGGGGGGGAGAAAAAAAAAATCACAGTGTCAGGCTAAATAAATCACTGTCTGATGTTCCTAGAGGGAGTTTTTCTATCCAGCATAGTGACAAAAAGAGATGTGTAAAGAGGAGGGGAAAAAAAACATTTCTGTCCACCTTGGAGCCAACATGGAAAGGATCAATAAGACTTTAATTACTGTTGCCCATGTTTATGAAATGCAATAATCATTCATTAAAGATGCAGACAGCGGCAAGCAGGCGGCCGGCCGGGCGTCAAGGCTGCGTGAGAGGGTAGGAGAAGGGAGGGAAGGGGAGGACTGGCGTAAATGATTCATGGTTTGATATCTCTCCTGTATAATGGGCTCCTCCGGGGAGCTGCTGGGGCTCCACTGCAGCGACTGACTGCCCGGCTGGATGGCTGCCTGGCTCGCTCTGACTCTGCCCAGGCTGCTTCTGCCACCGCTGCCTGCTGCCCAAGATTAAAAAGCCTTGCCTACCATGAAAAGCGGCTCTGAAAACAGAGAACGGGGATGTGCACACACACACATAAAAGGAAGCGACTTGATTCAATATCGTCTGACAAAGTATCTGGGGGCAAGCAGAGGGGGAGTGAAGGAGGAGAGAGGAGAAAATATCAAAAACGTTGTAGGGAGAAAACACTGGCTGCAGAGATACTTGGGATACTTACTGGGTAACATCCAATGGGAATATAGGAGCGTTTCTAAAGCCACCCCCAAACAGTCCTCCTTCACCAGCCTTTCACTCCTCCCCCCTCCACCCTGCACCTCCTCCTCACCCGCAGAAAAAGAGAGGGAAAAAATGAAGAAATTAAGGTTGTAACGTGTTGGGCTAATCATAACATAGACAGTTTAGTGCCATCTCGCATAATTAAATGCTTTGCACTAACCACCTAATGCATACTAATTTGGAACAATCCACTCCTGGAGTTGGCAGACCATGAAGCTCCCTGCAAAGGAGGTGCTCGTTTCCCTCCCTGCATGTGCATATCTGCGTGTGTGTGTGCGAGACAGATAGAGAGACACACACACACTGATTTGCAGAGGAGTAAGGTGCTAAAGGTCAGGCCGTGGACTTGAAAGAAAAGGTCAAGCATTATTACAACATGACTAAATAAACAGGCTGCGCACAGCCTCCGGCACAGACGCTGTGGATGCTGGGAGACTCTACCTACACGACGTACTACCTGCCTGTCTGGCTGGTTGGGATTCAGTTTCATCCGTGGTCTTTATCCACATATCCCTCCAGCTCTTAGACAGCTGACATGAGGACTGTCATATCCTGCCTAGATTCTTATCCCCCGCTGGCTTTATTGCTCTCTTCCTCCTGAGTCACAAACACACACACACACACACACACACAGTGAGAGAGAGCGAGAGAGAGTGAGAGAGCGAGAGAGGGAGAGTGAGAGAGAGAGAGGGAAGCAGGGCTGCTGGAGCGTGCTTTAAAGCACATTAATATTAATTGCAGCACTAGCTGGAGTGATAACACAGACAAGATGCCCCTGTGAGGGAGCCGGGCGCAGGCAGTCCCTGCTTTTTGTTAGCAGCACCACTCGTCTGTTGGATGGCCATGGTGAGACGGCAGAATGATGAGCATTTCATCTTTGAATCACTTGTTTTATATTAGAGGGGGCCTACCCTCGCCGGCAAGGGGAATTTGTGTTTGTGAGTAGTTGCTGTGTGTGGGCGTGGGTGTGTGCGCGTGCGTGCACGAGCGTGGGCGTGCACTGAGTGATAAAAACTGGGCAAGATGAATTATTAGGCTAGTGGCTACATCAACAGCAGTAGAAATGTGCTTCAAATAACACAGAGTGCTTAAGCGATCCTGCTTTTATCTCCCCTACTACTCCTGGCTTGGCTACCTTTTATGTCCTCCACGCTGAACTCAATATTCTGTGAGCAATGAGCTCTACTAAAGATGTAAATAATCTGCTGTCCTGGTGAGAGAACCAGTTTTTTTTTCAGTACAGTGGAGTAAAAATACAAATCGAGTTGAAGCCTGGGTGCTGAAGCCCATCTCCACCTCCCCCCCCGTAGGAATAGCAGCCAGCCGTAGGCATCAACAGATGACAGCTATATCTCCATTTTTACCTCACCTTCTCCTTTTTCCCCTCTTCTGTCAATTGCTATAGAGAAACCTGATGCCGTCTTCACTGCCGCCTCGCAGTAGTGGGTTTTTAGCTGTACGGTTTTGCTCTCCTTTTCCGATTTCCCCCAAGACTCATCAATGCTCCATTACCAAGTCAAATCAGGTGGTGCTGCAGAGATTTGCCGAGAACCAGGGCTGCGAGCGGAGACGCACGCACGCACAAACACACACACACACACTAGAGGATTCACTGAAGAAGCCTGGGAGGATTTTTCACCAGCAGCTCCACAGGATCACCAACGGGGCAAGGAGGTGAACAGAGGAGACATCACCGCTGGCTAAATGCTTGTGAGTGGTTTACGGCTCAGAGGGGCAGAAAGGGAGACAAAGGTGTGGTAATGCATATCTCCGCCGGTCCTTTAAGCGGCCGACCAGATTGTAATCTCCTGGGCCCACTAGTCACACATTATTGTTTCTCATTTCATGTGTCAGAAGCAATTAAAACGCGCCTGTCGATTCCTGTGGCCCAGAGGAGCTCTCTTATTTGATATTTGCTTACAAACAGAATGCACGCATATCTGAAAAATAAATAAACAGTTTTTGCTCATATGACCTCCATCCTCTCTCCTTCTGTACACCCACAGGTACAACCAAATTCCTCAGCCAAATTCCCAAAGAGCGCCACACATATTTCCTCACTTTCATCGCCTTTATCTCTCCGCAACAGCAAATACAAGGTGGACGAGCCCTGTGTAATGTAAGCAGCTACGTTAGCAAGGTAGCTGCTTACAGGGAGAAGCGAAAAGAGATAGAGAGCGAGGCGAAAAGAGAAGGGGGGTAAAGACGACGTGTCCTTTTAGTTTCCTATGCCTGTTGTCATCTTCTTCACAGCAGCAGCTGTGTAGGCAAGACAAAAAAAACTCTGGGGAAGAGTCAAGCAGAAGGAAAAGGAAAAAAGAAAGAAAGCAGCATTGTTTTATGTAGAGATTTTGACAAGCCTGTCGTTGATTAGAGGAAAAGGCTGAGTGCTAAATACAGAGGGAAACAGGGAGAAGAAAGGGAGGACTGCTGGTTCTCCAAGGAAGGGTCTCTGAGGGCTGCCAGAGGTGGTGGTGAATCTCTTCTCCGACAGAGCTGTAGCACTGAGGAGTGAAATTTAAACTCCTGCTGTCAGGAAAATTTTGGGGGGCTTTCATTACGCCACACACACGTGTTTACGCGCTTGTGCTTGCAAGTGCAAGGGCGCGCGACACAAAGCCAGAACCACCTTCCTCTACTTACTACATTACGGTGGGGGCTGGCTTTGTGCCGAGCAGATCATTTGCTTTGTGCCAAGAATGGGGGAAAAAAAAAAAAAAAGAGACTGAAACTCTGACAGTGCGTTCCCTCGTGCTCAATCACTATCGCGAAATCCACACGCAAACAAAACATCCCCAACCTTGATGAGAGATTCGCTCAATTGCGCCGCACCATCTCGCCTGCCAATTGCGTTGCTTAAAATTAACCAGAACAAATCAAGATGGAACGCTGCTCGCTAGACTCTTCCAGTTGGAATTATTTGAAATGAGACAAGCACTTAATCAAGTCGTCATCAGCAGCACTCCACTAATGTTTAACTGAATAGGCAAAAAAAAAAGGAGTTCTTAGGGGGGCTAGACTGGAATAAGCTCATCTATACAGAGAACCAGGCCTCAGCAATGCCATGCCAAATAGCATTTTCTTCATCTGAGAAGGCGGTGAAATGGGGAGAGGAGGAGGAGGATTTGGCCTCCTAGTGCGCTGCTATGCCCCAGCTCGGCTAAGTGACAGTGAATCCTACAGTGAGTCGATTTGCTGCTTTTGAGTGCCTGGAAACTTGTCTGGCAGAGTGCTCGCAAGGGAGAAAGATAGATGGGAGAATGGTGGGGGACCGAGCCTCACCTCTCCCCGTCTTCTATTTGTCCGTTCATCCCTGGAGGCTTTTGGACTGCTTGGTACAACAAAGAGGGAGAGAGGCGACAGAGAAAGAGCTCTGCGGCCATCCGCAGACAAAGCGAAAAGCAGAAAGGACAAGTTTACAGGTAAATAGTGAGAGGCAGCTGGCTGAGAGCCGAGGCAAGCTCAGGTTTCGAACAATCAATCATCGCTCACTCCTCCACAACAACAAAGATGTGGCTTATAGCACGGCATTCACTTCACAGAGCATTTCATATTTTGTATTTAAGCTACTTTGTGGGCCTATAAATTCTAAGAGCTTTGGTTAACACCAAAGCAGTAATACATAACCAACGTATTACTGAATGTCATGTTCAAAGACTTGCGGTGGCGCTGCACAGGCACCAGCACAAATATCAAGTGTGCAAAGTGAGATTTAACCTGACTTTCACCTCCACAAATGATCACACAATGCCGTGTGAGAATGGGTGGCTGATGACAGAGGTAATTTGCTACGTCTCTGATTTGAAAAGGAGCACCTGACGATGACACAGGAAAGACAACTTTATTGTCATCCTAAAGTGGATCTATGAAATCAATGGGAAGAGATCAATGGCGTGTCTCCCCCTCGCTCTAGCTCTCTCTCACTTTACATAAGTAGCAATAACCATTGCAGGGGTCATCATCTAGCTCACCGATTTCCTGTGCAGGACCCCCAGACACCTTCAGGCAACAAAGCTTCTCTCACTCCATCAGTGCAACAGTCACATCCACAACTTCACTTCAGGGAGGAATAGGTAGAGAAGGATAGAAGCTGAGGGGGATAAAATACCTCATTCAAGCCAGAGCCAGATAGAGGGGGCTGGGGGAAGAGAGAGAGAGAAAGCGAGAGAAAGCGAGAGCTAGCAGAGCGTCTTCATTAGAGTATAGCAGCTAGCTCTGGCACTGAGTAGCCAAGGCACTGTAGTAAGAGCTGCTCGTCCTCTCAGTTAATTAGGATTTCTGCTGCTTCATTTTGGGGCAAGGGACAGGATGTTGGAGGCTTGATTGCCTTTTATTTCCCAGCCTAACGGCTCGCCTGCCTCTGCCGCTTTATTAACAAGAGATCTTGCAGATTTACAGCTCGGCAGCAAACATCAATTTCAATAATTACAAGAAAACTGTTAGCGGGGACACAATGAAACACACACACGCTTTTTTTCTCTTTCTCTCCCCCATCGCCACTCCAATGCCCCTCCCCTCCTTCACAGCATCTCATTTCCATAGATGTGCCCTTTCATGATTGAATATTATAAACACGTTAAAACACATACTGATTTTCCTCAGTCACACTTAGCACTTCAAACACTTTACGACAAATCCCTGGCCTGAAGGGCAAAGCAAATACTGTGAATGTCACATTTACATTCAACATTCAAACCTCAGCAATTGTGTTGTCACAAAACAAAAATGGATGAAAAGGCGATTGCTCTGCGGAGCAATTAAATCTGGCTAAATGTGGCACTGGCCAGAGTCAGAACAAACCCTGAAAAATCATGATGTGAATTAATAGGATGAAACATCTTGGGAGATATGAGGGATTACAAGATTTTACCAGCTGACAATGTTCACGTGTGAGACTGAACCAAATGCAGGTCTCAGACAATAGCTACAGCCTGGGGGGAGAAATAATAGAAATCATACTTTAAAAGCAACCAGCATCAGATCCAGAACAGAGAACCACAGATTTCATTTGAATAAAATCAATAATTGTGTTGACTCGCAGTGTATTGCCTTCCTGTCTTCTCATCTCGCTCGCTAATGTTTCTTTCATGAACCAGCCCACTGCTAGTGACATTATAGCTACAGCACTTCCACAAGTCCCCGATGGATCGGTGAAAATGGTCGGCGTAAAACACAATTAGTACGGTCCATATGGCTGCTAGTGGAGGAGGAGCAGGAGAGGTCCCATGTGATCCTTATGGAGGCCCGCTCCTTTGTTACCTTAAAGATCAAACTGTTGTCATAATAATAGGGTGATTTCAATTCTGCTGCTTGGTTTTCAGAGAGCACTACCACTTCAACACATCCTCACATTGTGGAATGACTCTTGGCAAATAAATTGACCAACCTTGGTTGATAGCCTAATCAATAGCTCCTTCATCATGATTAATGGCTCATATTGGATAATGGGGAAATTTAATGTGAGGGGAGCGTTACTTCCTCATTTTGGCGCTCAGCCCCATCGATTGGTTATAGCCCCCCCCTTTTGACCAATGGAATGTCCTGATAAGAGCACAGTGTGTTCAACCTATGTAAACTGAGCACAGAGAAAATGATTTACTGTGCTTTGGGCGCATCTCATTCACTGATAGCTCTGTATGCCCTGCCTGACAAGCATTTTCTTGCCTGAGAAACGCAGACACCTTTTACTGAGTAGAAGCGAACAACAACAGCTTGAGGCAACAGATTTATTACAAATTGATCTATTAGATAGCACTGCTGTGCTTCGCTGTTTTCTCTCTTTCTCTCTCTCTCTCCCTCCTCTCTCTCTGACAGCTTTCCCCTGATGGTAGCTAGAGTATATCAGAGTTGAAGTGCTACAGTGGCAAATCTAAACCCAATCCTCAGAACTCATTTTCTCTGTGCTGGCTGCTGGAACTGGGGTGCAGAGACAAGATGTCCATCCTTAAACCTGTAGTCGATCCAGCCGTTAAGTCCCAGCGCCTAAACTGGAGGCTCGGCAGGCTCAGTAGGTGTGCCTGACCTGCAAGGGCGAGCAAGGACACAGTTTACCAGCGGCGCCCTCGTCAACAGAGAGAGCAGCAAGTGCCACAATGTTACAGGGGTCATTTCCTCACGGCTGCATGAACCCTGAGCTCAGCGCCGGCTTGCGCACCGTCTCCATTAAAACATCAGTCACGGGTCCAGGCTCTGTAACTCTGCAAACAAAAATGTGCCTCATATGCACAGTCACAACGTCACAGAGACCCACGGAGCACAACTGGTACGTTGTGAAAAGATGCATGTTTGATTTGTCTCATCCATACATGGTTGAAAATCTATGTGCTACACACCCACTATTGTGCAGAGGACAAAAAAACACAACAGAACAAGCCATTACAGCCACTAAAACTAATGACAAGGACACGTTTGTCTGGACAATGGACAGCTGTTATTGACACATCTCTCTATAAAACAATCAATTAAATCAACCGTGTCATTTAGACTTGCTAATCAAGGTGGCTCTCTGATAGTTACAATAAAGTGACTATTTATCTGGATCACTGCGTCAGGAAACACACAACACAATTTAACACTTCCTAAACAATTCAGAATATATAAACACTACGGAGCTTAGCCTGAAACATTCTGTGATTGCCGTCTATTATTAGCAAAGCTAATGAATGAAAACTCAGTTAACGTCGTGTGTAATGGCTCCGATGCATCGACGTAAAGCTCAACTGTCTCCAGTGGGAACAAAAAAATGACATGCTCCCTTATGCTTAAGGTTCAGCAAACAGAGGCAGGTTATGCCCAGCCTATTTAACAACATAAATCTGCGCTGAAAAATACTGCTGTCAATAGCAACAATAAGCGCTGATAGAAAACTGCACAGACTCTATTGTGCTCCTTTGCTTTAATCACCTCCATCTTTCATCTGTGCTACAGAGGAAAGAGAGCGCACAAAGAAAAAGGGGCTATTGGCTTCCGGATGGAGTGAATGTACGCATCACTGAAAGAAGGGCACCATCTAAAAAGACGTTGAAATATTCTAGGGAAAGCGTATATGTCTATATAAACATCTTCAGGCAGGCAGCTGCGGGGGGTGTGTGCAGTAAAACACTGGTATGCATTGTTTGTGTTTCTGCACCACTAGCGCCATGCCGTGTCATTACATGAGGCAATCTCTTACCTAATCAGCACTGACACACACACAGCAGCAAAGCACTCCTCCTTCTTCTCCTGATCTCTCTCCCCCCTTTCTCTCCCTCTCCTCAGGGGCCAGCCAGCTGATCCTACACCATTTCATTTTACTCTTTTACGGAGATGGCAAATGGCTGACTGTTATTTTTGAACACTTTGAACTCGTGGTTTTTGGCACTATAATTGACTAAGTGCTATTATTAGCCTATCTTGACCAAATAGTGACAAAATGAAACAGGCTATCATGTGCATGATGTGGTGTATTTCATTTGTGAGACACATGAGAAACTGAACTATTTGTAAGACTCCCAGATTTTGAAGATTAAAAAAAAAAAAAAAAAAAAAAAAAAATCAGCTACCCTACGCAGTCACTATTATCATTACTACCTTCTGCTGTTTGCCGTTGCTTCACAACTCTGTAAAGGGAGACTGAGCTCTTACGTTTGTCAGTTTCCACACACTCCATTGTACAACTCCTCATGTACATAAATCACAGACGACACTGAAGTTGCAACACTTTGCAATCTCATAGCCTCAAAGCCACATACAAAATTCAACAAGGCAAATATGGAGAGAACTTTCTTTTTTTTTGGGCTGTACCTAGGACCTGCCAAGAGGCTGGCAACAACACACAAACACAATGTGTCTGATTAGTTAAGATGTGAATCCATGCCAAACCGGCCCAATAAGACACAGGGCGGCACTTGCAGGATGAAGTGAGACTGACTTTGCCCTCGCTCGCAGAGAAAACAGATTTGATCACATCCAGTACATCAAATATCACCGGCAGCATGTAGCAAGACAGCTCACAATTGTTAACACGGATAGCATTTGCCGATACTATCTCCTTGGCACAATTGTGGAGCTGCAGAGCTAGGCCCGAATCAAACAAAGATGAGATATGATGCAGTGCGCTTGGATCTCCTCTTATGAGAGGTGAAGGGAAGCTGTCAGAGAACACAAAACACATCCAGCATCTTGCCTCCTCTGACTTGCTGGGATAAGCCAGGAGGAGAAGGAGGAGGAGGAGGAAGGAAAGGGGGGGGGGGGGGTTGCTTGCCTCATTTCTGCCAGTGTGCCCTGTGCGTGTCAGTCCAATATCTTAAAACAACACATGCAAGGCTTTGCTACAGCCAATTACCCAGCTCTTGGCACGGGAACTGAAAAACATCTTCGGAGAACAATAAAGAGAGCTTGGCTTGTTGTGCATGCTGTCAGTAAGTGCTGACAGATTGTTATT
The DNA here is from genome assembly GCA_037176925.1 of Amniataba percoides. Lineage (NCBI taxonomy): Eukaryota > Metazoa > Chordata > Actinopteri > Centrarchiformes > Terapontidae > Amniataba > Amniataba percoides. The sequence continues at coordinate 9,727,510 of JBAJHX010000041.1, forward strand.
TTTAATGAATATACAGCACTTGAATGGCCCATCAAGAGGTCTTTGAGCGAACATTGCTCCTTTGTTCGGAGCATTAATTTTCTATGTAACAGCCAGATATCTTGCAATGAAATTGTTATCAAGCACTGTAAAGGAAAAGGCTAGATCAGTTTGTCTGCCTGCCTCCTCACTGTCCAGTGACGCTGCCTCTTTGAGGGAAACTATGCAAAGTCAATAGAATATAAACACGAGGCAACTCGCTCTCTTAATTGCAAACCTGATGTCTAAAGATGCTTGAGTACACATCACTTCCTCTGTTGGTTCTGTCAAGCAGACGTTTCGCCTCTTAGCTATCTCTCCTGCCAACAATATTTCATACTGTATATGAAATCCCTGAGCAAAACAGGCTTGAAAAGAACAATAAGCCTAATCAGCTTCTTTTAAACACAATAGCCCCTCTTTTAAAAATACAAGCTGGCCACAGTGATGACAGGTCATAGCACTGTCTCGTACTGCAACACAATGCCTTAGTGTACAATGTGAAGAAGCACTGAGACTAGGCCCTGGTATTATGATAGGGAATCATCTTTCATGACAATTCACGGTGAAGGGAAGATGCAGTGACGGCATCTAGGTGAAAAAGCAGCAAGACGCCATTCGAGCGCAGCGTGTAAACATTGAATTCCCGAGCATGTGTATTGACAAATCATCCAACAAAGAGGTGTCAGTGTGCAGTGAGGAGGGATTTTCCTTAACGTTGTCTAGCCTTCTATTTGCCACATATTACTCACAGGGAGCTGCCATTACTCAAACACGCATTAGTTATTAAAAAAGGAAAATAGCAGGGTTATTACATTTCTCTTATCATTACTCTGCTTGCTACTACAGCCACCCAGCTAGATTAACAGCCGATGGACGGGGTGTGTCGTTGGATATGTGACTCAAAGTAATTTTACCCGCTGCTGCTCTTGAGATCCCATTCAAATTGAAACACTATAAAACACCCTGACCTCCTCTGACCCCTGAACTAACCAGATAATGTGGATTTAAAGAGGGCTTTGCACATTTATATTACAATAAAAAAAAGAAAATAGCAGCCCTGCACATGGCATGAAATTCCTCATTTTAAGTATATTGTAAATTATCCTCTTGGCTGAGCCTTAAAAATTCTCTTTCTACAAAAAAAGAAAAAGAAAAAAAAAAAAAAACATTAACTACACATTAAGGTGTTCTCTGTCAGAGCTGAGCTTAACTAGTAATCAACATATAGCCCGTAATGGCAGACCTCTGGAGCCTAACCTTGCAAGTTTACAGTCTAAGTGGTAGTTAAAGAAAATCTAAATCACAACCACTAAACTTTAGTGGGCAGTGAGAGAAGCCGCCAAAACATCTGATGTGCCATATGTGAGACGTATGGAGCTAAAAGACATAACAAGGTGCAACATTAAATCCAGAGTGAAAGGACTTTTTTTCCCCCAAAAGAAAGGAAGGTATAATATTTGTTGTTGACCTTTGAACTGTTTTAATCAACTCATTCTGAAAAGAAATACTGCTGCTTTGCTCCGCACAAAACATTTCTGTCCATCGGTGTGTACGTGTGCGTATACTTGTGTTCTTACCTAACCCTCTGTTACTAAACCACATCGTGTCACAGACACTACAGACATACGTGAACTTTGTTTTTCAGTTCAGAGACCTCTCTACAGAGTCGTGTCATTATCAGGAGGCCTGAACAGGTGGCAGCGGCTGAGAAGACAGTTAAGAGCAGTGGTGACTGCAAAGTACAAACACCTGCCTATGTTTGTTTATAGTCATGAAACTTAACATCGCGTTGATGTTTTACAATGATATCAGATCATATATTAAAGATTTCCCCACACCCAGCTTCCCCACGGCTGCGGCACTTTGACAAGTAAGGAAACGCAGGCTTGTTGTTGTCAACATTAAATTACATTCTTTCAGTGGACTGAAAATAACTTGGCATTTACAGAGCAAAACAAATGTTTTGCACCGCTTTGATCAGCAAGCCCAGCGTATATTCATTAGTGTTGGTGAAGTCCACAATTGTGCAGCGCTGTGTAGCCTGTAAGGCACAAGAAAGTGAATAAAGTCAGGAGTGAGTCATAAGCACTCAATGAAAATAAATCACTACAGCCTTTAATGTGCCTGTCTTCTTGAGTTACGTGTATTAAAATGAACAGAAACCATCTTTGGAGTCTCATTTAAGGGACAGCATGGTTTCTGCAGCCAAGACTGTTAGTGGGCTTTCTTTTGTGTACTATTTTCAAACTTAAAATTTCATGATAACTTGAGACTAAATTCCACTTCACTGATAAAAGAGAAGAACAAGCGAATGATCACCAAACTTGCACTTACTACTAAAGTACTAGTGCACCACTTCTCAGATGTTTCTCAACTAGTCAGCCTGCCAGGGGTGAAACATGTTAATGCCAATTCTGCTGATCCTATTTGTTGACAAATGTCTCCAATGGAGATTTTACGAGGCTTTCAGCTTTGTTTTCAAAGAGTCAACACGAGTGTGCACTTATTCTGTGTTAGCTTCGCCTCAAACCAGCCCAGACCGACCCCCAAACGAGCACAAACTGTGAGGCAGACGGACAGTAATTTAGCAAAAGTCAAGCAGACAAAGACAAGCAAGTTAGCCTCGCCAGCTAGCGTTTTCATGAGCTAATGACAATAGCAAGAGCGGGCTCCGGCTACTCCCTGGAACACAGGCAGCCACACTGGGTGACTCAAAATGGGGAGCCGTTTATTGCGAGGAGCTGCGAGGCTACGAGCGAGCCGAGGCGGACAAACACTTTAATAAAAATGAAACCGTGTTACATGTGCTCCTCGAAAACCGGTGACACCGAGCTGCCTGTGTCCAGACATTACACCGCTCCTTAGCCGGCAACCCCCAATCAGTGCTAGTCACTGAGGCTAGCCGCTAACACGGGTCCATAGTAACCAGCAACAGCGAGGGGCAAACAAGTCCACCAAGCTAACCGGCTAGCTCATGCTAATGGAGTAAATTAGCCAAAGATAGCTAGCGAGCGAGGGTGTGCGTCCACAAACTACTCATTTAGTCTTTTTTTGTGTGTTGTTTTGTTTTGCCCCCCCCCTTCCTCTCCTCTCCTCTCCTCCCTCGTTTACTGATGCTCGTCAAAAAGGCAAAAGAAGACGGCTGGGTGAAGCTCACAGCACTTACCTTAAAGAGCTTGATCTACAACATCTGTGATTTTGTTTGATGAGAGACTGCAACAACAAACAATAGCAGCGGCGGCAGCGGCAGCAGCAGCGGGGGCAATTAGCCAACGTTAGTTAGCCAAGTGTCGCCACTACACACAGAGTGGCACGGCAGCTGCAGTGCCACCTGTATATGTGTGTGTGTGTGTGTGTGTGTGTTCTCTTATGGAGCTATAACGGAGCGGACCACGTTTGGTACAACGCTGTCATGAGTGATGGACTTGAGAATAAAAGAGGGAGTAATCGTTGCTCAGACTGATGTGTGTGTGTGTGTGTGTGTGTGCGGGAGTGTGTGTCTGAGTGTGTGTGTGTGTGTGTGTATGAGACAGAAAGAGAGGGGGTTGGGGGGCACTCAGCATGACAGCATCCTTCTTCATCTTGGGGTGAGAACAGTTGGGGGGGTCTCAAAGTTCAACCGGTGAAATATCGTCACCCACTGGCCAACACTGGGAACATCCACACACACACACACACACACAAAGAGAGAGAGACCTCAGGGTGTCTATTCTCTAACAACACTGGGTCTATCTTCATCCTTATAAACCAGTGATACTGCCAGACTATATTTAGACTGTCAGTGAGCCCAGAAGAATACAATGGAGGAGAAATCCTCTCCTGTGAGATTTCAGAGAGCTGCAGCATTTGAATATAAAGTCAATTAAATTTTTTTCCCCCTAAGAGAATAACAGGAGTAGAAGTGAACAGTGTGTCTACATTGAACTGTATTTAATTGCAGAATAGTCAAGTTATTTTATTTATATTGATCACAGATCACAGTTTGCCTCTTATGATCTGGTCTGTACACCACATGGCACTCTCTGTCCTCAGACCCTCAGCATGGATCAAAAGAGAAAAAAGCCGCCCCCAGAAAAACACTTTTTACATGGAAGAAACCATCAGAAAGGCCATTAGATTAGGGAAAAAATCACTGGAATCTTTCCTTTAAAAGAAATACACCAAAACAGAACAAAGATTAACTGAACATAAAATAAAGGTACAGTGTAAAACAATGACTTATTAATTATAAAAGACAAATATGACAGTATGGAGAGTGGTGAAGTGCTCAGATCTTTTGCTTTAATAAAAGTAGCAATTCTACAATGTAAAAATACAATAATCAAATAAACCTATATATTTATTTATATTCATTTATATATTTTGAATAGATAACTTAAATCTTCAGACTCATACACTATTTGCCTCCAATGTCTAGTAGATTGGGAGTATAAAGTACCAAAAAAATGGAAACAAGTACCTCCAAATTGTCCTTAAGTGCAGTACTTCAGTAAACGCACTGAGTGATTTCCCACCACTGTAATAAAACAGCACACCTCTGGGGAGACTTGAGTGAATTGCAGCCTATATTATATATGAGGGTCCACAAATGGTATGAAATACTTACAAAAGTAAATTTCATCGTGGATTATAATAGAATAAAATTGTTTTATGAGAAAACGGCAGGAACCTCCTTTCATGAATGGCTCGTTCAAATAAATGTTTTATAGCAGCAGAAACTCTAATCCCCCCTGCAGGGCTATTTGAGTACTGTTTTCATGGTGGCACATGCGCAGTATGTATCTCTCTATCAAAGGTTGTTGGATGGGTTTCACCTGTGTTGTTTCATCACTGTTGATTGGAAATAGATGGACAGGTAGTATGGAAACTCTGACTTTGAATAGCTTATTTATATAAAACTGTTTAATTCAGAATGATTCTCATATATTGTCTATATAATGTCAGTCATGGTCAGTGCAGAAGTCCTGTTTTAACCTCTAAGACTTATTGATAGAAGTACAGGGTTGGACATTATCTGTTTTATCGATTTATTGGTTCTTCTGTTAAACATAGCCACAATTAAAGCTAACGGTGCCTTCATTTTCTGATAGAATATACAATACTTGTCTATTTATCTTACTGAAGATTGAAACTGCTGCTTTTAGAAAAGCATACTGTCATTATTCTAGTTTATAGGGTGGAAAACTTTTTTTGCATGTGCTGACAATGAAAACAAATTCCCTTTCTTCAGTATATTTATATAAAGCTTAAATTTTGTATTTTAGGCAGTTATCCAGAGGACTGTTTTTTATGTTGTAAGGAAAGAAAAATGGTTGACCTCTTATTGCAGGCCAAATGCTGTATTGCATTATGCTGGAAGAATGTTGGTTGCCCATCTTTTAACCACTGATTAAATAACGTAAAATCAGGTTTGGCTCTCCAGAAACTGACCTGTACTGTTAGTAAGAGAGCTTCTGAATTTTATGACATTTGTAAGATATTTCTGGAACTGCTGAGGGATGGAAATATGAAAGAGTAGGAGTAGAACGAGATAATGAAATATTATTATTATTTATATGTTTGTTTATTTATTTATTTATATTATTTTATATTCATTGCACAGTAATTTGTTGACTAATTAGTGCAGTTTAATTTATCTTTCTTAATTAACTTAGTTTTATTATTTATTTTGCTATCTTCATTTATTTAATTATTCATTTACAATGGCCCATTTTTGTATTATTTATATTTACATTATTATTTTTCATTACTGCCATACGTTTAGGATGTTTAAATAGTTGTATGTTGTTGTATTAACACGAAAACCAATGTTTTAAAAATTGTTTATGTTTATGTCTTTAAAAAAAGAAAATGCTTACATTTTGATTCATCTGGTTTTGGCCTTATTTCATTTTTTGAAGAAGCCAAATAAAGTAAACTTTCTCTCATGGTGTGATAACAACATTGAAGCTTCTCTCTTTTTGTGCACAGGGAGCACAGAGATGTGTACTGCCAGTCAGACCACTAGATGGCACAGGTCTCAAAGAAAAGAAAGAAAGCGTTGCAGTTTTAGAGGAAATCATCTATTTCAAGCTACAATCCAGGCTGTGATATCAATTTACAGGTCACCCAGATTTACTCTTTGACGGTTTTTAAGTTTCTGTGACTAAACATTATTGTTCGTCCATTTTAGTGCAAAGGAGGTGCAGGAGGTTCACGAAATGAAATCTGGAGCTGGTGATATCCGCAGGATGTTTATAGATTCTATAACATTTACTGGCTGGCTTCATTGTACCAGTGATTTGTTATACTCCTTGGTGACGGCTAAACAATGGAGGCAGGTTCAGACAGGGCTCAGACAAAGTGAATTGGCGTGGCACAGGCGCAGCTGGCAACCCCCCCCCAGGTACCATACCACTGGTGAATAGACCCCCTCATTTATCTTGGCAAGGCTCAGTACAAAACGAGCTCACAGAGCCTGCGGATTCTTTTACCCGGGGGGGGGGGGGACAGAAATGGCATCCCAGAGTAGGGAGCTCATGTTTCTGCCTCTCAGTGGCACTCAGATTACATCAAACACTCCACAGCAGTTTCTGAGGAGGAGGCCCTTAATGTCAGATACACTCACTTTATTTGCAGGAAAACTAGAAATGATTCGTGACTATAACTTTGTGTCATCGGATGGTAATCATTCTGAGCTGAAGGTTTCTTTGTTTTCTCCTTTGGGTCTTCTGTTAGTGACGTAAGTATGTAAGTAAATATAAAATTTGAATTCATAAGGGCACTGTAACATTCGACATGCTCTGTAGCAACCCATGATTTCAGTCAACACAGGAACAATAAAAATGGGTAAAAAGAAAAAACGAAACATTCAAACTATATTGTTTATTACATATTTCTGCCAACGCTTACAGCAACACAAGACCTTGTCAGAATGCGACACATTGCACATACAGTACTGTTACCACTGCTCAGGGCAGATCTGTACTAAAGTTACAGTAGCTCAAATACTCAGTTGAGGACCAAGAATCACTACAACTCACAAGAAGCTGAACGAAAATCTCTCACACAGTTACACAGACACAAACACGGGGACCAACACTATTCAGGAGCTGAAGCATAGTTTGAGGGTGAGCTGAGCTGTGGCTGCACGAGGACGTGCCGCAGCCTCTCCACGCCACAGACCACAGACCACAGACTTGGACCTTGGATTTCAGCGTTGCTCTCTCCATCTTCTCTCCTTCATGGGGCGGGCTACCTA
>JBAJHX010000041.1:9734870-9752525 GCA_037176925.1 Amniataba percoides
CCACAGACCACAGACTTGGACCTTGGATTTCAGCGTTGCTCTCTCCATCTTCTCTCCTTCATGGGGCGGGCTACCTAGCGTGGCGTATATGTGTGGGGGTTATTTATGAGCAATGAACACACAGAGGCCCGAAGAGGAAGAGCAGCTCAGATGGGGTGCCTGAAGTCCTTGCCGGCAAAACGAGCCTTATCGCCGAGCTCCTCTTCAATCCTGAAAGAGAGCGGTTACATTTTGTTTTGAGTGGACGGATCGAAAGCTTGAACAAAACTGCAGCATTGTTTCTCCTAATGAGCCATGAACACACAACTAACACTGTGAAAACAGTTCTGTATAACTGTATGAAATGTAACCTAGTGTCTATTCAGCCATTCAAAATACACTGATGTCTCTAGAGTGGACTCACCTGAGCAGCTGGTTGTACTTGGCCAAGCGCTCAGATCGGCAAGGTGCACCTGTCTTGATCTGGGAAAGAAGTACCATGATATGTAAGTCCAAATATGCAATATAAAAGCTACGGTTTATAGTGCAAGTAGTCAGCTTTGAAAATCCCCACAAAAATAATGATACCATGTCAATGAACGTCAAACTAAGAATGAAAAATTGCCATTTAAGGTGTTACCTGTCCAGTGCAGAGACCGACCACCAGGTCAGCGATGAAGGTGTCCTCTGTCTCTCCAGAGCGATGGCTGACCATCACACCCCAGCCGTTGCTCTGGGCCAACTTGCAGCTGAAAGACAGAGAGGCGTGTGAAGCCCAAGTTAACCTGCTTGCACTTTATTTATGTTTTTGGATTTTGCCAACAAGTGCCATCGCGCTAGCTCTGTTGTGGACACTCACGCCTGCAGGGACTCTGTGACGGAGCCGATCTGGTTGACCTTAAGCAGCAGGCAGTTGCAGGCCTTGTCAGCCACGCCCTTGCTGATGCGTTTGGGGTTGGTGACTGTGAGGTCATCGCCCACCACCTGGATGCTGGTGCTGGCTGTGAATTTGCTCCACGCCTCCCAGTCATCCTGGTCAAAGGGATCCTCAATGGACACCACTGTCGGGACAGAAGTATGGAGAGAGAAATGATGTTGCAGCTGTAAATCCAACATATCAGTGCTGTTTAGGAAACCAGCAGTTAATTTGAGTTATTAGCAATGAGTAACCGTTTTGGCCAGTTGGGGGCAGCAGAAACAACAATAAGGGTTTATGGCTCTACTGTACACAGGAGGGTGTGTATCAAAAACCCACCAGGGTAATCTTTGACAAAGCTCTTGTAGAGGTCAGCCAGCTGGTCAGGGGTGATGTAGCGGCTGGGGTCATCGGGAGACTTGAAGTCCAGGTCGTACTTGCCGCCCTTGTAGAACTCAGAGGCGGCCACATCCATGCCAATAACAATCTTATCGGTGTAGCCAGCCTTGGCAATGGCGTTCTTCAGCAGCTCCAGAGCTGAGAGACAAACAACATATAACGTTAAGAATGTGGCTTGATGTTACAAAATTAAAACATCCCCTTTTCACAAATGAGTCACCAGGGAGGGCTTTGCTCCACTGGGGCATTTGCCATATCAGCACCTTGACCTGACACTGAAGTTAGTCTAGCAGTTGCACAGAGTTCAGGTCTTTATTTAGAAACCATATGTCAGCCCAAGAGTGACATGATAAGACGAGCGCTTTCCTGGGAGCTCTAAGAAAGTACTGCTTTCAAGACACACGCTTGTGATTATTCAGGGTGCGCAGTACCAGCTGCGTTGATCCCTTTCCTCAAGAAGAAAAATACCACACAACAGTGTCCTAAGATAACAGGTAATTTATTCATCTAGATTTATGTTGGTTTGTAATGGAGGCTTTACTGTAATGGAGCTTTTACTGGTGGTCATGGCTCCTATTTCATGTTGACTCCCACCTTCCTTGTTCTCCAGGATGTTGGGAGCGAAGCCTCCCTCATCTCCTACATTGGTTGCGTCCTTGCCATATTTCTCCTTGATGACATTCTTCAGGTTGTGGTAGACTTCAGCACCAATACGCATGGCCTCCTTGAAGCTGCTGGCTCCCACGGGCAGGATCATGAACTCCTGCATGGCCAGCTTGTTACCCGCATGGGAGCCGCCGTTGATGACGTTGAAAGCCTGAGAGGATGAAGGGAGGGTCAGCTTTCAGCCTAATGGAATCATTACAGAATATAATGACTCTCTGGCTCAAACATTATTGGTACATGCCTGTTAGGCCTATGAGCATTAAGAGTCTCTATAAAGCCTGTGGTACATGACCTAAGTGATTCCACTGTCAGTACTCACGGGGACAGGGAGGATGACTTCAGGGTTGCCAGCCAGGTCAGCGATGTGGCGATAGAGGGGAACGCCCTTCTCTGCTGCACCAGCCTTGCACACAGCCAGGGAGACGCCAAGGATGGCATTGGCACCAAACTTAGCTGATGAAAGGTAGACACAAATTTTTCAATATAATGATTTATGAGTCATTGTCCTCTAATATCTATATTCTCCACAGATTATTCCTAGGGCTAATTAGGCTAAAATCAATAATGTACAACCTATAAATAATAAGGTTTTCACTGAATTTTCCTGTTGCATAAGCACAATGAATTTCAGAAGCCTTGCGGAGTGATACGTACTGTGTGTAATGCGCCTTATAATCTGGTGCGCTTTATGTATGAAAATAGACCGCTCATTGATATTGCATTGACAGTGCGCCTTATAATCCGGCGCACCTTATGGTCCAAAAAATGTTATATTCTCCACAGATTATTCCCTGGGCTAATTAGGTTAAAATCAATCATGTACTACCTATAAATAATAAGGTTTTCACTGACTTTTCCTGTTGCATAAGCACAATGAATTTCCCCGCAGAGGATCAATAAATCTCTATCCGATCTTGGTACATAAATTAGGCCCTTACACTTGTTATCTGTGCCATCCATGTCCAGCATCAGCTTGTCGATCTTGCTCTGGTCCACAACGTTCAAATCCTGGGTTAGACAGAACATGACAAATTAGTCTGTACATTTGAAAACAGAAATGGAAAAGGAGGATTTACTGTTATATTATATACCACGTTAGTTCAGAAGAACACAATGCAATAATGTTAGAGTAATCACAGCACTGCAGAATGATACCACTGCCAATATAAAACTCTGTTACATGTCGGTTTTATGCAATATCTTACCACTTGTTTTACAATCACAGATAGTCATTTGGAGACTGTCAGTGCTGCTGTCAATTTGTTTTCAAGATACATAAATAATTAATTCAAGAAACTGATCAATTAATTTGAGACTTTTGATGCGAGCACACAGTAATATTAGTCAAACAATGAACGGTCCTACCTTGTTAACCAGTGCAGGTGCAATTGTTTTATTGATATGGTCAACAGCTTTTGAGACACCTGCAAGGGACAAGCAGACCATGACTGACCCAGCCAGAAGAAGACCATGCAGAGCAGGCGAGGCAGATGACCACAGAGCACCCCATCCAATCTTACGTGGGTGTGTAAGTCATTCTGACCAGTAAAAATATTAGTCGGCCACCTATGACCGTGCTCTCTGTCATTTTCTTCTTTTTAGGTCTGTGAACATCTGTTAACCCCTGCCAAGGTTAGTTTCCAAAGGCAAACCCATTCGTCATGCTGCCGTGTGCTGCGGCATATAAGAGAGTCATCCTGTTACTCCACACTTTGTTTACCTGGTTACACAGTGCAGGGGCCAAGAACTCATTTACATATTTCACTGCTCTTTTGACCCCTAACAGGAGGAGGAAAGATGGAGAGAGCAGAAATGAGGGGAGGAAGAGGATAGACAGCAGAGTGTACAGTAGCGTTGAAATGGCATGAAAGACAGAATCAGAATAGAGGTGACCACTGAGTTTAGAGTGGGAATCAAATGATGACGCCTTACCTTTGCCCATGTAACGTGTTTTGTCATTGTCGCGGAGCTCCAGAGCCTCGTAGATGCCGGTGGAGGCGCCGCTGGGCACTGCAGCTCTGAAAAGACCTTAGGGACACAGACAGTGTTTCCTAAAATGCTGTGTCATGTCCAACAAGATGGCAAAGGACTGAGTTCAGTCTGATAAATGCTGAAATGTAATTTTACTATATGAGCTATCACCACCAACAATCAACATGTCTGACTTATTATAAACTATTACTTTTTATTACGTATATAGCACAGAATCTGCATACACAAACGTGTGATAGCGCATTAAAGGTATGGGGAGGTTGTTTGGTATTCAAATAGCAACAGCAAGTCATAGGCACCAGCGGATGACATCCAATCAGCTAAAGGCATTTGCTGCCACATTAATGTCCAGCATTACTCTGTCTAGAGAGAGAGGAAGTTTGTACTGGCTGCGCTGCAGATGGCTGTGATGTAACAAGGGAGGACAAGCTGCCGACTGAGCATGTGCAGTGCATCTGAGGAACTGTGCCAAGCCACGCCCATACACATAGAGGATGGCCATTTTGGATTCACTCAAGTGAAGAGAGATTGGGGATGAGCGAAAATCTATTCAGTTTGTTCAGTGGACCGGCAGGGATGGTGCGATGATGGTGCTGGAGGAGGTGGGGGATTTAAGGCTTAGGGCAGGAGGACAGAGCCGCTGTCCATGAGTCCAGGCTTAACAAATCATCTGCATCAAGACATCACCTGGCTGCAGCTGGGGGATGCTGACAACAGTCCATCAGAGCACAAGCTGAGATCTACTGCTGTCACATTATATCTGCTCTACAAGTTCATATGTTTTTATTTTATTCTCCCCTTGCAGAGAAACAGTGACAGGGACAGTGAGTGTAAATGACTCCCTAGATACCCACAGCTGCTGAACTTACATCATTCTGGCAACAAGCATGGGAGGTTTTCTAGTACGCCAGTGACCGAGAGTCAAGCTGGTTATGTAACGCAGCGACACACATTACAGTAACTATGACAGACGTGCTCCGGGTGCAGCACACTCGCTTTGTTCTGCGCTGTTAATGATGCCTAAACAGGCCTGGCTGACTTAAAAGGGAATCTCGTCATAAAAGAGAAGAAAGATTCTATTTACAGTAAACTGGAGCTCTTAGCAACGGGTCCCCAAACTAATGAAATAGCAACAGCCAGCTTCCAGCCAATATATTCAAGGCAGGTTCACCATTTTTTTTCCTCCACTTGCTTCCATGTCATTGGACATTCAGGTTGCTTCATTAACATTCTCAGGACATTTCATTGGGTTGAGCTATTCCTTTGTTGAAGCTCTCGGAAGAGCAAAGCTCGCCAGAAAACTTCAATCCCAGTAGTGCCATTAGTTAATTGAATAAATTGATCCCAACCTTCAGCCCACATGTCAAACATTGCTGGTTTTAGATCTTTTATGCTCAGCAGCTTCATTATGTAATCTGGCATACAATTACGTGGCAGAAGCATGCCACAGATTTAAGTTTCTCTGACACCTCCACCTTGCATGTAACGCAAAGTATTCAACTCCACTCATAAGTCTGCCAGAAGTACCTACTGTATGAGCTATCTGGGCTCCCGGACAGGAACCATTACAGTAACAAAGTGCAGTAGAGGCAGTGTGATGTTACAGGAGCTATTTTCACACATCCACCATCTGATCTTATCCACTCTGGGCCTGGAAATGGCAACAGTGTGAGGCAAGAGAGCAGCTACACTGCTTGACCATCCTAATCTACAGCTGTATTAGTTTAAAAATGTATGAAACTTTGCTTGAAGTATGAAGTTCTTCTTGCATTGCACATCCTGTCAGTAATTACATGTTTCAATTTAGGTCTTCTGTGGACTGCTTGCTAGATGTGTCATCCTTGAGCAAACTTCAAAAACTCATGCAGTACACAAAATAAATACACTACATATCAGACATACAGTACCTTTCTTGGTGTAAAGATCGACCTCCACGGTGGGGTTACCACGGGAGTCGAAAATCTCACGGGCGTGGATCTTGAGGATGGACATGGTTCTGGATCTGCAGAAGAAATGATAAAGGAAAGACGTCAGTGTGGCGCAGCTCCTCGGGCAGACAGACGGACAGTCCCTCTACCTGGTTACTTACTGAATTAAAGCTTCAGAGTCGAAACAGTGAGTTGGCAAAAACCTGAATGCTGAATGACGTGGGACAAAATAAAATCTGATTTATAGCTTGAGTCCAGAGAGCAATAAACCATCTAGTAGATTCCCTAATTAAATATGTATATAACCAGTGGACAACACTTGAGCCAACTGACGTGTCTGGCCAGGTTAGCAGATATATTGGTCACAGAAAGGCGTGGCTAATGCAGCAAAAAAAAAATCTCTGCAGGTCCATTCAGTTTACTTAATATGTTAGATTACAAAATACCGTTGCAACATGCTTGCAAAACAGCATTGAGAGCACTGGTGTCAAACAGTTAAGTAAGAACTCTTGATAACAATAGTGAAAAGTCCCTAACAATGGGAGAATGACTTGGCACAATACATGTTTGGCTCCTTTTTGTCCTAGCTATGCTGTGCTGATATGGATTACAAGCCTGAGTAGTGGTCTAATCTCACGGAGCCTTTGTTATCTCTCCAAATTCCAGTAGTGGAGTTCAGAGCAGTTTTTGAGCCAGACAGTCTGGCCATGACGCTATTGACTCTCATTTGTTATACCCAACTTGCCCCAAATACATGCACCTACTTGCTCATCTACCCACTCCGAATGCATGAGTGAACTCAGTGTACGGCCTACAAAGCTCAGCTAAGTGCACCTACAGCAGAACCAATGGAAAATCTACTGTCCTTAAAAGTCTGTATGGAAACTTGCCACTGGCTTCAGCCAAGAGGCAAAATCATCCAAACACTCACACTGGACACTTTGTTCTTCAGCTAAATGGAAACATTTTACAGTCCAGTACAGGACAGGACAGGGTATTGAACCTCAATGATGAATACCAAAATGTGGCCCTGGCAGGGTACTGAAAAGTGTCATGTTGCCAAAGTTTGCATTGCACGTCAGGTCAAATTTGCAAACTAGATATTCTTTGATCAGATAGACACAGATTTAAATCATGTTGTGCTTTGTGTTATTCATTTATTTTTTTGCAAGGTTGGACTATTTTTCTCTGCAAAGTCCTCGTAATAAGATTGCATGGCTTTATACAACATATAAGAATTTTAGATGTTTTACTACATTGATTTTACAGGAATGTAATGTTTATATGTAATATGATATATTTCATAAAGTAACTACTTTAAAAAAATAACTGAAATTTCAACTGATAACCATCCCTACTACACTTCGCAATCGAAAGTGAATTGGTGACATAAGTGACACTCAGCCTAAATCATACAGATATTATAGATTTAAAGCCAAACCAACAAATGCATATATATAATGCATTTTACAGCTTCATTCATTCACAGAGAATGTAAATTGGCAGATTAATCGATAATAAAAAAATCATCCTGAACATATACCATAGGAACTATATTTCTGTCATGTTTGCACACACACACACCAGAGTGAATGTCCATTTCCTCTGTTTGTTGTTGTCTGCTGCAGCCAGATCACTGCAAAGGTGGAAAGCATGGAGGTGAGCTGGCAGCACAAAATGGCAGCCGCAGATAAATAAATAATTAAGAATTGTTACCTGATATGTTGAAATGCATTTAAGTTTGGCTTAATCCTCAGTGAGGCTACATAATGTGTCTGCCAGCTAGTCACATCTGTGTGTTAACAGTATCAGTTTAATGATTAACCTTAAAACAAGAAACTGCAGGAAACTTACAATCTGTTAAATGAGTGACTTCCTATATGTGCAAATATATGCTGGAGACAGTAATGAGTATCTATCATAAAAAAACCACCCTGTAGTGAGGGTAATCTTGCAACACACAGTAATTTTCCTACAACCGGTGGACACACCCCCAAGTCTGCTGCAAGCAACTGGTAGCTCATAGCGTCTGAGTCAGTGTGTGACAGTCCGACGTGCCACCACATCCTTTGACGCTAAAAAAGACAGGAATAACGGTTCTTGGACAAATGGAGGAGACTGTAGAGAGCTGGACTTGCAACTTGACGCCCCCGTCTGCACCCCCCCACCACACACACACACATACACACACACCCTGCGTTTCTAAATGGAGTGACATCTCACCAGCTGACGGTGTGTTTTAAAAATAGACCTCCAGGCTTCTCCATCCTGAGAACCGCAAAAACACACCAAGTGAGGGGAAAGACTGGTTCAAATGTTCGCTCAGGGGCGAGCAAAGAAGCGCCCGCCGACAGCGAGGACGACACTTTGAGGTTACCGACAAGGATGATGCAGAACACAATGTACACACTTAAAAAGATTAAAACAGCTTTTTTTAATTATCAACACACATGCATTCGTATTAAATCTTAAACAGTTGCTGTCCTGTCTGCGGTGTTAGTGTAAAAAGGAGGAAATAAAAGCGTCAAAGTTACCTTTCCGGCCTAACTGTGTGCGAGGTCGGTGCTGTCTCTCTCTCGTGTGTGCAGGCAGAGAAGGCGCTCGTGACGCTCCGGGCTCGCTGATAAGCGGACGGAATCAGGAAGGAACGTGGGCACGAAGCGACGCCATTGGCTGAGGCCGACTCACGAGGCGCGCGCGTGCGAGGAGGCACGCACGTTCACCATCAGGAGTCAGACTGACTTTACATCCCAAAGGGACGCGAGGAGGATGCGGAGTGGTTTGTTTTTAATTAAACAAAAGCTTCACACGACATGTGAAGCTTGTCCTCGCTCGCGGAGCAGAGAGTGTTTCGTGTTTGTGGTGAATTTTGGGAAATGTAGTGTTTGAGGGTGAGCGGGGCAGTGTGCGGAAAGATGACGCAGTGTGAGTACGTGCGGAGCAGCAGGCAGGATCTCCGCTGCGGCGCTCCGCTTCTGGTCACATGTCCTCTGTGGTCACGTTTTCTGGCACTGACTTTTCTTTTCCCATCACGGATTTCACATAATTTACGGCAGCTGGACAGGGGTGTGTGTGTGTGTTACTGGACCGAAAAGCATCGGTGTGATTTGCTGGCCCAGAAGATGTCTAGAGCCATTTTAAATATTATACACATCACAGGGACTACCTCGTGTTATATAGACCCTTCAGTTATATAAATGCTGTGAAAGAAGTGATGACATGAAACCTACATAAAGAAACATGCACTTTACAGCTGCATCCATCACAGTTTAATACATTATTTAAAGATTACATAATCACCAAGACAGTTTCAGCTTAATATCAACACGTTTGTGTTTGAATTCATTTCCTTGAATTTGAAGTATTTTATTTCTATGTAGTATGAAAATGTAGGATGGATTTGCACAGTTGTCCATTTTAAGAGACAGGCAACGATGAGGCACGTGGAGATTGCAGTTGTAGTGAATCAGACGCTGAGTGAATGGAGGTTCCCCCCCCGCCCCCCATCAGCTCATCTCACGTCTCATCCCTGCAGGACGTGGACTTCATGGGCATGCGCAGTGCGAGCAGCGCAGCATCAGCAGAGCAGACATGAAATGCTGTTGCTGCTGGAGGCGACGCGCGCAGTGCTGCAGTGACCTTGAGACTCTGTCAGTGTTACATCCAAGTGCGCCATCTGCTGCTCGGATGCGCTCAGTGAAACGTGGCTTGCAACAAGTATCTCCAGGAGACATGATTTAGGCATGAGTTCGCTATAAACGGAGGAGCAGAGGAGTTTATTGATTTGATATATTTGTCCAGTAATGATCAGGCATGAGGAAACAGCCTCAAATACCCATCTCTTGTATTTTGAAGAGATCACTTTCATAATTAATCATCTTCTTTTTCTTCTTTTTCTTTTTTTCTTTACACAAAAGTTCCTGTCAGATCATTGTACTGCTGGATCATTACACGTGATGTATTCTGATGTTTTTTTTTGTTTTGTTTTTTTTTGACGTAAAGCTAATTTTGTTACTGCTAGGACATACCTAGTTGTATAATCTCTAACAATGCATCATATTTTAGAGACTGGTCATGTTTTGTATGTTAAAGTGTAATCTGCATCGTAATTCTGGTCATCAGGTAAATGTTATGCAGACAGCTCAATTTAACCACATGATGCACTTATACTTGAACATCAATCAGTTAAAAGTGTATTTGTTATAATTTATGATTATAAAAAATGCAATCAAAGTCAAAGATAATCTCATCAGTTTCCTCAATTTGCGCATTAAAAAGATTTTAGATAGAACAGGATCTTAGTGACCTGAAGGTAGAAGCTCTTCCCTTCCTTTATCCGTTGCCTTCTTGCCTACTGCAGCAGAGAGAAAAGGCCATTATCTTGGTGGGTGTGATCCTTTATAACTCTCTTAGCCTTATTCTCTCAGCGTCTGGTGTAAATATCCTTTTGGCAGAGTGGAGCGCTGCCGATTGTATCTCTATTTGCAGGTCTTTGTGGTCCCATTCGGTGCAGTTTCTGTTCCAAGCAGTGATTTTCCCCTTTCAGGATGTTCTTTCTGATACAGAAGTAGAAATTCTTCAGTATCTGAGGGGATATCCACAATTCTCTGAAGCCTCTGAAGTGAAACAGCCTCTGTCCCAGCTTCCTCACTGCAGAGTCAATATGCCATGACCCAGTCAGGCCCTCTGTGATGGGAACTTGAAACTCTCTACTAAGGACCCATTGATATTAAGCAGGCCTGAGTTCCTCCCCTGCCTCTTCCCAAAGTCACCTATCGGCTCCTTAGTGTTGCTCACATTCAGATGTAGGATGTTGTCGTGACATCAGCGGGTCAGTGCTTGAGAAAATTTGTGCAGATACTTTACACTACTGATGAAAAAATCACTGTTGACTGACAGAAAAGGTATGATTAACAGTTTGTGTTTGGTCTTAAGGACAGTTTAATTTGTTTTCATCTGCTCTGCGATGCAGTACCTCTTTTCACTATTTTGTTCTTTTTAAGTGTCCCAGTAAGCTCTGACGTGACAGCGATCCAGCATGAACAACACCAGGACCCTGAAACTGAAGAAGCTAAATGGAACGCAGCCATCACTACTTTTATTTCCTGCGCTTTTCCTGCTGCAACATGTCAAAACACTTCAACAGAAAGGTTCCAGTACTACAGGAAGTATTCGCATGCAGCATTTAGAGGCATAAACATCTTAAAAAAATAAATCTAGCATTGGTCTTTTACAGGGCACTAATTTTTACAATGGCTGTAACTGTTAATGATAATTAATGCAGTAATGCTTTATAGCTCAGTTATAAGCAATTCATAAGAACAATTTTCAGATTGATAGGTTTTAATTGCTTTTAGACTCCGCAGTGTGACACTTAATTTTTAGCTCTTTGATTATCAAAAACACTACTCAACTTGGTGGTTTTCATGTCAAACTTCAGAAACAATGTTTTATTTGAAATACAATCCACAGGTGCCCAGTTGGCTAATACTTAAAGCACATACCACAGAACTTCCACTTTAATGGTTGATTTCCTGTGTTATATGTTATACCGCTTTCTGTTCCCATATTTCTGCGTCATATTTTTTCTCTCTCATGGCTGTCAACAAGAGGGCAAATAAATACTGAAATGAAAGACCAATTCCTGTCTCTTTTGGCTTTGTCCAGATGTAACTAAATCATCCAACAGCTCTCTAAAGCTCACTTATTAACATGTTGTATCATGTTAATCACTACAAAAACTGAAGCACAAAAATGCCATTTTTCTTTAAGTCAGACATTTACCCTTGCTGAATATGCCTCTCGGGTGATACCTTGTGGTATCTGGCCCTATTTGCTGCAATTTACCGGCAACATGGTTGGAGGCAACAACACTGGCAGTTTGCTAATCTGTTGGTCACCATGCACCAGGATGTAAGAGAGCTATTTAGAAATACTGTTGATCTGCGGCATGCGGCTTTCTGTTAGTTTAAAATATTTTCACAGAAGCAGAGCACCCCCCCCACCCTCTCTGATTTCACATCACAATGTCAGGCAGTCTGGGTGGAAGTGGTGAGAGATGATCTCCTCCCTCTATGCCCTCCGGCGCCAATAAATACCCAGTCCAGGAGTCCACATCTGCTTGCATGTTGCACGGAAATATGACGTAAATTTCTATAGCTATGTGGATGACAGTAAAAGAATCTGTTCACTATCATCTCCACTGCTGAGCTTCTCTAAATGTGAGCGTGAGACTCACAAGAAGCACAAGGACTCAGACTGTGGCTGTATTGGGCAGCTTCAAGGTGTGAACGTGTGCAACTGTGCGACCAGGGCGTTCCTGAAAAGAGCTATCATGACCAGTGGACCCTGGTTTAACAAGAAATAAATAAAGTCACCCAACATTTCTTTCTATACCACGCATTTCATGACTGAGGCGGCTCAGCCTTCCACCAGTATGGTCTCAGATAATAATCCTCTTTCACAATTCTACATGGTGTTGGGGCAACTTCCTCACTTAGCTGAATTTGCATGATTTGTTCAGTAGGTAATGTCAAAGACGAAACTTCTTATTATCACCACAGGCAAATAAACATTTTTAATTGTATTTGTTTGATTTCTACACACTATAAAAGCTTTTTTTCATGCAGGAGAAGAAACCATGCTGGTCACACATACCAAAAGGCTGCATCAGTCCATTTATGTTTAATCATATCGTCACCTAATTGTTGATAGATTAACCTGGTGAAGTTGTACATGTAACATGTGTTTTATTGCTTCACTTTGGTTGTAAATACACAATAAAATAAGGAATTAAGTAAAAGAAAGCTTCAGCAACATGCATTTCTGTCAAAGCAGCAGATAATTATAAAAGCTGGTTGAATGGTGTTGTTCAAAAGAAGCAGGAAACAGAGGGTTGACCTAAAATTTACAGGCAGTAAAGAAAATAGTTTTATATCCGAAATAGTGAACCAGGATTCCTACAAAGAAAGACAAAGAACAAATATTATAAAGAATATTGCACCTGAAGATGGTTTAGGGTCATGGGTGTAACTTGTGCGTCACTCGGTAACCACAAAATTAAAAACAATTCACAGCTGATGATGAGAAATACTGGTGTGATGTGCCTCAGATGAAAGGTGTGGTGCAAAATCATCACAGATAACAGCTGATTTGCGTTAACGGCTGTTGATTCGTAAGCAAACGTGACAGACAGAATTAATCTCCTCACCATTAATATGTGCGTCTATGTCTTTATGCATTTTAGTGTATGTACATGTGTTGCATGTGTGGCTACTGCAAGTGCGCAGGAATGCAAATACACATTCAAAAGCTCACACATGCTGACTTATGACTCACTTATTTTTCACGGTTGGTGGAGACTGCTGTATATACTGGATGAAAAGTCAAGGTGCTCGGAGTCGTATGGTTTGAACTGGGCTGTGAACTGCATTGTCATCACACATCCTCAAAACTCACTTATTAAGTAGTGGGCACACTGAGGCCAGTCACATTATCACGGTGTGTACAGTCTGCAGCTGAACTCTATAGTATGTCAGGCTCACCATATGTGGGCTTTAAATGACCAGGCTTGCTCTTGGCTGGTGCAATTACATTCTTAAAGTCCCCAAGACCTTAAAAGCTATGTTTGTCCTTGAGGAAAAGATGAACCCGGTGATTTACTGAGGAAGAAGACAGCTTCGGTTCATTTTTAAGTGCTGGTGTGTTGCGGATCGAGGGCCGAGGGGCATCAAATGTGTGGTTAGGGTCAAGAGCAGGCCACAGAGAAGCTGTAACCCCGGATCGTACAGGAAGGATACGAGCGGAACAATGAGGGTCTTAAATCAACCGGAGTCCTTTGATCACTTTGTAATTCAATCAGTTCCTCGCACACACGCAGACACAAATGCACACTTACTCTCTTTTAGTAAATGTCTTCCTGAACTTCAAACAATTGAACCTTTTACTAAAATTTCCACCTCGTCCAATCCTAAACTCTACCAAACCTTACCCTGATTCAACCTTTAACTCTGAATTAAAGAAGCAGTATTTCACCATTCTTGGGAAATGCACTGACTCACGGTCCAAGTTAGATGAGAAGATACCGCTCTCATGTCTGCGTGGTAGATTAGTTAGCTTAGCTTAGTATAAAGACTGGAAACAGTTAGCATGGCTCTGTTCAAAGCGCCTCTACGGCTAATTGACACAATTTTCCTTGTTTGTTTCGTCTGTTTGAAAGAGCAAAGTTTTTAAGGGGGTGTATGTAATATACAATTTCTTGGGAGAGCACAGTAACTTTTTATTTTTCTCAGCAGGAGAGTGAATGTGAAAATGTTCTTTAAAATCCTGATCGAGCTTGACCTTATTTCTATGTTATTGTAATGACACACACTCCTCCTGGGCAAACTGCACGCTCACACACACACACACACCCTGCAGCTGAACAGCTCCGGCATTCAAAGTTTGGTTGTTGGACATGCTGTGACTAGTGCACATTGGCAGGTGATACATGTCAGGTTATCCTGTTATTTACCACCACCAGTGGCTGTTGTGGCTTTTTTTATACATGGAAGCCTTTCTAATCAGAGGCCATCTGTGGTTTCGACAACAAAGTGACTATGGCATGAATGTGTCTGTACCATTGTTTCCTTCCCATAAGTTAGTCAGCAGTTGTTCCTTCTCTTGTAAGGAAGTCCCTCAAAGTCACTTTAAGCCATTAGTAAAAGTGAAGTATTAAAAGTTGTTGGACTTTTGAGGATGACTGTGATTCTCCACAGAGATTATAACATACATTAAGCTCAGAATCTCCTTGTCTACTCTTGTAATTGATGATGTTATAAAGTCAAATATGAAACCAACTTTAATTCTCAAAGAGGAAATAAATTATCTTTCTGGGGAATTTGCCTGACATGGTTACTTGTGAACTCCATTTGACAGTAAGAGTAGAGAAACATACAGACAGCTACACATTTTTTTCTCATAGGGATATTCTCATAGGGGAAAGTCAGTGAGAGTCCGCCTGTCACTTGGGAAAGAGGTCGCTCTGGGCGTTTTCAGAGGAGGTTTTAACACCTCCCTCTGTTTGAATCTAGAGGGGAAATCTCTGTGAGGTGTCAGTGTTGTGAGTGAGGGCACAGAGGCGCAGCGATGGAGCTTCTCTCTGTCTTTGTCTCCGCTCTTTTGGTCTGCAGTGCCACTGCTGGAATTCCTCACGATGGAATCCACTGGACATACACAGGTAGGCTTTTTTTTCTCCCTTCATGTAAAAATTCATTTTTTCCAATTTACAATCAGGTGTTATCCCTATTTTAAACGCCTTAAATGACCTAATTTCACGGGATTTAAAGCCGCGCAGTGCGTAAAGCCTGTGCCACAGCCTCTCCAGCGCGCAGTTTGTTTTAGCACAAGAGGAAGAGGCACCTAATTGAATGCTCTTCTTTTTCTTCCCATCCCCAACTTGTGTAAATACAATTAGGACACTATTACTATCCGACACTCGCCCGAGGCATTTAGCTGCTCGGGTTTTTCTGGGTGACGGCTACACCAGCAGCGTGCGAGGACAGTCATAGAAACAAATTATTAGGTGCGCGCAGAGCGGAGGCTGAAAATAATTTGGGTGTGAGTACTACAACATCCGTCAGCCGTGTGCGTGCCCGGGGAGGGAGGGAGGGAGGGAGGGGGGAGACAACCTGTGTATACATCTTAATACACCACAAACATGAAAAAAATATCGAAAAAAGTCCCAAAGTATTTCAATCCAGTGGAAAAAAAATAAGTCTAATTTTTTGTCTCTGATTGTGTGCGCACAGAGGGAGCTTTGGACCAGATGCACTGGCCAACCAAGTACCCCTCATGTGGTGGGAAGAAGCAGTCACCCATCGACATCCAGCGGCGCAGCGTGAGACACAACCCAGACATGCTGCAGCTGGAGCTCAGCGGATACGATGCTCAGAGTGGAAATTTCCTCATGTCCAACAACGGGCACTCCGGTAAGAGCAGCCAGCGTGAGGAAAAGAAAGTGGCATGAATTCCTCAGCCCCCGTTAACTCACTGGTTTTCCTGCCTGCCACACTTCATGTGACTGCTGTTCACTTTAATGTTAGACATTTCAAATCACAGTTGATAGGTTGTATATTTCTTCTTTTTTTCTTTTCTTTTTTTTGTTCTTTTCTCTATGGTGCAAACCTGATCAGCGCAAAACTTTCTCAAGTTGTGTAATCCATTTCGGTGACGCACACACTTTGCCTGGCATTGATTCACTGTCACCAAGAAAACAAGTCTGACAACAGTTATTGCAAACTTTATATCTACTGTGGTGGCTTTTTCAGAAATAAATGGATCCCTGCCTGGAAAATTAGGATAATGTATTTCAAAATCTGCAACGCTACAACACTTTGCAGTATTTCTTACTTGAATGGTGCCTGTCTCTCTCTTTTTTTTAATTAAATGTGTGAATGTCTTCATGTTTCCGTCAGTTCAAATTGACCTGCCTCCCACTATGGTGATCACCCAGGGCCTCCCAGGAAAGTACACAGCTGTCCAGATGCACCTGCACTGGGGCGGCTGGGACCTGGAGGCCAGCGGAGCGGAGCACACCATAGACGGCATCCGTTACATGGCAGAGGTTGGCTTAAAAAAGGCTCATTTTGAGGAATTAAAATAGTTAAACAACACTTTGTATGAGCGGACTATGCTGCACTGGCTGATGCACCACTGCAGTGATGATAAGCCGTTAATGCACAATGAAAACATCCTCTTTTCATACTAAGCCGGCCCTTGATCAAACAGAGGCATTTTCTATATACAGACTTGCACAGCTGTTAAATACTTAAGAGCACATGAGTTGCATTTGCACAGAAATTATTATGCAGCCACAGTTTATTCCCATGTTATAGAACGGCTGGATTGTTTTTGCTAATAAGGTATCTTTTACTTTGAAAACAGATTCTCACTCTTTTCTCACTCAATTTCCGAGCCAATCACACGCAAATGTATTTGACAGAGGCTTTTGCTTTTTTTCTGAATATCTCATACACACATATACACCCATAAACAAGTTTCCTGAACTAGAGTAGAGTTAGTAAACTTTTGTAGTGTTTGATGATCTGACTTTCCACTTGAAAAGCAGGCCAATGGACATGTTTTGGCACCTAACCTGTCCTGCATTTCCATCTTGTCTTTCAGCTCCATGTTGTCCATTACAACTCTGACAGGTACAAGAGCTTTACTGAGGCCAGAGATAAGCCAGACGGGCTGGCAGTACTTGCTTTTTTCTATGATGTACGTAAGCCACAAACACTTTGGTTCCCTTTCTTCTATGTTCTGCTTTGTCTGACCACCAGGTTGCTCAGCATCTACACAGGATGCCAGCACTTTTGATGATATGTGACCAGCTGTTACAATATGAGGAGCTTACAAAATGAAGCCTTTGTAGTAGAAGAACGATGGTTTTGCGAAATCACCCAGCGCCCTTTGAAGTGTATGATACTTTGTTTCGGTCATCCTGCTGGGCTGAAAGGCTCTATTGAATGTCCATTTGCATGCCGACATATTGAATGAGTGCTTGTCTCCAGAGGAATGCCCTGGATCTCAGGCAATCAGCGGCTCTCAGCTGTGAGAGGTCATCGCTGCAGCAACGCTGCTGCTGGCATCCAACATGATAGCAGCACAGAATGGCTGAGAGTTAGTGCTGTTTGGACAAGTAGATGGGCAATGTTAAAAGATGACACAAGTACAATTTGGGTCTTTATATATATATATATATATATATATATATATATATATATATGTGTGTGT
>JBAJHX010000041.1:9770974-9804984 GCA_037176925.1 Amniataba percoides
GAGAAGTTAGTCAGCTGCTGGGGGGTAGGTGAATTATGCGGGGTTGTTTTTGGCTTTAATGGGTTTTGCTTGGGTGACCCCCCCCCCCCCCCCCTCCTCCTCTCCTCCACTCCTCCACTGAGGCTTTGGTAAGTTTGTCACATAACAGATAATCACCTGTAATTTTTCATCCCCACTGATTTATACATGCAAGAGTTTTTTTCAGGCCATCTGTGTTTGTGCAGGCATGCAAAACACAAAGCAGAAGATCAAAATGCTCCATCTGATTTTATTTATTTGTTTTTTTTCCTCCTTAACTTAATCTTCACATGTGAAAAGTAATAAACCAGCATTCACAGCCGCTCCTGTGCTTGTTAAAACCTCCGAGGGAAGTGAAAGTGCCTCACCAAACACGAGGTAAGTGATAGTGACATACAGGAGAAGTAACTTGGGGCGTAGCCATCATTTTAGAAGTGAGGGGGACAAATTGGTTTGAGGTCTTTTGATTGATTTATCATCCTCTCGCATTCAATGCACCTATCCTTAGCAGATAAAGAACCACACAACCACAAACGGCACAGCACCAGGGAACCAACTTTAGTTCTTTAAATTGATATATACTATCACAATCTAATCTCTGATCACATTATGACTTCATACTTTACTTACTTTTGTATTAAAGGAATTTGCAAATCAACGGTAGAGAACCAACCAACTTAATATAATGTATTTTTGATCATAAAACAACTTCCACACACAATAAACATCCATAACCTGTGATTCTTCATTCTTAAAGCATACATTTTCTTTTACTCAACGATCTACAACGATCTGAAGTCCACAGTATATGGAAACATTTTTGTGAATAACGAAGATGAATGTAACCCCTGGTAACTAGACACAAAAGTCAATGTACTAAATAAATTATTTCACTCTTGTAACCGGTTTTGTTTTAGAGCACATAGAGGAAAAAAATAGATGTAATGTTGCTATTTTTCCTTTATTTTTATGATGAACCACATGAAGCTGACCCCGGAGGTGTGGAATTCACACTTTTCCTTCTTGATAAAGAGGCAGTTTTCTAGCAGTCGCTGAAGGACTTGGCATGAGACTGATTCTCACTAAAAGAGAATGGGGAAAAAATTAGGATGTCATCAAGGTAAACGAAAACAAAACGGTTCAAAGAAATCTCTCAAGACATTATTAATTAATGCTTGGAATACGGCGGGTGCGTTAATAAGGCCAAATGGCATGACCAAATACTCAAGTACCAAGTGGGTTATTGAAAGCGGTTTTCCATTTATCTTCCCTGCGAATGTGCACCAGGTACTAGGCATTACGTAGATCTAATTAGGTAAAGATCACGGCGCCCTGCAGGTGAGTGAAGGCAGAGTCTATGAGCGGCAGGGGATATTTATTTTTAACAGAAATGTTGTTGAGACCTCGATGATCAATGCAGGGGCGTAACGTGGAGTCCCTCTTCTCCACAAAGAAAAACCCGGCTCCCAGTGGTGCTTTGGATGGCCGAATGATGCCGGCTGCCAGTGACTCCCTGATGTACCTCTGCATAGCCTCGCTTTCTGGCCGAGAGATGATAGAGTCTACCGAAGGGGAGCAAAGAGCCAGGAACTAAATCAATGGTGCAGTTGTAGGGACGGTGTGGTGGCAGAAACTCTGCCACCACACCGTCTCTTCTAACGCTTCCTAAACATACTTCAAAACAAATGCATTTTAATTGTTTCCTCCTCTACAGACACATTGTTGTTGCTTTGTTTAGTTGTTTGGTGAACAAGTAAAGTTTTACCAGCACTTGGTGGTGTAGGGGCTCTTAATTCTGTTACATTATAAACGGCTCTTGGTTCCCCACACAACCTAGATATTGATTTTTCTTATCTTGATTTTTATAGTACAGCCTTTGCCATATTATGTTTTTACTGATTTATGGGCAGATTTGTTTATTTTGTAATCTCAAATGGATGTGCATATAGCTGTTGTAAATAGCCTTTAGTGTTTATCCAATCTCTTTGATCCCAAGATGCACACTGTCTAGACAGAGGTTTTTGATGGACACACTAGAGTTGTTTGACTTTCAACATTTCCAGCATGCAATGCAAAGCAAATCTATCCAAAGTATAAAAAAAACTTTTAGTCATATTTGCTAAAACTGTCACTGTGGCCTGACAGGAGTGCATGACACTGATGAAGTGTGAAAAAAAAAATCACGCTCCTTTGGCTCCACCTGCTGCCTCTTAGTCGAACAAACAACAAACTGTCCTTCCTCTGTCAACAACTGCATACACAAAAAACGTAGTCAAACAGTAGAAAAAAGATAAAAACAATAAATGCAGGGAGGAAATTTAGAGGTGAGCTTAAACGCACTTCATAAGATATGGTTAACATTAACTTAGACTATACTATAGACATTACCTGCATAGAAATAAATCCAATGAATTAGGATTCTACTAAATTTGTCTCCCTTCTAAAAAAGTGGAACAGTGGAAAATACCCTCAATCACACATCTGTGGAATAAAATAACTTTATTCTGAGCAATAAATAAAACATGGTCATCGTAGGTTGGAATTCTTTTTATGTCATTTATTTTTACTTTTAGTTTTTAATGTTATTCCATACTTAATCTGCACGTCTCATTTGGGGAAACTGGAGCATCCAGAGAAAACCCAAGTTGTCATGGTGAGAACATGCGTCTTAATCTAGGATAGGAATATTGATCATGCGCCAGTAGGAGTAAATGTTTTAAATCATGAAATGCATCTTGCAATAAACAGTACCTGCCACTAACTCACAGCTAATTTAGCGGCCTTTGCTGCTGCCCTTTCAAACCAGCCCTCTGTATGTTCAGGCTCAGGTCTGTTATTGCGTGTTAACGGTCCGTCTCCTGCCCCGTCAGGACCAGGCTGCTCTTCGGGGTCTCCATCAGGTGAGCCTCCAGCAGCAGGGCGGACTAGGTCCATGACACCTCTGAACAAATCATCAACAGGAACCAGCCAGGCAAATGGCATTTTGGATTTGATTAAGGAGTTTGTTCAAAGACTAGAAAGAATCAGTGGTTTTTTGTTTTTTTGCTTTTTTGTCTCCTGGTTTGAAGCAGGGAGATGAATAAGAATGATCTGTGCTTCTGTGTTGTTGATCCTTATTTGTGATCTGACTAGACTTGATGAGCTCAAAGCCGATTTTAGTGGCTTTATTGCGTCACGACTGTTTCGACAATTGTGACGATTGTTGTTGTGGGGACTCACTTGCTGCAGTCTGACCATTTTGTGTTCAAATACAAAAGATATTGCAATGATAAAGCCAAAAAACAAACAGACAAATAAAAACCTACCAGCATTTATCCCATGTGCTCCGTTTAGTTCAGTCTTCCCACCCAGAGAGAAAAAGGCAAATATCAAGTCGGTGAAAAATAATAGGATAATAATAATAATAATTCATCACGATCAATGTTTCATCACGATCTCTGTCCGAGGTGCTGATCCAGATCCAGGTTTGGGACATCTTATGTTTTAGGAGGCTTCAGGTGTTGTTCCTCTCTGCGGTCCGGCACTCGAGCATCTTGTTGTCTATCATGGCCGTGTAAGTAATGATGTTTTCGACTTATTCAATTTGAAACCGTCGATTTTTTTTTTGTCAATATAACTGTGTCAATTAATGCGCACATGCACAAAAGAAGGCGTGAGCAGACGTGTATTTTTATCTACTGTGAACTTACACATAAAAGAAAGCACCACAGCACAAAGGGTGGAGAGCAGATAAAAACTTGATCAGGTGAGGTGAGGTAGGCAGTGAAAATGAGAAAGAATTGCTTTGAAGAATATTTGCATAAGACATTTAAGCCATTAAAGCAAGAATTTATCAACAAGTAAATAAGGCACTTGGAAACCAGTTTAGGGAGGCAAGAAAATGAATAAATGAAATAAGGTAATATTATTTGGTTCAGTAAAATCCAAGGAGCAGATATTGAGCAGTAAACAGGTCATTACTATTGTCTTTTCCTGTGCGTAAATATCTTCTGTAAGCACCAGAGGTTCAGCCCTAAAATATAATTTGGACTACAATTAAAGATTATTTGCATTGCAGTAAAACTTTTAATTAATTTTTGAGTTAACTGGATTTAATTGTATACTCAGTGAAACGCTTGATAATTGAGGGGCGTATTAGAACTTCTGAGAGCCCGAGGTAATGTCTTCAGATTGCTTGTTTTGTCTGGCCGATGCAGCAGGGGCTCAAAATTTCAATCAGTAGCGATTGCGGTTGTCACTTTTGCTCAGTAAAAATTGATTTTCTTTTGTGTTGCAGAACGCGTGTGAATTTCTTAATATTAACCCAGCCCTTTGCTGTGAAATATCCGACTAACAGCTGGAAAACAGCACAGATGAAGCACACATTTCATTTAACAGCAGTTCTCAGTGACACGTTGAATTCTGGGGCAATAATAATCTTAATATAAAAATGTAAAAAAAAAAATAATGAAATTATAAGATATATGTAATTTAAAATGTGCTATATTTTTCTTTGTTATCAAACAGCTCGCTGACCTCTCAGGTTCCCGTAATAAAGTGAGCGTTTGTGACAGTTTTGAGTAATGAGTAATGCAGCCCTTTGTGTCGAGCAGCTGTTATTCCTTTAGAGGCCTTGTGATTTTGGTTTATCGAAGAGCTGAAGTGTCGGAGGACTTGAGGCCATAAAGCAGTGACCTTGCTGGATTTTAATGCTTCTGCATTGCTGCAGCCCAGAATAACTGCAACCCCTTTTTTTCCATTTGCAGCAATGCAGTGGCGTCTTTTCCCTGCAGTCTGCAGCAAACACATCTGCATCATCATCAGTATCACACATGTACAACAATCAGTCTTACAATAGACCATGATGCTAACAATAAATGGACTATGGATTCCTTATTTTTTTATTTGACAAAAGCTAAAAACCAAAACAGTTAGATGCATCTGTGTTTGTTTTGTGTGTGTGTGTTAAAACCTAAATTAGTGTGCACCTGCCATCCAGCCCATTCTGCCTCATCTGCACTCATTAGGTCTACTGTGTTCGCATGGCAACATAATTTTTTCAAGAGTCTCAAAGTGCTTTTACACAGTGCAAAGTGGTTTACACAACACTTTTTTCCATAATTATCAAATGCATGTGTGCTGTGGAAACAAACAAGGCAACTTAAAATATCTGTCTTTGTGTAGCTTTATTTACTTGTTTTCATACAGCTATAATTTAAGACATGACAAAATTAATGGGCTGCAACTGAAAAATTAGGAATCAACCATATTCACCATATCAGCATCCAGGAAACAGTATTGCAACGCATTGAATTTGATGACAAAAACTACATGCATCTGCAACAAAAAATAAGGAAATTCAAGCCAGGCCACATTTTCTGAATGAAAGGGGTTTCAGATTGTATCAATGAAAAAAAAGAACATTGTAGGTTTCTCATAGCGCTGCAGTATTTAATGAACAAAAGCATGCTGGGAGGTGGCTTTCAGTCACAAGATGGCAGCAGAGGATCTTAAAAGTAGAAAACAGTGTGGAAGTTTGATGCTTTGATGGGATCATAACTATCGCCGAGGCTGTTAGCGAGAAGGCCGTGCTCTCAGCTGATCTAACTTCAGGTCTTCCGCTCTTGTTAATTTCTACAGTGTCAGCACACGTAAAAACTTACAGTAGCAGCAGGATCCGTGCGTGCTGCAGTGCTGATGCGCGTTTTTCCACCGTGGCTGCGATCCCAGGGCCTCTTATTGCGAAGAATTTCTGCGGCAGTATACTTGCTGATTGCTTCGTTCTCACTCCTCACAACAACCAGCTAAGACACTGCCAGAGAAACACCCACAGGAGCCGCATCCAACCGTCCGTCCCTACGCCTCGCCTCCCCTCCAGCAGGATCCCCATCAGTCTTTGCTGGGCACCTCCACCTGTGAGTCTGGCACTACGGACGCTCATGCTTTTCATGCCCAGCCTCTGGGTGGTGGTGGTTGTTGGAAGGCAGCGGCTTCGCACTAAAAACCCCTGGGGGTGGTGTGGTCCTATGCCAACAGCCGGAAGCACTATAAGAGAAGTGGGAAATGATGATTGAGTAACAACTGGTTCATGTAATAAACCTAACTTGGCCTCATAAGTTTTAATGTAAAATTTAAATAGATACGTGGCCAGACTCGCTTTCTTTTGAGAGACACTCAATTAATATTTGAAGAGGAGCTCTCCCCTGCTTTATGTAAGTGCGATGCATTGATGAGTCTACGCTCCGCTGCCCAAAGTGACCCGAAGCTCATTCCCAAACAGATTCTCGATACTCTTTGAGCCTTTTGTGCAGCATCACTTTAAGTGCACACAACTTGGGCAAACACAAACACCCCCGAACTAAGAATAGACTTGCCATGACTCATGATTTTGCAACAAAAAGCTCAGTTTGATTCAGGTCTCTTCTATTTGTGTGCATATATACGTGGCTATCGGTTCACATGAGTGCCATACAATGCAAATGCCGGCGCGTTTATGCACCAAAGGGACAACGAATCCCCTCGCTATCAGTTGCGTTCGCCCGCTGCAGTGCTATTTTTGGGCCGACTGACCATTCCATACTGCCCTCTCCCTGTGGACTCTGATTTGCTGACAGGACAACATGAGTACTAGAGAGCGATCTGCAGCCACAAGCAGATGAACAGAGGGAATTACGGAGGAGACGAGGAGAGGTGTCAGGAGGAATGTTTGGAAGGCTCACAGTCGGATGAAGGTCCTCTATTTGGTGCATCCTCACTGTTGAAAGCCGCAGCAAGGCTATTTGTAGCTCTCCGTGTCTGCTTTCGGTGGATTTCATGACGCAGGTTTTGGTTGTATAACTGGAAATTCCTCACTTGATCGGTGGTTGGAACATTTTGACCTTATCTGATGTCAAAGGAAGAATTTAGAGACTTCTAAGAAAATTTCTTTGCGCGTTCCTCCGAGGCAGCTTTTGATAGTACATACCCGCCAATGTTAAATCTAGGTTTATTTGTCTGCCCGTCATAGACGCACAGACACGGGGGGTCGGGGAGGGGGTGACCACCGACAAACACAGAAACACCCCTTGACCTTCTTTCAGCTGCCAAACGCCTGCATCCGTGTCTCTTTGTGTGGCGAGCCCAGAGGCTGCCTTCACTGAGCACATGATGACAGGAATTCCTTCCTGCTCAGAGCTTGATGTAATCCTTAATACAGGATTGAGGAATGCCGGTGAAAACAACTCCCTGCTTGCTAAATGAATGACTCGGTTGCCTTCACTGCATCACACAGCAAACAACAACAGCAGCAGCAGCAGCAGTGGCGAGCATCGACTCTCGTACCTGTCCACAAATATGTTTTAGGCCTCAGGCTGGGTTCAGCTTCACTGACAGAATTGTGTCTTCATATTTCTGTACTACAGGCCAAACACCCCAGAAAAAGGTTGTGGGAAATGTAGTTTGAGGTGTGGGTGGTTATTACATGAATTTATTTAGTAGGAAGCTGAACATTTAGATTGACTGAAAAGTGTTTCACATTTGTCAGGTTAAAGGTTGAATAATAATTTAGACTATTTCTTGGTTATACTGTGACGATAGAAGTATGCTAAAATAATATAAATATGGAAGTAGCTTGCAGATGAATACTTATAGGCAATAATCATCCATCATTCATAGATAAAGTGTGGCGCACCGGCGCAATTATGAAATACACATACAACCAAACGAAACAGCCTAATTAATTTCAACTAACCAATAATTTATTTAGAGATGAATCTTTCTGCTCTCTCAATTAATTGATTAACCACCTTTCCTTCAATTTAAAGTGCTGTCTTAAAATGTCTTGTTTTGTTGTTCACAATAGTGATGCGGGAAAAGGGAAATGTTTGTTTATTTTTATTTAAAGGATGACTTTTAGTGATTAATTCACTACCAATATTCCCTTATATTAATTTGATGTCAATGAACAAATCATTTCATCTATATATGATATACCTGTTCAGATGCTAAATAATGTGACAAACCTGGTTTATTTTTTCAGATACTAAAAGTGATACCAAATATTCTGGTCACATTCATATGCTTTTTTACCTCTTCTTTAATCAGATGTTTCCTATTTTCTCAGAGTTAGTTGTCATTAAGTTGTCAAAATTATATAAATTAATGTTATTTTTTAAAACCCAATTTTAGGTTTATTGCAGGCACTAGTGTTTTACTTTGTTTTACACCCATGTGCAAAAACTAAAAGCTTTAAAATGTTCATACATTTTTATACATATAATATACAATAGATATGGTGTTTTTTATCTTTCTTAAGAGGGAATGTTTGTTGCTGTATGAGAGTGTCAGAGGCATCACATCTGCTCTGTGTGTTGTAACAGTACATAAAGCCCCCACAGTGATTGTCTTATACTGGAATCTGCGTAAGTAATCACGGGACTCGCTCCTTAACAAATCTATAGTTCAGTACATACTCAACTTACAGGCAGCAGTTCCCCCCAGCAACACAGTACATTTCCCAGCACATGACCAAAACACAAAAACACACCTATACATTTATGTGATACACCCCAACCCATCGACACTTCCTGAATATACTGGGTCCCTCTGGATGAAAAAAAACACACACACACACACACACACACACTCACCCAGCTACCTGAAATCACCAACCCCACGCCCTCAGCCTCACATCCCCGCTCGTCCTTGCTCCTCTCCGCTGTGCGTTTCTTGGTCGCTCCGGTGACGGCTAACAACGCTCAAGCGGTCATGCCTCTCTGCTCGAACAGTCCCATTCCACAAACCTAATCATCTTACAGCCAACAATGACATTAGTATTTACTGTAGAGCCATGTTTCTGAACAGTGCTACACATGACACTGATGGCATGCCTGGTGCTGGAGCTTAGCCTCTCCTGAGGTTTATGGAGCACAAGTACTTCGTATATTGATTTAGCTTTTTAGATGTTTTAACTGACACACAGCCGGAGGCATTTCAAGTCAATGGGAAATAATTAGTAATGATTAGAAGTAATGAAAGCCTTGTTATGACATTTATTCACCTTTTTTGTAAGTTTTTTACCTTTTTTTGAGGTGTGTGTGTGAGTGAATTGGTTTTAGCTGTATTCCCTTAGTACAGTATGTCAAACTGCGGCGTTTAAATAGTTCAGATGTTTTGAGTCCTGCCCTCGGTGCGCACTAGCCCTGGTTACCAGAAGAGTTGCCCCAGTAACTATCTGCCAGCTTGACCACACACCAGTAAAATACACAGATCAGAGTACATAGGACACTAAATGACCACTGGCGGAGTCACCTGAGTGATTTATGTATTTGAGTTTTGACTGTGCAGCTAATCAGTAACATGTTGTGATTACGTGCGACAACGTGGACTATCTGACGCAGTCGATTCACTCCTTATCTGCTTTTCTATGTACAGTACGTGCAATCTTATGACTCTTCCTGACTCAAAGGCCCCTTCTTTTGAATCTCCCATCATGCTGTTGTTCAAGATTGGCCCTTACTCCCGCTTCTGTTTAGCCAAGACGCTAATCGCATGTGAGACTCCGAGTTCTTGCCCTCTCCGGTCTCTGCTTTTCAAGAAGGAGAGGCGACCTGCCGAGCCGGCCAATGGAAGCGGGCTTTCACTCTGAACAGGGGGGAGAAAACAATAACAAAAACAGCTGTCCTTCCCCGTGAGGATCAAACTGTGGTCAGACAATGATCGGCGAGTCCCCGGGGACTTGTGAAAGGGTTGCTGGTGTCTGTGTAGAGGTTACTGTGCCACTGTGTCATTGGCGACTGTGTGTTTGGGTGTATCACAAGGTCTCGGTGTTCAGCAACCTTTTGTATAGTTACCATGGCGTCACCTTAGCATCGAGACTCGGCTTGGACGCTTCCACAGCACTCCGAGCGGCACACTTGACACCGACATTTCATTATTCATACTTCGGTCAACTTGCAGGCCCCTGTTAAGCAGACGCGAGGGCCTTGTTTTCTGCATCTTTTGATTTCCACACCCTGTGCTTCTGAAGTTTCCCCTCAAAGCAGTGGTGTGCCTCTTCGCAGTAACAATGAATCTGGACTCTCACAGAAGTGCTCAGCTGTAACGTTGTAATGTCAGAGGCTTTTATTCACACACATTGTTCTGACACTCACCCAGCAGTGGCGGAGCTCCTCCATCCACGCGCTCGTCCCCGGCGGGTGCCACTCTGGTGTTGACATCAACAGGAGACCGCCGGCGGGTGTTGCAGGCCTCCACCATGGTGTGGGTTGCTTCACACTGGCAGACCGGTGACCACGAGACTCTGCTCTCTCTCTCTCTCTCTCTCTCTGGTGGATGTGTGTGTGTCTCTCTCTCTCTGCTTCACTCAGGCAGCACAACAAGTCAAGGCATGTTCCAACACGCCACCAACAGCCTGGCCGGGTGTATGAGCCTGCTCCTAGACCAGAAGGGGAGGAGCAGAGGGGGGAAACCCAGAAAAGAAAAAAAAAAAAGAAAAAGGAAAAGCCCAGCATGACTCAGCCTGCTTCAGTAGGTTAGCATACACAGCTTTCACTTTGCACACTTTGAACTCATGAAGGAGTTATGGCTTTAAGGTGAGCTGAAATTGATCGTCAGAAACAAAAAAAGGTGTTGAAGAGAGGAGCATTTTTTTGAATTGGACTGAGTTGTCACATCGTCTTTGTTATATCATAAATCACAAAGAAATCTGGCTTGGCTGCAGGCGTGAGACTTCTTTCTCTCCTCGCCCTCTCTGCCCAGCGGGGTGGAAGCGGCTCACAGTGCTGCCCGTCTTTCCCTGCTAGTGCTAAAAACCTCAGGCTTCACCGGTTGAAGCTGAATGGAGGCAAATCAAATGATCACTTTAAATTCAGCTGCAGCGTCGCCAGCCATTCACAGGCTTATTAGAGAGTAGCCCTGTTTGATCTTTAACGCGGAGGATGGACAGTTTGTCGAAGCTGTAACCGGGCAGCAGCACAGCATGCTAATGAAAGCTGCTGATTCATCAAGTCCTCTTACACAGTAACCCACAGCAGGTCACATCAATTACAGATGAAGCCCATCAGTGGGCATTATATAGCTGTGTAGATCTTTGGGAATGCATGAGCAAAGATAAGGAAAACTAGTGAAATATTCATGTTTTTTCTGGAGCAGTGATGTCAAATATGAATTTGAATGCGGTTTATTAATGCAGCAGAAGCAGAGGCCTCTATCTGATGGATCAGAGAGATAAACAAACGTACATCTCTTCTATATAGTTTCTGACACATTAAACGTGTCAAATGTGCAGAATCATCACCGTCCATGAGTGCTAATTATGCAGAGCTGCTCTCATGCTAGCTAGCTTTTTTTTTCTTTTTTTACTATAGGAGGGGTGATGCCAGTTCATTGCTGCTGTAGTGGAAGTTGATCACTAGGCAGATTCTGGGTGCAGCGGCAGGAACCAGCTCAGCAAAAGTCACCTGCTACAATATGGTTTCAGTCTGGCTGCCTGAGCATCTCTAAAGCACCGAACTGTACATCGCTGGAGCTGCTCACCACCACAGCCCGTCAACAGACTGATGACCTTATCAATGAAACAGCAAAGTCACTATGATGTTACGCCCGGAAAGAACTC
The DNA here is from genome assembly GCA_037176925.1 of Amniataba percoides. Classification (NCBI taxonomy): domain Eukaryota; kingdom Metazoa; phylum Chordata; class Actinopteri; order Centrarchiformes; family Terapontidae; genus Amniataba; species Amniataba percoides. The sequence continues at coordinate 9,782,565 of JBAJHX010000041.1, forward strand.
AAAGCACTTTTTTGGCGCCGCTTGGAGGTTCGTCTTTCCACCCGCTGAAATGAACCAGAAAAAGCAGCACAACTTAGTGAAAATAAGAGCAGAAGAGGCATGTTTGCCTCCAGATAGCCGCTCTAATTTATTAGAAGTGGTGATGCGGCACTGCACTGCACAGCAGCAGTTTTGACAAGATGCCAGCAGCAGTTTCACCAATTGAGTTGGTTCTTAATTTATGGAAGTGTGAACTATCTGTTTGCACAAGAGTGAAATATGGACAGTCGTGGAGCTGGTCCACTCACAGGGAATTATTTTTTGCACTTTAATAGTTAAATCGTCACATAAAAGTGCTGTAATTTATTCATCTTCCTACCTGGGACACAGACTGCAGCTGAGGCCTCACACTTGCATCTGTTAGTCGGGGGGGGGGGGGGGGAGGAACCCCTGGCCCAGCAAGTTCAAAGCTTGCTGCATTGATTACATCATCGGAACTGGAGCGCTGGAACGGGACAATGCACCATTGGTGGGGGGGGGGGGGCAACCGGCTAATCTCACCATTACCTCCCAGTGGAGCTCCATGAGCAGAGTGTGTGTGTGTGTGTGTGTGTGTGTGTGTGTGTGTGTGTGTGTGTGTGTGTGTGTGTGTGTGTGTCTTTCTCTTTCTCTTTCTCTTTCTCTTTCTCTTTCTCTTTCTCTTCTGGCTCTAAACTCAGTGTAGTCCGGTCCAGAGTGAAACGGCCTGCTCTCCCTCACCACTGTGTCACATGACCAAAGACTGTCTATGTCTGAGAGAGAAAGATGTGCATCCCTCTGTGTGTGTGTGTGTGTGTGTGTGTGTGTGTGTGTGTGTGTGTGTGTGTGTGTGTGTGTGTGTGCGCATGTGCATGTGCATGTGCATGTGTGCTATTAGAGGCCGGCACTGCAGGAACTCAGCTGCTGCAGGACACTGCAGGATTGCTGTTCTGCTGCTGGCTCTTGCTTTACTCTCTCTCTCTCTCTCTCTCTCTCTCTCTCTCTCTCTCTCCCTCTCTCTCTCTCTCTCTCTCTCGTCTCTCTCTATTCACTCAGGCAAATTGCTCAAGGAGGATGGTGAGAGCATGTGCTGCATACTTTTTCAGCAGGGGAGAGAAGGGGGGGGTGAGTGGAGGAGAAAGGAGGAGGATGTGGGGGGGCAGAATCACAGAGGTGCAAAGCATGCTGGTGAGGCGCTGTGCTGGGCAACTGTACCTCTGAGAGCGACTACAGTAGAGAAATTGGAGATGAGGAAGGAGGAGGAGGGAAGAAGAGGAGGGAAAGGATGGGAGGTGGGGGGAGGGCAGAAGTGAGGTGCAAGGAACATCAGGTGAGTGCGGCAATTTCCTTTGCTAGCAGTGCAGCACCCACCCTCAGTGAAAGTGTGAGCAGGAGAACTGCAGATGTTCCAAGATGATGTCAGGCTCCGGATGTGGCGCGGACCTCATGCACAGTTTGCTATCACTCTCACGCTCGCCCGCCTGCAGTGGGGAGAAATCCACGGGGCAGAGTGATGCTCTGGACCTGCGCCTCACAAAGAGGCAGCTGACGACGCAGGGCCGCCTTTTTCAAGGTCTTAGCACAGTTACCTGAGGTGAACCCAGAACTGACCGGCCCAGCAAACGGGCGCGCTGACCCGGCGGGATCCATCGTCCAGACCCCCCCCACACACAAGTCTCAGAGCACATTTTAAAGACTGACTCACTTTCATGTGGAGCTTTTTCGCCCACAAACTATTTTTACATGGCCTTTTAAAAGGCTCGCTGTTAGGCACAGACAATGCAATACGGCGTTACAGACAAAAGTAGCAACTTCGACTTTTAGAGCAAAAAAAAAACTCCAGAGATATTGCCGCATAGAAATAACTGAGTCTATGAGTGATTCTGCTCTTAGAGACCTTTTCTCTTCTGTTTTTATCCAAGAGACAAAAAACTTCAAACTCCCTCTGAGTGTAAATGCATGCAAAGACACCTCAGTGCTGCTCTCTCACGCAATCGACCCACAAAGAATCACAAAGAGCTGCCCTGGTATCTGCTTTTAGGACGGCAGAGAAGTCCTAGTAGCTAGAGCACAACTTCATGACTGCACCACAGCTCCCCTGTCCCATGCAGGCCACTGTAGCCTCATTCTCATTTCCGCATTTCAGCACTCAGACGCTGACAGCCCAGGACCACTGACACAATAGATCCTTCTTCCCAGTCTACAGCATCATATTCACAACCAACACATGCTGCTAAATATAAACTCACAACTACCAGAGAAAAGTAGAGAGCTGGGACTGTCTATTCTCCTTTTAAAAAGCTAAGTCAGCAAAGATAAAAGTCTCCTCTAGTGTGGAGAACTCTTTGCATTCTGTGTTTTTTTTTTTTTTTTTTGTCCTTGTGTCAAATGGCGAGTCCTCTCACAGCCAGCCGCTATCTGAGACGCCGGCTGCTATTTCCAGCCTCTACCATGTGTTAAACATGGATGAGGGAGCAGTGGAGCCTGACTGCTAACTGACTGGCTGTCTGGCTGGCTGGCTGGCTGGCTGCTGCCTGGTTATTACTGGTGCAGAGGAGGCTGACACTGATGAGGCAGAGGCAGCCAGGAGCTTCAACACTGCAGGCATGCACGCCGACATACGCTTATCAACTCCTGTGAGGCTGATTTAAGAAGTACACCATCCTGTGCGAGTGAGATAGACGCGCAGGGAGACGGCACACAAGGTGAAGAAGACAAAATGTATACCTTCAGATGAGTCTCGGGCCGCATCATGCCCGGGGTGGAGAGGAGGAAAACTTCTCTGCACTCACTCTGAGCCTCATGGTCGCTGGTGATGTGCCTTCATGGCGCGGCAAAGTTGACTGCAGCATTGCCTCCTGAACAGAATGACATTGTTTGCACTCTCTCTCTCCCTCACTCTCTCCCTCTCCCTCTGCCTCACTCCTCCTCCTCCTCCTCCTCCTCCCGTACGCACTCGCTCCCCCTCCTCTTCTTTGCACGCTTGCTGGCAGCACAAACTGCACAGCTCAGCAGTGTTCCCCCACTGCCGCAGCAGATCCTGCATGAGCTCTGCGTATCTGAGTGGGATGGGACTTTTAAAGGGGAACGCAACCTCCAGGGTCAGCGTATGTGCACATCCTCAGTCTGCCCTACTCTCCTCCCTGTCCTCCTCCACACCCCCGCCCCCCAGAGCCACAAACACCCCCGAGAATCATCAGTGTAAAGGACTCCTCACAAGAGAGACCCCCTCCACGCACGCATAACTCTCCAGTCCCCCCCCCCCCTCCTTTTTTTATTCATTTTCACACTACAGCAAAAGCTGCTTTGAGATATGAGTGTGCTCAAACCTCAATGAGGAACAGTTTGCTCCATAGAGAGACCATCTCCTCGGGTGTGCATTGAATCTTGTCAGACTACCTCTGAAATCTAATTTCCTCTGAAAATGCCTGGAAAGATTTATCTTGGTATGATGTGCGCAAAAAGACGTACATAGACAATTTAATTCAACCACGCACACAAAAAATCAGAAAGTGTGACGAGCTAACTTAAAAAAAAAAAAAATCACTGGCTGGGTCATCACCTTTAAGTCACCTGTCACCTGGTGATCCAGTAAAAAATGTGGTTGATTCAATGTACGCTTAAGCAAGAGTTAAGAATCGCATGTTAACACAAAATACAAATCACGCCAATGGATTATTTTGCACAGATCGCACCACATTGTGACGAATGAGCAATAATCATGCAATCAGTAAGTGAGTGTCACAGTCTAAAAGCTGCTACCTCAACACTGCCTCAAAGTTGCACAATTCTCACAGGTACAAAATCTCCTTCAGTAAAGTAAAATGTCCTTAATCTGCAATCCCTATTACCTGCCTTTCATTACCCAAGATGCACTGCTCCACTGGTGCTATTCTGCAGTGCGCTAAAATATATAGAAATATCTTGACCAACCAAATTTGTCTTTTGCGCGTTGCACAACTCTGCAAGAGTGAGATCATCCATCATTGAGTCAGCCAATGACGTTGAACTTCTCTTTCTGCAAAGTCTTTACTTCACACATACACAAAAAAAACGCACTTGGTAGTACACTTTCGCTGCTTCCAGTGATGACGTTTGCAGTGCGCTGCATGGGCAATGTATGGATAATGGTGGCTCCATTATAAATTCTGTGCGTTTCAGGCATCAGCGTCTTGGCTGCTCTCTACAGCAGTGCAGCGTTTCCCTGCTTCTCACTGCAGCGAGGCTTTTTTTTTTTTTTTTTTTTTTTGCATGACTTTGTTCTGCCTGGGCCCCCAGATGAACCCTGTGATCCCCCGTCCTCTGGTGGAAAAAACCAGGAGCTGCATGCATCTCATATTAACCCTGAACACCATCAAGTCAAGGTGTATGCTTACCTGTGTTAAGCACATTAGAGTTCGTGTCAAGGCTTTCTCCCCAATTAGTTTGTATCTCTGCCCTCATAAGATACGCCACTGCTGGAACAAATTGCTGAATCAGCAACACTCGTATAATGGTGCATATCTGACGATTGAGGATCTGCAACATGAGGCCGCCCATATCAGTCAATGTCAGTGTGGATCACAGGTGTATGTCATGCAAAAACTGTTATCATCAGCTGGGAGCTAATGCATCACTCCCTGCATCTGCATGCAGTGCTGCTACTGCATCAGTCAGCCCAGCCTCACAGCATCTGTCCTCTCCTCTGTACTCTGTGACACCAGGGAAAATGCCCCCGCCAGCATATCCCTCACATAGCCCATGCCATTCTCAGTAATGGCATCCCCTGTGATGAATAAGCCATGAGGAGGGGCCCTTTTACATGTCCTATTAGATTACCTCGCCAGGCTTTACCTGGCTACTGTCTCCTCATCGCCTCTGGCTCTCCGCTCTTCTTAATATTCTCTCTTGTTAGCCCGGCCAAGGGCACAATGTGTAAATGTGCGTTAAGCCTCATAGATCATATGAGTGTAGAGATGCAGAGTTGAGTCATCTTATGCAGTTCATTGAATGTGCACATATGGGGCTCTCACTCATGTTTATGCTTTGCATTAAGGGCTGGGAAAAATGCCTGACTGTTAGCATTTTTCCCAGTTGATGGGACATGTTTACCTAAATAGGTGATTGTTTGTGAATGGTATTACAGCAGGCAGTCATCACTGCCGTGTGTCATATAATGCACAAGCTTACTTAAGCCTCAGTTGAGCTGGAAAAAAAATCCCCTGTTATCTGTCAAATATGGACATTTTTGACACATTCTTGGGTTTGCATGCGTCATTCTTTTTTTTGCCATTCACAGCCCATTCCTCTGCTCCATTGATCTGTCCGGAAAAGATAATAGACACATTGATTCACAAGCTCAGCAGCTTGCTTGGTTTACACATCAATTCAGACTAATTCTCAGTAGTCCTCAGTCAAGGAGGAGAATTGCCCTGACTGACGACCGGCTCCTGGGTCTACAAAACCTTTTTGGGTGTACAGCAGAGGAGAATTTATTTCTGAAAATCTGACAAGATGTGAAATAAAAAAGTATTTCAATGACCATAGGTGATTAGATGGTTATAAGGGATATGCTCAAGGGAAATCTAACATTGTCGATGAAAAATAGAGTCAGAAAGGAGGTAATTGAGGCTGGCCAGCAATTAATTAACTTCGCAAAAATGTTGCTCTCTCTGCTCAGTTCAGCCGGTCTGGCATAGAGATCAGCAGAACGATGGCCTCTTGATTTCGCAGAAGAAGGTGTGTTTCACTGCGCCAATGCTTTTTTGTTGACCTCATTTTGTAAAGCTGAGCAGATTCCTCCCTAGGCCAAGTGGAGTGAAAAAGACACAGTCAACGACAAAACAGGTCAAATGTGGTGGTACAGAAATGACTGTAAGCACACAGAGGCGCAAAGTGTTTAACATTCAGAATTGCACATTCACAGCAGATATTGTTACAGGCATAATTTATTTCACTGACACCCACTTTATCAAAGCGTCTTGTATGACATTACTCGCTGTGATAGTAAAGTTCCAGTTTTGAGAGGCAGGACTCGCTATGTGAAACATATGAAGTGCGGGGAGTCATCCATTTCTCTCTCAGTACGAGAGAGATATTAGCAAAAGGTCTATGATGGATTGACATTATGGTGAGTGGCTGAACTTCTGACAGCTGGCTGCTCTTTGTTGTGAACGAGCAGCGGCTCTGTCAGTGTCAGCAGCAGCAGCAGTGTTGTTGTACTGTGGCAAAGCATGAGAAGATCAACACTAACTGAGGGAGGCAGCTGGGAAGCCTGTAATATCCATTTCAGGCATTCCCATGTGTTATTTTAAGAGATAAAGGGTTAAATAAAAGCCTTATAAGTTGTTTTTTTAGTCTGTATTTCTCTACAACATTACAGGACTGTAGTTAAAATGTCTACATTTTGAGGCAGGTAAGATAAATATTTCTAAATCAACAGCAGTGGCCAGTTTACAATAAAAAAAAAACAAAAACCAAAATGATCATCTTGAAAGCACTCGAGGACTTCACATGAAGAATATCCTTCAGAGAGAGCTGCCACAGTCCATCACTGTAATGCTGCTTTATAACACTTGTATTTGTGTGGCAGAAAACAACTTTTTGTTTAACAGAAAATGTGAAAATCGCTGGATGATTCTCAAAAGAAACTTCACTCCCCTGAATATAGTCTCCAGTGTTATTTGTGTACCATTTTCATCTGCAGAGATGGAGAGCAGCTTGTTATTTTGGTCGTTTCCCCTGCTGCATTGTGTTCTGCGTTCCAGGTTCTTGGAGGAGTGCTGCATATCCTCCACAACAACTCGTGTCGTCTGGAGATGTGCGTTGACTCCTGGCCTACATTCACCACTGCCATTTGTTACCGTCAAAAACAGGTACGGCACACGGGGACAAAGATAACTCTCATGTTCATCCAGAGCGGCCTGCTGATGTCTGTATCTGCCTTTGAAGCATTTCAGCCGCCGCAGCACCGAGGAGATTCCTGACATCTGCGCCGTCTTCACCAAGAACCCCGCTACTCTGAGAAGTCTGCTGCTTAATGAGACAGTCGTCAGCTGGAGGAACGGACTCACATTCAGAGGTATTGTGAAGGAATAAAGGCATAAGATTTTCATAACAGATGAATTAGACTATACTGTGTGTTTTGAATTTGAGACACCTCTTATAGATTTTGTTCTCCATTAAAGGACAACTCTTTTTCTTTTAATTATTGAAATGCTACACATAGCAAAATTATGTTTTTTTTCTGTGCACCTACCATACATCTGGTTTCAGTCTGTGAAGCACGGACACACATACAGAATAGTGATATATTTTAATTTTATAAAAGACTAGACATTGCAGTTTTTAGCGAATGTTAACTCAAACAAAAACAGAATAAATAAAGCATTTGTCTGGAAGTATTTTCAACCACAGATTAATTCACATTTGGTGAATATTTCTGGCAGCAGTACGGTGCGTGAGGGGTCAATTCAAAATAAACTGTGAAAATCGTAATGAAGTAACTTGTCACCCAGTGCAACAGTGTGGCTCATTGATGGGTTTTTAATAGCTTTTGTACAACAATGGTGGCCTGTTTCACAGAGGTATAAGACATATTAGGCTTTAGATGCACAGCTGTTCTTGGTATTGTTAGGGTCGCCTCAGGCTTATTACTTAAACTTACATACTAACATACTTATGTTATTCCTTGACTTTTAAAACACTCTTGTGTTTGTACCTATAATGTGTTTTCACTTATTGAAACATGCAAAATGATATTGATATTGATATGGACAGATGCTTACTTACTGATGCCTTAACTTACTGTATGAGTCACTGTAATGCAACATGGCAGCAGTTGTAATATCATTTATTTTCAAGGATTCTTTCTGTCAGCACAGCTGTCTAATGTGCCATCAGATGGTTCTGCAACGTGTAATTTCATCCGATCTGATCTAATAATGATGCTGTGATATCTGCACCAATACTGACCTTGTATTATGAACTAATGAACTAATGACCATGACAAGACTGATCTACTCTCAACGCAGGGCCTTTATAAAAACATTGCATCTCTGCTATCAGTTACATTTTTTCAATCATCATGCACAACTGATTAGTGCCACAGATATCCTTGGCCATGTTACCCCTTATGAAAATGATTCCAGTGATTTCTATGCATCATGGTATACAGATTTGTGGGTGAAAGAGAGCTCTGCTTTAAGTGAGGGAAGAAAAATATGGATTGAGTGCATCCCCAACCATTAAGATGAAGGTAAATGAAAACAAATTGTCACAATGCTTTTGTGTCTCTGAAAGGTATACCAAGCTCTCACAGTCATCAACGAACTTGCCTCTCAGTGGGCTTGATAGCACAGAATATGGGGGTTATAACACCTTCACCCACCACAGCCTGGAGAATATTGATAGGCAAGTGTGTCTCTGAAATGTATACATGACCTCAGTTCAAAGCTGCTCTGTTATTTTTTGTAAGTGATGAATGAGCTATCAAAATACGATATGCATTTTCTTGCTCCGTGTTCATAATTTTTCGTCTTTCTCTGCAGGAAGGTGTTGCCACTGCCAATTTCCAGTCTGGACGTGTCCCACGCTGAGCTCATGGACGCACACTTGCCTTATGGAGGCAGTCGAGAGAGCTTAAACCACGTGAGAGCCTGCATCCGCCATCTGCCAAACCACTGTGTGACGGATGAGGAGGGCCGGCCCGTGTCCTGGATGATGTCTTACGAGCTGTGCAAGCTGAGGATGGCCTACACCCTGCCCGAGCACAGACGGGCCGGGCACCTCCCGGCTCTGTCTCTGGCTCTGATTCGCAAGATGAGCTCTGTGGGTCTGCCCGTCTACTGCAACGTCAACCAGCAGAACCAGGCCACCGTCAACGCTGTGGCCTCGCTCGGCTTTGACGCCTGTCCCAGTATGGAGAACATCTCAGTGCTGCTTATATGCAGGGACAGAGTCTGAATAAGCCAAACTAATGACAATAAAGTCTGGTGGATGATTGAAGCCACACTGGAAAAGCAGTGTTTTATTGTAAAAGTGGTAAAAATGTAACAATTACTCTTCTTGTTTTATGAATCCTGTTTCCCTGCAGTACTCTGAGGAGGCTGTGCTTCAGATAGTTAAGTCCATTTCTGACAGCAAACTGCAAGTAGAACAAACTCAAAAATAACATTTTCTGTGGCTTTAGGGTGAATTTGATGAATAACCCAACCACGCTGCTTCTTTAAAAAAAAAAAGACATATAAATGTCCTTCAGTGTGAAACAATACCGCCTGAACAATACAAATCTGTCTTCAGTTTTACCCTCCGGTAGTTTTTCTTGAGGAAAAGACCCCTTAATCTGCAGATCACCCAAGGAAGCTCTCCTCCACCTGGGACCCCTCCCCGGAGGTGTGCTGTTCCACTGCTGATTGCCTCTCTGTGTTTTAGCAGCAATGCACCATTCAAGTCTGCAGGCTACTTGACAAATGAGCAGCAATCTGAGCAGAGGGGATGCTCATACTGCACCACACATCCTGTCCCATCCACATCCCCCTGTCCCGCAGTGGTGCACCTCTCTTCACCGACGCCCTTTCCTCACTCTAAACCAGCGAGTGCTCTCCTAAAAGTCACACAAGTACAGCACACGCTAAATACATGTTTGCTGACGCGTGTGCATACAACGACGTGGCTAAAACAGTGCGGATGGGAACACAAATCTGTACATCCCGGGTGCTGCTCCTTAATAGAAATGTTAGTGTTTTGTACATTTAAACCAAGTTGCACAAGTTATCATACTTTTAACACTTTTTTAATACTTAAAATAATTAGTGAGTTTTTTGTTTAAAAATTAGAAAAAAATCACAACTGTCTAAACTTGTGTCAGCAAGTTAATCAAATTGACAAGTATTTTCATAATCAATCAGTCACTTAGATCAATTTTGAAGTAAAAAGTTTTTATATGTCATGGTAAATTGATTAACCTTTAGTTTGGAAAAAAAATTAGTTCATCACCATGACAGGCATTATATAAATTTTTTTCGAGATTCATCAATGCTGACAATAATGGTTAGTTGCATCATGTGTGAATATTTGTCAAAAACTAAAATGTGATTCATAGTATTTGCAACATAATTTTTTACTTGAATTCTTTAAAAACAGACACCATCCCGGTTTAAAATATGAAATATTACAAAAGGATGATGAAAATGGTGTAAAATATTTTCTCACATCGCCTCTTGAACAGCATACAGCACCATGTTATTATAAATAGATAACCAGAGGTCAGTATTCCCAGAGAGGTTTGTTTTCTAAACCTCACAACATGCACACTCTAATAACTGGTAAATTCTTTTCCCCAGGGTTCTCTGCTTTACAAAGCTGGACTGTGCGGGTCTTATATTGCAAGCCATCCACTGAAACATGAGATAACTTCTCACCTACTGCATGAATCTATTTGAGTGCTCAACCTCCAATACAGTCAAAGAGGTGTAGGACGATTTAAAGATGGGAAAAAAAGGCATCAGGAGGATTTTATGCAAGCTGCATTGGTTGCAGATCTTTACTCATCTCAAGACAGGTTAGTGAGTCAGCTAAGAGGCAAACGAAAAACTCAGGACACAAAGTACCTGACGGCTGAGCTACTTCTGTGGCTTCATCAGTATGTTGCCTGCAACTGCAACCGCCACTTGAGGACAGCATCCACCCACTGGCCCTGCTCAGAAACTGCACCTCGGAACGACTGAGTGTCTGACGCAGCATGCGATCATTCACCTTGGCTGCGTGTGCTGCTCGGACTTGCCTTGGTGCAGTTGTTCACGCAGAACCCCCCCCCCCCCCCCCATCTCTCCTCCACCCCCACATCCTACCCCCCGCCCGAATCCCCCTCCTCACCCACCCCTATAGAGGCAGTGCACTCTGCCAGCCATGGACTGGGACGTACTATCGATCCTGCTGAAATGATGGTTTCTAAAAGGGAGGCAGTAAGCATGTCTGCACTCCCCTCCTCCGCTGTGGAGGGGCCCTGAGATATCACCAAGCTCAGCACATTGCACCATCACCGTATGGGAAAATGGGATTTTCACTGGGAGACGAGCTGAGGGGAAGGTAATTTAAGTCGCCAAGCTATGTTCCCCACCGAGGATGTAAGATGAGCCATATTACCTTCAGACGCCTCACACGGTGGACAAATAAGGTCATTTTAAATGTCCTATTAATTCCAGTCCTTGTCACAGAGAAATCAGACGCCAAACGTGAAGATTTTTATGAGCGCTGAAGTTGAGAAGGATGTGAAGAGAGGGGAGACGTTCATTCAGCGTTCACCCTCTCACCTTTGCAGCTTGTAGAGTTTGTTCACTATGAGCATGTGTACCAGGATGTGCCACGTCTGTTGCATGATCTTTCATTCTGAATAAGTGATAAATGAGCAAACCAGTGGCTAATGCAGACAGTTACAAATGGGAGGCTGAAGCAGAGAGTGTCTGTTCCTGAGAAACCACTAGATGGCAACCGTGGCCTTGTATTTATCAGCACTCAGGTGAAGATTTGTGCACGTGGATATGCTGTGACTCACGGAGGGCTGCAGTTTCAGAGGAAATTCTGAGCAAGCCTTTATACTTGTTCGTATCTAGTGTAAGAAAAACGTCTAACTAAAGAGTAGTTTATAATAATTTACTAGGTCACTATTATGGCAAAACACCGTACTTATTTCCATCCCCTGTATGAATGGAGTAGTCTGTCCTGAAAGAGCTCCTGTTTCTGAAGGTATTTGCTTGATACATTTGAATTGACTGCACCAGTCTGGTACTTGAAGGTCGAGCACAGAGTACATCATCCTTGTCACACACTTGACACCCCCCCACCCACCCCAGGGGTCATCATGTCAGTCAGTTTATGATTGACTGAGTATTATTGTGACTCACTGAGCAGACGTGGCTGATGTTCAAGATCTCCCCTCGCCATCTTTTGCTTTTTAAAATGTGATTAAAACTGTGTCAGTGACGGGCCGAATGGCCTGAAGGTCAAGTTGAACAACAAAGTGCTGCAGTGTTTCAGTGTGAGAGCAATCATGGTTCAGTGGAGCTGTCGATAACATCCCATTGCTGTTGACGTTGGTCATATGGGGTGTTTGTGTGTCTTCTCCCTTTCACCATCACACATCACATGCATGCCTTAGGGCTGACCCCGGTAGCATAATCCTTTCCCTGAATACATTTCATTCATTCACAAGTGCACATTAGAATAGAAATTAGTATTATATTTCTGAAACTATTATGTTTTTAAAGATACCAGATACCCAAGCGCTCTCTGTAAATGCAAATGTAAACCCACAGGAGTACCACAAACAAGGTGGAAGCCCAAAGCTGCTTTTTATAGTCTCCCTATGAATGAATGAATAGCTTCTCCTCCTCCTGTCAAACACCCAAAGGAGTAAATAGTGGTTGTGTGATGTCCTACCTGCCTTGTTCATCATGTGAGCTCAGTGTAGTCTGCAGTTTAAGATTACACATTAAAAGGATCCTGTACCAGAGATGGGGCACTGGACTGAAGTTAGTTTTATATTGGAGGAGAGGCCGTTGTGGATATCAGGTAAGTTTTCTATGTAATTTTTTTTTCAAATAATGTGTGAATAATGTGAATTTTTTTTTTAGATGAATTTTCCCCCTACAGTTTCCCCCATTTGTATGTATTTGTGTGTGTGTTTGTTCTTTTTTGAAAGTAAGAGTTTATAAATAAAAAAATGGCTTTATACAGCAAGAGCACCCTTTATTGTATGATTCGATTTTTAGACAGATTCATTATTTATTATTAATTCTAGCTGAAAGTCATAAATTATTATTAGTACTACTATCATAACCACTTAGCTGCCACAGGGGCTGTTAGGATAATAAAATCATTACATGCTAAGTTTTTTTCCCTCCACAATTAAATTGTAATTGTAGTTTAAGCTACAAGACAAAAAAATTCAATGTGTGTGTAGTAAAGTAGTGGCAGTTGTGAATGGTGTTATCTTCTGTGAATCCAAAATGTGTGTATCATTGCGCGTGAACTTGTTTAATGAAGAAAGATATCTGTGGTGGAGGAAGTATACAGATGCTTTGCTAAAGTCAAAGCACCACATTGTGAAAAAGAAAAAAAAACTGTGTTCCTTAGTATGTAATTTTAATCAGGAAATTGTACCTAGAATATTTTCATTTCAATGTTCATTTTTAAATATTTTGTACAGGACTGTGACTACTGATTATTGTCATAATGGATTAATATGCTTGTTATTTTCACCAGTAATCAGTTGTTGGCCCAAAGTGACACCTTCACAGTGCATGTTTTATTTTAGCTCGAGTCAGCCTGCAAAATCTTTAATAAAATGAGAATTAAAAAATAAGAAAAGAAAAATAGGTTGCAATAAAAAACAATAAGCAACATTTATGAAACAGGAACCATGAAAATATTTTGCAATGGCAGATCAATAGTTGCTAATTACTTTACTGTCATTCAGCCAATTGATTAACTGACTAATAGTTTTAGATGCACTTGTTCATGCTGTCTGTTTAGCTTTTGAACTGAATCAACCTTACTTTGTAAAGTACTCAAGGAGAGCTGTCAAAGAAATGTAGTGAAGTCAAAAGCGTGGAGCAGAAAGTGTCGTGTGAAGAAAAGACTCCAGTAAAGCACAAATAAATACCTAAACATGATATTTGGTACTCATGAAATGTCGAAATAAACAAGCTAAATAAGAACCGAGTCAAGCGGGGGGGGGGCACCAACGTGAAACCAACGTCGCTCGCGCTGCAGCCCGTCAGCGGGGAGGTCCTTAATCTCACGCAGCAGCTGGGAGCGTTTGACCACGTGACGCGGGAGATGTTAGAGAGCAGCCATCATCATCTCACCCGATTCATGTCCAGCCCGAAATGGTCAAAGGTAAGACGACGAGCCGCGCGGAGAGCTACGATGGAGGAGTAGGCGCCGTCTGAAGCCTCCTCCGCCGGTCTCGTGCTGTCCGCCGCCTCCCGACGTGAAGCAGGTCTGTTTGCTGTGCTGCTTTTTTTCTCACCCCCCCCCCCCACTACCACCCACCCCCTCTCTGGTTTCTGCTCATATGGAGGCTTGTTTCGGTTTCTGTGTTCACCTTTACGCCACATTTCCAGACGTGACGCCGCTCGGAGGCTCCGCAGCCGTCCAGCTGAGAGCGCGAGGAGGAGGGGGGGGGGGTTTGTTTTTGCCCCCCCCTTTTCTTCAGCCCTCGCCCCACGTTAACGTTAGCCGTGCACTGTCGCTGCTTGTGCTAACGCGCTGCTTGTTGTGTAACGCGCGCGGCGGACGTAAACAAGAAACAATGTTGCCAAAAACGGACGTCTCGCCTGGCCTCGCCTCGCGCGTCTGGTCGCGAGTGGACGCTCCCCGCGAGCCGGGAGCACGCGGCCGCCGTGTGGAGATGAGGCGGCTTCACGTTAGCTAGCACGACGAGCTGCTGCTGCCCAGAAGGCCTCCGAGTCAGCTGGTAGTTTATCGAGCGAACTTATCAGAAAGAAAGAAGGAGACAGCTGCGGCTCGTTCTCATAAAGAGGTCACCACGACTTCCGCGTTTGTTTAAACTCTCCGTGAAAGGTGCTGGTGTAACTTTCTTTACACACTGCAGGCTGCACTCAGCGTTTAGTGCTGCTTTTATCAAACAGAGAGGTTCTTAACGCAAGAGCTGTCCATGTTGGTGTGATTCAGGCGTTTCCTTTATTTTATCCACCCAGTTTATGTCAGTGACCATGCACCAAAAGTCTCTGTAGTGTAAAACAGTCCGGTGGTGTGATGAGCTGTACTCTTTGAAATGACCATTAAGACATTAGGAAGGGGGAACTGATTGCAGAGTAGTTTTTAGTATTTATATAGTGGCAGATTTACATCGAACTGTGAAAACACGTCACCCCTTTTAAAGGCTCAAACATGGTTTGGTTTTAATCTCATCACTGGACATAGAGAAGTCGTAGGCTGTTTTCAAGTCACTTCTTCTACGTAACACATTCGAGCTTTGTGTTGCACAATGGATGACTGTGTCTCTGGTAAACCTCGAGCCGTATGTACTCTGCAGGTCAACAAACAGCCAGGGGCTTAAGTTCAGGTGGGCTCTGTCTAAATTGGGCCTTCACAATAGAGACAAGTGTTTCCTTGGCTCAGCAAATCCAGCGAGCCCTTCCTCCTTGCATTTTAATGAGCTCCAAAACAGACCCAGGGGCCCGGGAACCCCCCGACCGGCCCAAGCTAGGCCGGGAGCCCGGCTCAAATATATCCCTCCACAAGCCACCTTTTATTCTACTAATGGGTGTGTTTGTTTTGAAGTCCAAGGTAAATGTTGGAAGACCTTTTTATTGTTCCGTTAGTTCTCGATTTACTTGTGCATGTTGTGTGCGTCGCAAAGTGGCCCTTTGCCACGGGGGAGAGGGAATGGTAAACTCCTGGCCCAGAGAGTGTGCAAATTAACATGTTTCACTTTCCCTGAATGCTGGACAGGCATTGAAAAAGAGATTGTTTACATTCAGATGCTGGCCACCCGCTGCCTGCTTTTTCTTCCCCCCTGTTTTCCAATCACTGAAGAGACATGACCCATTTAAATGGTTGTTTACTTGCATTAGAAGAGGAGCCAAAGCACTTCTCAATGAACTCTTGTCTACAATTCAATTAGAGTGGCCTTCCCAGCAGCACAGTTTTCCACATTACACAATGCTCTCTTCAGGCTCGCTGCGACACAGGCGCAAGTACAAAGATCCAAAGAGCAGCAGTGGTCACACCTGTACCCAAAAAAAAGTCATGCTATGTATTTTGGAGATTGATCCGTAATTGATATGGTGGTTATTAGACGAAGAAGTGTTTTCTCTACAAAATAATGGCCTGACGGTCGATCTGAAGTGTCCCCTCGGCTCAGATTTGTTAAAAGTTTCAAACAAAAGGACGAATGTAATTAGCCATAAGATGTTGTTTAACATTTAGTTTTAGGCTCTGCAGTAAGTGCCCCATCACAGTCGCCGTATATTGTAATGGAGTGGGTGAAGGAAAACGCAGCAGGTATTCATCAGGCTTTTATTGTCCAGTTTCTGCCTCAAAGGATCTGCGGTCCAGCAGTGTCTCCCTGAAACGCGACAGAACCTTTTTTTATTTTTTCGAGCCAGACGTTTTATTACTGCTTTCCTGTTGCCCTCTGACTAGACAACCATATAATAAGAAATGGCTGAAGTTTTTTCCCCTCTTTTTTTCCTCCTATTTTTGGAGATTGTGGGAATAGTAGCTGAGTAATGTGTTGCCTATTGGAGTGCCTGGAATCTGCTTCTGTGCTACTTAACGCTGCTATTTGTATTTATTAGCTTTGGGGAAAGCCACAGTGTTGGACAATAATGTCATAGAACCAAATCATGTGTTTATTTAATCGCATGCTTTTTTTTCACCTGTATTTTTATCACTTGACCATATATGGTTGGTAATAGTTATGTACACACCAGAAAAATAACATGATTTCATGGTGGAGACTCCGTCAGGATGTCAGACACTTTCTGTTGGAGCTGCTTGGTAAGTGGTAGAAATTGGAAACCTCGTGTTATGACAAATTCTAGGATTGACTCTGCTTCATCATGAAAAGCCAAAGGAGAAGTAATGCGTAAAATTGAGGACAACTAATCGAATGAGGTTTGAATGGTTTTTCATGTTGTTTGTGTGCTTCTTTCTCAATGATTCACTGAGCAAAGGAGCAGAGAATAACAGAGTGTTTACCACTCACATGTAGAGCTCAAAACACTGTACAGAGGTGAGTGTTTTGAGTGCGTAGAAACTGATGGTTTAAAGTGAAAACTTGCTCTTTTGCCAGACTTAATTCATGTAGAGTTCCTGGATCTATGGATCAGGAACATTTACATTCACAAGGAAGTGCATGCCTGCAGTTGTCTTAAGGTGAAGCCACATTAGGCAGAAAATGGTCATAACTATTATTGGTGTACTTTTAGTGGATTTCTCTCATCATCAGTATATCAGCAGCAGTCTACAAGTACACATCTGTGAAATTCTAACCATGCTAGTTGAATTTTGTCTTGGTTAATCATAGTTAAGCACAGTAAGATCAGGTGGTTAGACAGGGGTTATGGGTTGTTTTGTTATACTGACTTATAGTGAATGGAGTTGGATTATACAAAAACATAATGCTTTACTAGCACAATTTAAGAGTGTTATGTCATAATGTGTGCACTGTTTGATAATGTGTGGTGTCTCTACTGTAGGTACAAAGCCACCATAAAGGCAATATAATAATAAAAAAAAATTGAAAAAAGGAAGAGAGGGGGGAAATGAAAAAAGGATGGATACAATTCTCCATCAAGTTATATCACAGTAATACCATAACAAATCACAATCAGAATTTTTTGCTATTGGTTCACTTGGAAAAGTAGTTAGCCATGTTGATAAAATCAAAATGTTGTGGTATGCTGTAAAGCCTCATTGCCCAACCCTAGTCAGCCATGAGTGTGAATACACAGCAGCTAAAACCTGTCAGTTATCAACTGTAGGCTTTCAGTCTGACATCTTAACTAGGCCAGTTTACTCTCTGTAGATAATCCGGTCTATTATACATAGTCTTTTCAATGCAGCAAGTTCGTTTATGACTGAGTGACAGAAACTTGCTGGTCTTGTCTTTCTCGGTTAGCTCAACAGTAAATTGAAGCAGGGAGGTTGGAAGAATGAGGCCACGCAGACCTGATATGTCTGACAGCGCTGGACTTTAGATTAACTTAATGATCATGGTTGCAATACTAATATCTTATTTACCATCTTTACTAAAGCTCAAGCCAATGAGGCCATGGTCAGCAGATACATGTTTTCCTGCTGTTGTGTAATGATAATTTTATCAGCGCTGATCGGTATTTAGGTTTAGATCTCTGATTTCTTGGGTCATGGGACACTGCTTTCTTTATGTTTTCATACACTAAGCATCACATGAGAACAAAAGCACTCTTGAGGTCGCTTAACAGCCCTATGGCTAATATCAGTTGTTGTCTACTGACTACCAAATGAATAGAGTTAAAACGCAGAGTGACTTTTCCATTAAATGTAAATGTAGACTGTAACATTTCCAGAAAATGCTGTATGATGTAATTACAGCAGATGTACCATTTTTTTCTGTCAAAGGGCATGATAAGGATGGACTTATGGTCATTACAAAAGAAAAGTAAGCTAAACACAATGTGCCTTGTGTTTAGCTTACTTTTCTTTTGTAATGACCGATACTGACGTTTCCTGCTACAAACAGAAAGTTGGTTAATTAGATTAGCTAATGATGAACTTGTTTGTCTTACCTGTGCTCATCTTCTGTAATCTCTCCAGGAAGGCTTCAAACAACACCTGGTGTGACCTTGGCTGTCTGCATCCACTGACCCAGGAGCACAAACCTGCTTCTCAGGCTTGCAGGGGAACAGTGGAGGAGAGGGTCCGAGGCTGATTACTCCCCCCATTAGTCTTTAAGGAGGGGGGGGGGAGGAGGAGGAGGAGGAGGAGGAGGAGGAGGAGGAGGAGGAAGAAGAAGGAGCTGTTATAACCACCCAGAGCATGGGGCAAAAAGTCCCAGGTGGCATTAAAACCATTGATATGCGGGATCCCGCGTTCAGCCCCCTGAAGCTGGAGCTACAGGCCCTGAGTCGCACAAAGCCGTCTCGACTGGATCTGCTGCTGGACATGCCGCAGGCCAGCTCGGACGTCCAGGTCCAGCACTCGTGGAACAACGATGACCGCTCCCTCAACATATTCGTCAAGGACGACAACAAGCTGGTGTTTCACCGGCACCCTGTGGCGCAGAGCACGGACGCCATCCGGGGCCGCGTTGGCTACACAAGGGGACTGCATGTGTGGGAGATCAGCTGGGCTATGCGCCAGAGGGGCACGCACGCCGTGGTCGGCGTGGCCACGAGCGACGCCCCACTGCACTCGGTGGGCTACACGGCCTTGGTGGGAAGCAACGCTGAATCCTGGGGATGGGACCTGTGCAGGAGTAAACTCTACCACGACGGCAAGAACCTCCCAGGAAAGAGTTACCCAGCCTTCCTCGAGCCAGATGACACCTTCATAATACCAGACTCCCTGTTAGTGGTCTTGGACATGGATGAGGGGACGCTGGGTTACATAGTGGATGGACATTATCTAGGGGTGGCGTTCAGAGGACTTAAGGGCAGGAAGCTGTACCCAGTGGTGAGCGCCGTGTGGGGACACTGTGAAATACGAATCCGGTACATAAATGGACTCGATCGTAAGTACAAACCTTTAATGTTTTTTTTTTCAAATGCTTTTGTTTCTTCTGTCTCACCAGCGACGAAGGTTTGTTTCCACATGATGATGTCTACAGCTCTTACAAAACCGGTGACAACATTTATTGATGCAATAAACAAAGGTGTAACAGGTCAGGGTTTGTCATACTGTCTAGCACATATTATTGCAGACGGGGTTACTATGGAGCAGTGTGATTGTCTCTGACTTACATCAGCATTACGTAAAGCAGGACACGACTCATGACATTAGGATTCTTATGTTATATGCAATTTACTCATGAACTCTACCTTTTTGATTTTAAACTAGGCTGTGGCACTTCCGTTATACATGTTGGCGCTTTAAAAACATCCACAGCTCCCTGATGCTCATGTGCAAACAAACAAGCTGCCCCCAGACAGATGTAATACGGACTCCAATTGGATTAATCCCAATTATTCCACAGTGAAAGGGTCATGAGCTTTAAATGGGGAAACATAGGTGCTTATCAAAACATGTTGGGCTACCCTCATGTCCCTAATGCTCTGTGCTCATTAGATTTTTATGTGCAGCTCGGATCCCTCGACCTAGTTAAGGCTTGTAGAAAAGAAGCGCTACTGATTCAGCAATCTGTGTGTGTGAAAGGCTGTTTCTTATGTGATACGACATTCCCCTTACTGTTGGATGTAGAGAGGGGAAATCCATGATCTTATGCGTTTATGTTGAAGGCAGTTAGTCTCACAACGTAGATCATTGTGTGTCATTGTGGTTGGGTTGAGCACGAACGGTTGGCGCTGCAGGAAAAAATGTGGCTAGAAGTAAAATTGATCAGAGATTTTATTTCTGGCACAGTTTTTAAATCTTCAAGAGGTCCTAAACCTAACCTAAATATCCTCGGTGATATGAACGCTAATACCTTTTTGAATGTGAACACAATATGTCTGTAGCATATATTGAAAAATGTCAAGTATCAATGTTTGGCTCTGAACATTTAGTCAGATTTTTGTTCTGTCATTTTAATAAGATATTTTGTTATTTACATCACAGATTATTATAGATAATTATAGACAGTATTATACGTCATATGGCTACTTAGGAAACAAAACCTTTATCTGAGATTAAGGTTAAAATGTTTTTAATCCTCTTAAAACAGATTTCCAAAAAAATATTGTTTTGATAAAAATGCTCCCTGTCATGTTGCTGCAAGCTTTCAGAATGCCCAAATTAAAACTACAGTTTGTCTCCAATTTTCTTCAGATATGCAGTCAAACAATGTTCCTGACAAAAGACCCAAATGACCAGTTTATGACCCCCCCCCCCCTTTTTTTTTTTTTTAATTACAAATTATATTTCAGGAACTACCAGTGAGCAAACTGCCTGAAGTGTTCCTCAATATGTACGTACAGTAAAGACATTTACTGAATTTCATTTGTTACTGTGATGTTCACCCAAGCGCACAGACCAGGAGGGGGAGGGATCCACTGCAGTACCCAGATGTGTTAATACCACCCCTGGGAGTGTTGATCCATTTCACTACATCAATATACATTTCACATGAGTGTGAACCCCCGCTTGAATATTCTTCCTCTGATGGCACCTACATAAATCGAGACCTTGTTGATTCGACATTCATCACAATTCTCTTATTCTTTCAGTGCTCAAATGTTGAGCTTCAAATTGACTCAGGAAAATGTGAATGGAGACGAAATGTTTTGCAAATGATTTGATCGGTTAATTTCTCACACACAAAAATGACTGCATGGACCACGAAACCCTTGTTGTGTTTTCCACAGCAGTAGAGGATAAAGGTTATAAAACTGCACTTTATTTTATGCTGTACTTCCTGCAGTCTGTCCACTCAATGGTAATGATGCATCATACTCAGCGTCCCTCAGTTTTGAGTTGAGGCTTGACATTTACACACTCCTGAAATGAGATACAGTGATTGCAAACACATGAATGCACCTCCTCACCCGTCTCCCATCTCTTGTCTCCCCTCCCCACAGCTGAACCCCTCTCTCTGATGGACCTGTGTAGGCGTTCAGTGAGGGTGGCATTAGGAAGAGACCGTCTGAGTGAAATCCATAGACTGCCCCTGCCGGCTTCTCTCAAGAACTACCTGCTCTACCAATGACGGCGCTGATGGTCACAACATACTCAGCACACCCTCGTCTCTTTCATGTTTCTCTGGGATCCTTCTTGGGTTGAACCCGTTTGACAACATTGCTCAAGCCTCCAGGACTGACTCAGCCAGCAACAAGTATGCTTCTTTGTCATTGTCTGGACTCCTTTTGAGTTTCTTATCCTGTTTTTATGACTCTTTGCAATCGTATCCTCTAACTTTATAAAATCAGGAATCAATGAGCACTATGCACATGCTGATCCAGACGATGCCCTGACAGTCACCTCGTTGGTGTACCTCCTCCAGTTTGTAAGTTAATGTGGCATATGTGGTCGGCATCTCCAAACTTTGTGATCATGAATATCTGTCTCATAGCCATTTTTAAAATTGTAATCTTACTGGTTGTGCTGTAACAAACTCTTGCAATGGAAATTCAACTTTGAGCTTTGGTGCAGAAGTGAACTGCTGGTATCTGACCACAAGGTGGCAGCACAGAGACACATGCACATCAACCTGAACCTCCTCTCCAATCGACAACTATATGGCATCCTAGTTGCTTTTAAAATGATGTTTTTTTTTAAACAGCTTATAATTAAAACATTTCATGTCAAACACCACAGAAAGGAGATGCTGACCACTCCGTAGTGAGTCTGTAGTGCAGTGTGGATGAACGCACTGTGAAGCAGCTAGAGAGCAGCTCCGACCGCTCACTGCACTATCAGGTTTCTCTGCAATACGGAAGTGTGCCCCATTGCTTACCATCACGGCATCCGGCAGGAACATCATCAGCAGAAATTTTAACGGAAAGATAATATCACTGTGATTATTTGTAGCATGCATCTGCAGGAAATTCTTCTCAATACAGTCACAATGTTTCTTTTTATCTTTTCTGTCACTCCTGCTTTTTGTAGTGCAGTTAGTTTTCAACCACATGCTGCTGTGACCCAAGAGTGTGCTTTCTTCCTTTTTTTTTTTTTTTTTTTTTTTTTTTTTTTTTTTTTTTTTCCCCCAAAAACCAAAAAAGCGTGGGGGGGGGAAAAAGGGTCTTTTCTCTTTTCACTCTCGGGGGCGTCCCCCCCC
>JBAJHX010000041.1:9807854-9859371 GCA_037176925.1 Amniataba percoides
GGGGGGGGGGGGGGGGGGGGGGGGGGGGTGGGGGGGGGGGGGGGGGGGGGGGGAGAAAGGAAGAGGAGAGGAAGGGGGGGGGGGGGGGGGGTGGGGTTTTTTGTTTTTTTTTTGGTTTTTGTTTTTTGTTTTTTTTTTTTTCTCTTTCTTTTTTCTTCTTCCCCTCCCTCCTCCCCCCTCCCCCCTCTTTTACTTTCAGTCTGTAACCACAGTGACAGTTTCACTGATACAGATACTGATACACTTTAATCCCTGTAATGGTTTAGCTTTTTACATAAGGCACAGGATTAGGTTCAGCTAAGTTTATCTGCACACACACACACACACACACACACATTTTTGAACGCAGCCAACCCAATCTAAATGGGATCTAAATAGCAGCTTAACCAGTTGTTTTTTAAGGAAATTATTGAAACTAAAAGTAAGACAAAAAGAAGTCACAGAAAATGACAAGAGAAGTTACACTGGCCTATGGAGAGATGGACAGACACAATATTTCTGTCATGTCTCCGCACAGCTGTAGGAGCTGTCCTGTTGTTGTATGTCTCATATTTGGTCACTTGGTGTCAGCATTTCCAGCCTCTACACAACCATGAAGATCAGCAAAGATTATCCATGTCACTATTGTGCACAATGTGAATTCCAATATGAGTAATGTGAGTCCTTCAGTCAAGGGCCTAAAGTATTTAGGTTCTTGAATTAAGTAGGATTACCAGATGTAATTTCAGCAAAATGTACTTCAGGTATCAGAGTAACAGTGAAAAGAAACAAGCAACCAGAGTTGTCAAAATAAATGAAGTGATGTAAAAGTACAAGGTTTCTTTCTGAACGCAGAGGAGTGGACAGCATGAAGTAGAACTATGTGGAAACACTCAAATTAATTGTCTCAAAATTGTACCAAAGCATTGAACTTGAGCAAATGTGCTTAATTATTTTTAACCACTGATAAAAATACCAAAATATATTTGCAATCGATTTACTTGATTCGCTTCTGTGGCTTCAAGCAGATACTTGTTAGACACAGTATGAAATGTGCTACATAGCTCACTGTGTCTGTTGAAACAGTAAAGTAACGTCGTTTTAAATCCACAGAAACAAATCCATGTAATATTTTTGTAAAGAGCAAAATGTGCGACATCCTGTTTTGTTTACATGTTCATCACAAAATTCATGTACACTGTCAACACACAGTGACAGAAATGCTGTTATGATTCCAAATAAGACAAAAAGCAAGCACAGCTAGTTTTACAAGGCTGTTTTGACACAATGGCACAGATGTTATTGTACACAAAGTCCCATTTGGGTAATTGAGCAACATAGCCTTGTCTTTCAGTAGGTTCAAAGCCCATTTATCCTCAGGGTGACAGCAGGAGTTACATTCCAACTTTTTATTGCCCACCGCTCATTGGTGGAAAGCACATACCGCACATCACGTGTCCTCTGTGGCACAGTTAATAGTCATGGAGTCATTTTTAGTCTCCAATTAAAACCAAGGTCTTTGCTGTTCTGTGATCTTTGGGATGAAAAAATTTGAAGAAATGTTTTTTATCCTGATTTTTTAATCTCCCAATGTTAGAACAGTCTGACAGGTCCTTTGTTGGAAAATCTGTAGATGCTATTTTAAGAGGTAATAAAGATTAGATTATTGTTTTGAGATAAGCATGCAGATGTACATGCACCATTGCTGCATTTGATGACTTATGCAACATATTGTTTCACAAATATCAGGCATCAAAAACAAACCAGTCAGTGGGCTTATCCTTGCAGTTTGCACTTACAGCCCTTTCTAACCAGATCTTGCTTGGGAAACCTTAAGTCTTTATTCTCATCATGACACAAAATATATCACACTGTCATTTGCGTTAGTCCATAATATCTACAGTACTTCACAGGAGAATGCAAAAAATAATGCAGTTTTTGTTTCAGGAAATGTCTTTGCATTCATCTTAATCTATTTTGAATAATATCTGTTTAAGCAGTACATGTGGGTCTGCGTTGTTGCATTGCTTAATCGTACTATTTTTATGTACAGCATGTTACTGCATGCTCTTTGTTACATAACTCATCATGATCAGATGCAACTATAAGAACAACTATAAGAGCTTTTAGCAATTAATAGCCCTCTCATGGAAAAACACCAGAAGGCAAAGAGCACACAGATGGTTGTCTGAGCTATCTACAACTCTCCCTTTAGAGAAAAATGACCAACACAATAAAACATCAACAACATAACTTTCATCAGATCTGGGATCCTTTCATTCACTATGTATTAAGAAAAGGCTTAAGTGCCTGGGGACGTGTAAACAGTGACCTGTGGTGCCCATCATGGCAGAAATGTGTCTCTTTTTTTCTATACACTGGACAACTCACAAACCAGATCACTAACCAAGAACTGGTATAATTTAGTGGGTGGTGGTGGTGCTTTTTTTGTTGCTTTTTTCTGTTATGTCTTGATGTGTTATGTTGTAAAAACAATCAAAAGACTGTTGGTTAAAAAAACTTCTAATTTTACAGAGAAACTCGTGAAGGTCAACGTGGACTCGCAGGTTCACGGTGTATCTTTTCCCTCTCGTTGTTTTTGCAGGTTTCACGCCGGTGGTAATTATGCAACAGCAAGGACACAACCCAAGGTGGCGAGCACATGCAGCTACGTCACGGACAACACCCCCGTCCGGGCCGTGACGTCAATGCGCACAGCTCTTCAGCCCGACCACTGACAGAGAGACAGAGAGGGACAGACACTGTGGGATCAGACACACTTCGGCCTGTCTGCTCTCTCGCTTTGAGACGTTAACTCTTCCAGCAGACACACGGCGGGAGTATGGTGGCTGTCTGACGGAGAGAAAGATGGCACAGAAAGACACGCTGCTACATCTGTTCGCCGGGGGGTGAGTCACATCAGCGCTGTCGCTTCAGTTATTAACTCAAAGGTTAATGTGACACTGGGGCTGGCACGACCTTGGCTTGCAGACTTTATTACTGCAGAACTACCTCTGAAACACGCGTACGAAGTCGAACACAATTAGGCTTTAATTTAAAGCTGGTGTTTTTTTGGTTACCTCGAAAGAGCCGCTAGCCTGCATGCTAACATGAAGCTAGCTCGTGTTAGCACAGCACCGCCGTACTAATGTGCTTATTCACACGTTTATTTCACCGTTTTCCCCACTGGCTGACTTATATGATGTGAAAAGACAGGGTGAAAACAATGACTATGTTAACCTTGTTCTTAATTATCAAACAACCAAGCTAATATCGTGGCGGACGATGAGCCACCCGGCATCATCTTTTATCTCCACAGATGGGACAGCTAGCGGAAGTAGCTGCCGTTAGCTGCTAACACCTATCTGTTAGTTGCTAAAAGCGACATGTCAACTAACTGTGAGTAATGTCAGATAGTCCCCAGTGATAAAAATGTCTGTTTCGCGTTGTGGCTCGTATTTATTTCGGTGTCCCGTCGTCGTCATGGCTGAACGTGGCGCAGTCACGAGAGCGGCGCTTCCACATCAGATCCTTCAAGTGTTACGTAACGCGGAGCACAGATCCACCGAGAAGAAGCACATCTCCACCTGTCTGCACACTCTCAATAATCACATTAATAATAATGCAGCCGGTTGATGTGAAGACAAGCCGGGTGGCCTTCAGCTGATGTTAAGGTCACATTTAAACGGTAGCATGTTTTAATGAAATGACGCCATTTTACCCTTGAAGTGTTGTCAGGGACGTCTTTGTTTTAGTTTAGCCCCGCATTTTAGTTTTAAACTGATTTTCCCCCCGAAGAATCAAAATCAGACGAATACGTAATAATGTAATGGGAATGTTTGTTTTTGTCTCCTTCCACACTGTGTCCAAACAACAACAGGGATGAAATGTACACAGTATAATTTTATGAGCATGCCTGTAATTTCCCGATGACCGAGGAGTTCTTATCTTTGTGGTCAGTGGTCATGACCACAGTACATTATTTCAACATGGTGACATGTGTTTGTTTGTCAGATGAAGTTAGGCAATGAATGAAAACCTTGGTTACAAAGTGTAATTTATTTTTTCTCACCATAAGTTCCACCAACCAGTAAGGAGTGGACAGGCG
Source organism: Amniataba percoides (assembly GCA_037176925.1). NCBI lineage: Eukaryota > Metazoa > Chordata > Actinopteri > Centrarchiformes > Terapontidae > Amniataba > Amniataba percoides. The sequence continues at coordinate 9,811,942 of JBAJHX010000041.1, forward strand.
ACTAATGACAAGTGAAGGGACAACTGGGTCAGCTCTTACTTTTGTAAAGATGTTTGACTCTGTCCTTCAGACAGTACAGAGGCTTAGTGTAATCTGTTCCAGACTTGTAAGCTTGTCGCTGATAAGGTTACAGATGCAGTGAATAAAGGATGTACCAGTGACAGCTGAAAATAACTTGACTGGTAAATTGTTCCCGCTGGAATTGGAAAAGTGTTCTCTAAAAACAGTGGTTTGACTGGCTGAAAAACTCTCCTCAGGTGCAATTAGAGAGTCTGGGCTGGTACGCACTGTCCACCAGATGTGGTGGGTTAACTCTAGGTATTTTCACTGCAGAGCGAGAGACCAGCCGTTGACCATAATAGTTCATTACACTTGGCAAGTAGCTCCTCAGCTGTGTTATGATGGAAAAACACTCCCAACAGTCAAAGCTGACACGAGTAACGTCACATATGATAGAACTGCAGTGCTCTAAGCAGGTTAACATCGCATTACAATGATCTGAACATGAATATAATGAAGAGTGGGTCCTTAGCTACTTAATCAACAAGATTTTTATATATTTTATGGAAATATAAATGAATATTTTGGCAGGCCACTGTCCTAATTTTTGTATGATAAATTTACAGATGTAGTGGTACGGTGGGAGCCATCGTAACGTGCCCCCTGGAGGTGTTGAAGACACGGTTGCAGTCGTCTGGTATCACCCTTAGACCCGTCATCCAGGTCCAGCTGGGCACCCTAAGCGGCGCCGGGGTTATCCGGCCGGGGACTGTCACTCCAGGGCTGCTGCAGGTCCTACGGTAAGATATTTGTTTGTGGTGTCGTTAGGCAAACACTGTTGCAGCATGCTATGTGGGCCGTCCCATGAGAGATCTGTATTTTGTACCTGTAAACAAAGGGACAAAATGTTCCCTTTTCACAGCAGGAGCACCTTGCTGTTTATCAGGACTACCCTGCAGGGACTGGCATAATTATTAGGTGTTAAAAATTGGCAGGTTTAACCCCGCGAAGATCCTCATGTTTAGGCTTGTCTGAGGTACAGACGCAACACAGTGGACAATAACTGTTTTTGTTTGGGATACTATAAAATCTTCTGCGGCTCGTAAGTTAGTGGATGGAAACACTTGGGAGATCCTGTCATTTGCTTTCTGCTATCATAGTCCTAAAAAGTAGGCCTCTAATCCTGTCCTACGTAAAGTGAGGAGTAAGCAGTATCCAGCTCCTGTTAAGTGTTTTTAACCAGCTGTTTGGGGTGACACAACGTGAAACGCTCTCCACCAGCCCGTAAGATATGCATGAAATAATTTTTTTTGGGTGTCTGTGAAGTAGCTTAGTAGACTCTGCTTAGGTTGGGAAAGATTAGAGGCAGTCCCAGTGGGCCGAAAGTAAGGAGGGATGGTTTTAACGAGGGTGCTGCGTCGGTGTTGCATTACACTCAGGGGACTTGGGGCAAAAACTGAACCGGCCTGGTGTCTGCTTCAGCTGCAGTTTTTTTACAATTCCACTCGCCTGAAGTCGACAAGAACAAATAATTCTTTATCAATTTAGTGCTCTTGCTAGTTTTTAAACTTAACATGGTTGATGCAAATGGATTTTTCAGAGCTGTTATAGAGTTCTCTTTGCCTTTACAACCTTATTTAATTAAGTAAAACAAGCAAGTCCTTTATTATGAAACTTAAACCTTTTCTCCAGCTATTGAAACCTAAAGATGGGTCACTCGACCTGACGTCATTAACGTGTGTTTAAACCCACTATTGTTTATGACGAGTGTTGAGTAGCAGAGAGAGACAGGGTGAAGTGGAATGCGTGAACCCTCCTTAAGCGATGAGGTGTGCATTACAGAAACGAACATGAATTTGCAGTTGCCCCTTCGCTTGGCCCCAGGCAGACCAGACTGTCATCTGGCGAATGAAGGTCACTGCCTCCAAAGAGTTAAAAAAACTCTTGGGGATGTGTCTGGCGTGACAAGCACAGCTCTGGCTGGGGACTGAGTTCAATGAAGAAACTTATGCAACAGAACTGACGCATCACATGGGATGATTGCAGGAGGCATCACACTCGTTCCACCAATAGTCGAGGATAATCTTACGCCGTTAAACATGTGGAAATCGTTTTATATGTACACTGGTGTATATGAATAAAGCTCTTTTTTGGTGGTCGGTTGCTTAATGTCTTTTTTTTTTATTTGTGTTTCAGATCAATTCTAGAAAAAGAAGGACCAAGATCACTTTTCCGTGGCTTAGGGCCGAACCTTGTTGGCGTGGCCCCGTCAAGGTACAGTGACATCAATGTCTGCACCAAACGTGTTAGTTGCTCATCTGTATCTGTTTTGTCCATCTGCTCACCTCCGTTACCTATTGCTGTTTTTGTTTAACAAAGTCCTGTAACTGCGGGGCAATCTGCCACGTTAATGATGCCTTCCTGCTGGTGTACAGATTAGTGATAAATCACGATGAGGTGCCCCTGTATTCAAAACAATAAAAAGAAAACCAGACTAAGAGGGCCATAAAGGGAAGGAGAGTGGCGATAGCACAGCTGAGTTTGTTGTTCTTGTATATGAGGACGCTTCAGAATGTACAGCGTCGCCGCTGCTAACCAAAGAACACAGAAAAGGGAGGAAGGCTCTGTTTGTATGTTGCACTTCAGTGGCTGACAACATTAACTGGCTGCATAAACAGGAAGCTGTTGTCATGGCAACAACTTCCGAGTCACCCAGAACCTTACAGTCAGCTGTAGACTACAGCGTCTGTCAACATGGAAAGGATTCCTGCCTTTGATTAGAGTTGTTCTGTACTTGAGACAAATGCTACTTTAGAGAGTATAGCTGGTTAATAATTAATGAACTTACTAGTTGATTAATTTGTGTGGGCAACTTACACTCTAATTCATACACATCTTATAAGAAAACACTGTGGTTTCAATTTCACCTTTGTTCTATTTTTATTGTCAACAAGTGGTCAGTACTTTGCCCTGTTTCCTCATGGTAAACTACTCTATACGCCAGTGACAAAACTGTAAAACGAATAGTTGAGTAGACTTTTGGACTCTGTCAAACTGAAAATGGTTGCAAGTTACATATACTTTCCTGTGGTTAATGAGTAGCAGAGCACAATCCTTTGGTCAGTAACTCCACTGCCCCTCAGCTCCACTAGCCAACTTGGACGGGCTCACACTCAATGCAGCTCTGTGGTGCTTATTCAGCCCATTCTGCTGCAGTGACGGTTTGTTCCAGAAGCCAAGCAGAGAGAGCACACACAGAGGAACAGACTGCTCTGGACACACCGTCAAAGACCTACACAAATCTAAATGAAACATTTACATAATTGCCCAGCTGTTTTATAAAATCAACATTCAGCATATTCAAACTGCAGTCATATGTGAGATGTGTGTCTGTGTGTGTCTGTGTCAGTGTGTTGTTTGTGTGTTGTAAAGTTGTTTAATCTTTACAGCAGCCTCTGTGTAGAGTTCTTACCAGTCTGTTCTCTGTGTTTCAGAGCCATTTACTTTGCAGCATACTCGAAATCTAAAGAGACGTTCAATGGGTTATTCGTCCCCAACAGTGGACTGGTGCACATGTCCTCTGCTGGTGTTGCAGGTGAGCGGTCAGAGTGCTAGCCATGAACATGAACAGCTCGCTGTAAAATGTAATGCAACCTAGTGCTCTGCATATATGTTATTTATAAAAGATGTAGGTTCAGTCTTTTCTGGCAATAAAATATCTACACTGCAAAACTATATGAACTGTGTAGCAAGTATGTCTGACTGCAGTTATTACATTATTTCTTTAGAGCAACAAGAGCACTTAGATTCTTAAAACTGTGTTTCATTGAAGGGATGAAAGGAATCTTACACCATGCTGCAGTGCAAAACTGAACATGCTTTTTTTGACCCCCCCCAGCTTTCGTTACTAACTCTCTGATGAACCCTATCTGGATGGTCAAGACCAGGATGCAGCTGGAGAGAAAGTGTGTACACTCTTAATATCACTTACCCAGTGTGTGTTTGCTCTTTAGCTCTAGATTGACCAAGTGTTCTGTATTAGGTCTGTGTAAAACAATCTGGCTTATTTTAGGGACTTTGCGAGTGTGAAGGCTCTCCATATAATGTGACCTTTTATCAGAAACCGCTGCCTTCACGACACTGTCCTTGGCTTATGCAGTGTGTGAGGCAGAGCTTGTGACCCGGCTCCATAAATACACAGTGCTGACGCAAAGTGCTGTGTGCAAAGGAAGAGTCTATATTTACAGTACTGAGTACAGGGCAGTAGTATCATGTGAGGTCACAGGGACAGAGCTGGTCCACCCTGTTTTTAAAGAACACCTGATCTCCAGCACAGAATGGTGGCTTTATGAATGTGCAGGGAAGAGAATGAACAATTTCAGTTTATCTCAGTTACTCGTTCAGCCCTTTCAGAAACCCTGGGATGATGTGTGCTTCCTTATAGGGTTTAAAGTTTCACTTGGACAGTTAATAGAGAATTAACAGGCACCAGTTTTAACATGCTTTTTCCAAGTAAAAATGCTAGACAGCAGAATTTTTTTGTGTGTGTGTATTATGACTAGTACTGTTTGTAAGACTTAATTGAACATTTTGGAGACAGTATAATTAGTTGATGAAGAGAAGAAGCAAGACCGTGATGAACAGTTAATATTGTTAATTTTCTTCGCCCCACACCAAATGTGGCACTAATGAGCATGAACCTGATTTTTTTTTTCAGAGCCAGAGGAGAGAAGAAGATGAATGCACTGCAGTGTGCCCGCTATGTTTACAAAACAGAAGGGATCAGGGGCTTCTACCGAGGCCTGACTGCCTCTTACGCTGGAATCTCGGAGACCATGATCTGCTTCCTCATCTACGAGACACTGAAGAAACACCTCGCCAAGAGCCAATTCGCCTCTCCAAACAATGAAAAAGAGAAAGGCCCAGCCGACTTCCTGAGTCTGATGATGGCAGCTGCGTTTTCAAAGGGTTGTGCGTCCTGCATAGCCTACCCACACGGTAAACACTGTCATCCATTGTTGTTGCAACACAGCAGCCCTAATATAGTATTTATTTAAATGACTAATTCTTTTTTTTTCTTTTTTGTCTTCAGAGGTCATTCGGACAAGGCTGCGCGAGGAGGGTAGCAAGTACAAGTATTTCTTCCAGACGGGAAGGTTAATAGCGGTGGAGGAAGGCTACGCAGCTTTTTATAGAGGACTCATTCCACAGCTAATTAGACAAATCCCTAATACAGCCATCGTCCTCTCCACGTATGAACTCATTGTCCACCTGCTGGGAGAGTCCAAGTGAGGAAGTGCAATAAAGTTGGGATTTTCCTAACGTGATGGAGGCCACATAAAACCCACGACACACTGGGCAACAGACTTTTGAAAAGGCTGCACTTGCATGTTTTTAATGTGGTGCTACAGAGACTTTTATGGTGGAACTGAAGCAGGTTGTGCTGGTATCCAAAGAGCTAAATGCATTGTTTTATTGAATGCTTGTCATTAGGAGTTTTTCAAAGTAGCTCAAAAAGTCATGGTACTCAAACTCCAAACCTGTGAAAAAAGGTCATCTTCTTAGAGGACTCATGTTAAGTTAACTAAATTATTTTATGTTTTGTTATTTTATGACAGTGTTTGTTTTGTTTTATCAATGGTAAATGTACCACCAGAAATGACTGTGACGGATTGACTCATTTAGTTGATGGGAAGTAATTCCAGTGAAGTGCTTGCTATGTTATGGCGACGCAGATCATTTTGAGATTTGTTTCACAAATGCAATGTTCTGGTTTTGAAGTTTGAAGTACAGAGAAATTTAGCATATTTTTCATTAATATATATCTATAATACACAAATGAATATACAGACTTAACTGTATGTTTTCTTTGTGAAGAAGATGGTCACCTTTTACAATATAATGAGAACTTGGATGCTGATTTGACCAGTGGCTCAATAAAATGCATCAAAAAACTACATCAGTTGGTGGTTGACCCCAAAAATGGCACAATGATTTAGTTGAGGCAGAAATCTGCCTTGTGTTGTATCCTGAGCACAGCAGTACAGCATTGTTGTTGCACTATAAGCTTGGCTCAGTCACGGATGAAACAAGTGAAAACAATGAGACAAGTTGGCTGATTCTGGTCTTGCGTTCATACGTTCTTATGAATGAATCCAATCAAGACTTTTAACTTGGAGATGACATTGAGGGTGAGAAAAGACTTGGGAAGTAGAAAGTGTCATCAGTTTGAGCTTTCTCGAAGGAATTGAATTTAACTTACGTTTTTATTGAAATTTTGGTACTTTCCTGATTTCTCCAGATATAAGTGACAACATAATGCTTAAAAATGAGCGAAATAGAGCCCTCCTTTGTGCTCTATTTGTAATGTAAGGATGGTACTGTGACTTAACATCCAATCACTTTGTTTTTCAGTAATGCCTCCTTCAACCACACACTACATACACCTAAAGTCTTCCACATTTCAGCCTCCACACATGCCTATAAAAATGTTCACACCCTTGGACATTTTTCATGTTTTATTATTTGAATTCGTCCTGCTGTTTTGACCCTGATTAACATCAGATACTGAAGTGAAAGGAAAAGTCCACATACTGACCTATGTTAAGTACAAAAGTAAGTGCCAACATAATTGGCTGCATATAATCACCCTTTCTAAGTCAGTTTTTAATTGTAAAGGCACCTCTGGCAGCACATCCTGCCTTGCCTCAGTTTTTATAATGTGTAATTTTGCACATTCAGAAGCTATAATTTGTCCCCTTTCTTTGTACAACTGGCCGAGGTTTGTCAGGTTGCATGGAAACAGCGAGTCAACAAGTCCTACCGCAGGCTCTGACTGGACTTGGACTGAGGTTTAGACACAGATTCGGCCATTTTGAGGACCATGATGTTGTTTTGCGTCTGTGGCTTCCATGGAAAAGAAATCTCTCAAGTTAAAGTTCACGTTCAGACTCTTCAGGATTGCTCTGTATTTAGTTGGATTTATTTATATTCTATGAGCTGCCTTCACAAGTCTTTCAGACCAGGGCCTGCCTCAGACAAGTGTGGACACAAATAAGATGCTAATAAGAACTTTCAATGCAAATACAATTGGTTACAATACCAAAAATGGGAAGAAAATGTCAAGCCACACCACAGGGAAGTCTTGTCATCTATGCCAGTAAATGTTAGGAGACTGATTAGTCATGTGTGTGTGTGTGTGTGTGTGTGTGTGTGTGTGTGTGTGAGAAACCATTTGACAACTCAGACAGAAGTCAGCAAAAATGTCTTCTTTCTGTTTTGGTCTAACTAAACTCGTCCATACTGGTTCCTCCAACTGGGAAAAAGGCTCATGACCAAATAGTTTTAAGCAGAGGACTGCAGCAGAAAAGTGGTGTAGGTATTTAAATCTGTGGTCCCTTCTTAATGTCTTTTCCTTCCATTCTTTGTTAAACATATCATGCAGGATACAACTTTCTAATATGTCAGCTTTTATAAAGGGTTTATAACATGTAATGGATGTTTTTTTATTTATCAGTATTAATAAATCATTTACTGATGCCTTATAGATCAGCTCTTATCCATTCATACAAACACTGTAACATGGTGAAAACATCGCTTTCGCTATTGTTTTCCATCCTCATTGGTAAAAGTTACTGGATGGGGATGTTTAAATATGTAATCAAATCTGCAGCTACAAACATTAGGAGAGGCATTAATAAAATAACGCTGTTTTCTTGCTGAGCCACAGCAGACATAGTAACAAAGCAGGCATTATTAACCCTGTGACTTTGGAACGATTATTTTATGACTCTGCTCAACATAAAATCAGATTCATTACCAAAGTGAAAGCAAACCTATACACTCAACCCTAAAATAGCTATAAACAAAGATATTCATTTCACAGTGTTTATTGTTTAACAGAAGAAACCTTCATGATTCTGTTACCTCAGATTGCCGAGGATATTAGTTTAACAAGGACTGTGGATATGATCCCCCTTGACTTAACCTGAAATCCCTTTAAGAGGAGACGACTTTGCAGACAGGAAGCGCAGGAGGAACAGTTATAACACCGTATTATGCATCTAACATAGACATGGGATGTAGTGGGGTATAAGATAGAGAAGAAGTATTAGTGAATGACATGTTAACTACTTTTTGAACTTATAAAGTCCTAGTAAAGGGTGACTTCTGATGAAGCACTGTTTTATGCAGCACCATGCTCCAGATTTGTTGTTTGGTAATTTGATTAAACCCATTTAAAGAGCAGAAAAGTTTTTAAAAAAAGAAAGAAAAAAGAAAGGAAGAAAGAAAAACAAGGCACTAAAAAGCCTTTTTGTCAGGGTGTGGGTTGGCCTGGATGAAAAGAGGACTGCACAGAAATCATGACATTCATAAGTACTGAAAAGGACAAATGATCCATCTCAAAAAGAAGAGCTGCTGCAGAATCACACAACACCTCACACAGCTGTTTTAACCCACATGACCTCCCTGTAAACGTCACACTGCTGTGTGTGAAATCGTTGTACTGTCCCTTTAATGAAGACATTTAAACGCCTTTGTTTCTGTAAAACTCAATGTGTTGTGTGAATTTAACCGTATATCTACACTAAATACTCCAACTGAAGGTATTTCTGTCCGGAGAGGTGATCCTCCGTAAGTAGAGGCTAATGGGTTTAAGTTCAGCGGCTTGTGGTGACCTCTGCCTGCCGCAGGGAGAACGACTCACGGCGGGCTGACGGTTGACGGCGGTACGGCGGCCGGACGGAGCGCGGCACTTCTGCTGGACCTGACAGTAGCGTGGACAGGCAGCCGGACTCAGTTTACTGTTTATTTGTTATCGTTTACCGGGTCTTTAGCTGCTCAGCCCTCGGTAATGCCGTAAGCTAACGCCGCCGCGGCTCGCCTGCAACTGGAGGGGCAGTTGGTCCGCGCTGCCCAGCCGTTAGCTAGCCGTTAGCTGTTAGCATCCAGGCTATCTGATGTGTTTTCTCTGCCTGACCGCTTCATCTCCACGACGACGGGCCTCCTTCCCCCCCGGCCCTGTGATGGAGAGGTGAGAGGAACGATGCTGAGACTGCTCCGTATCCTTTTTACAGGTAAGCCTTGACTAGTGACCGACAGCTAAGCTTGTTTGCCCGCTAGCATACTGCTGGGCGGTTTATATTGTTCGTTACGCAACAACCTGCAGGTTTCTGGGCTGTAGTTAGTTATCTGCTCTGCATTCATCACAGAAATAATGAATGAAGGAAGGACTACAATTACTAATTTAGCATCTCTGAAAAACTGAAAAAGAAAAACTGATTTGTAACTTAGTTACACAAGTAACACTTGTGTAACTAATTAACACTACAAGTAGTGATGGATCTGTTGTTGCCTGTGAATGCCGCCTCTCAATATGCACTCAGTGGTCACTTAATCAGAACCACCTGAATTTAATGCAACACCTTTGTCTTAAATGTTACAGTGTTTGTTTTGGAAATGTGTTTCCTTAAATGTATGGTGGCTTTATAGTGCAGTATTGTCTTATTTAGGGGTGTCCTAATAAGTAGGTGATCCTAATGCGTTAGCTAAATGGGATGAATGAAGGATTAGTCAACAATGCCACAAGCCTCCAAAATGATCATAATGTTGAATGCTCGCATCTTAAAACACCTTAATTAAGAGGACAATCACTGCGGGACTGATGAGTGAGGCTGCATTCGTTTAGCAGATGTTCGGTGTCCCTAATATAAAAGCAGTTGGGTGCAAATACTTGCTGTTTTTTACAGTTAAATGAAACTTTGTTTGTCTGATATTGATCTAATGTCTGTTGTTCCCTCACAGGCCTGTTGGGTGTTCTGTGGGATGGAGTTGCTGCTTTTGGTAAGTCTGGGATTGATGTGAAGCTGCACCAATCACAGCCTGCCTTGAATTGTTCCATCTATTGAGTCGGTAAGTCTTTCTCTGATTGTCAGGTGGGGTCAGACTAGTGGATGGCGAGAACAAGTGCTCTGGCAGAGTCGAAGTCCTCCGCCATGACCAGTGGGGGACTGTGTGTGACAACGGCTGGGATCTCCGGGAGGCCGACGTGGTGTGCCTGGAGCTGGGCTGCGGCTTAGCTGAATCTGCCCTTCGTGGAGCAGTGTTTGGTGCAGGCACTGGGGAAATTTGGCTGCAGCATGTCCAGTGCTCTGGACACGAGTCCAGTTTGACCCGCTGTGCTGTCGTCCTCCACAGTAACTCCTACTGCACCCATGAGAATGATGCAGGTGTGAAATGCTCAGGTGAGACTTTGCTTACTCAGCTTTTCATCTTCCTCTGTTTTTCCATCTCTGTCTCTATGCAAAAGTAGGAGGTGTCCATTTAGACAACTGGCACACAAGCTGTAAGTCATGTAACTGATAAGCTGAGGAGGCTTATTGGATCATTCACCTTTCAAGATTTCATGTCATTCATGTGTTGTGATTCACCTGTCTTCGTTCACAGGTACCCTTTTAATGCCCACCCTCACCCTGCTGTCGCCTCACACTGTGTTCTCTCCCGGGGAGGCTGTTCGCTTTGGCTGCAGCGTCCTGCTGGGTCACCACCTCAGCGACTTTCACTTGTACAAGCAAGGGGTGGCCACGCCGCTGGTTACGCAGAGGGCAGACCAGACCCAGACCAGAGTGGAGCTTACGCTGTCAGACATCGAGACCTTCCACCAGGGCAGCTACAGCTGTGGTTACAGAATCAAGGGCGGCTTCCCCTCTCAGCTGCTCAGCTCTCCACCCAGCAACTCCATCAACATCACTGTGGGTGAGTGTGAACTGCACTGCTTGATCAATATTAACTCTGTTGCACCAATGTTCATTACGATAGCACTCGTGTTTTGTAATGCACTGTATTGGACAATTGATTCTCCGATTTGACCCAAACTAACCAACCTTGTTTGTTTTCTTAATTAAGGTAATTAAGGTTAAGGTTTAATTCATTTTATTACATTTCTTTACTCCTAACTTGCAGCACATCAAACATTTAGATTTTGATCATGGAGGCTTAACCTAAATGATAAACTTCAGGTTGTGTGCAAATCAAGTGAAATGAGCCAAAATGATTTGCACATCAAGAGCCAGATCAAAATTCTGTATTTCCCTGAATAACTTAATTTAATTCTTTTTAAACACAGTGGAACTCCTGACTCCTCACCACTGGTACAACACGTCCTCTGAGGCCCCAGCTGGTTCTGTCATTAAAGGCCAAAGTTTTAACATCACCTGCTCCACCCCGCAGCAGTACCCTGGAGGTTCCTTCCAGCTGCGCCTGATCCGCTTCAACGGCACGGTGCGCCAGTCCCTCCCTGCCCTAACCCCGTCCGTCACGTTCACCTTTCCTAACGCCCAGAGCTCCAACGAGGGCTACTACTACTGCCTGTATCGGGTCCAGCTGGGTGGACGCACCTTTGTCTCCAGGGAAAGCCAGCCCCTGCCGATAGCCATTAAAGGTGAAAACCATTGCGGTTTAGAAACAGACAGTTCTTATACGGCTTTTTCTTGTTAGCAACTGTATCTTACAGACAACTTCTCTCGTCTTCAGACCCAGATCCATTACTTAGTCCGATGGTGATCAGCTGGCTTGTGTCTGGCCTGACATTCGTCATAGCTGTCATCATTATAATCATTGTGGCCAAGGTGCTGTGTAACAAGGAGAAGAAGCCCTCTGAACTAGAGCGAGAGACCAGAACCTGTAAGTTCCCTTTTTTCCCCACCAGAAGCCTCTCTTTTTCGAAAACATCCTGTATGTGTACCCAGATGAATAGATGTTTTTCTGTCTGCAGGTGTGGACAACACTTACGTTGCCTTATCAATTAACAAGCTATGATGTGGTGTGGAGGCAACAGAAAACTAAAGGTATCAATGATCGTGACTTCTGAACATACAGTGTCTATAAAAAGTACATTTAAAGTTTTTATGTTTTTAAAAGAAATTTAATATTTTTTTGCATGCTTCCCCTGACTTGTATTTTTTCTGAAGCTTCTTCATACAGTTGTATTTTTACTACACTCAACATAATCATACTCAACTGATATCCATCTAAATAATTCGACTTTTTAATGTGTTGATTCTTTTGATTCTGATGATTGAAAACCACCTGGCACCAAATCTGGCCAGGTCAGTTTTCACTGAATATTATTGGTTGATGAAATCTATTTTGATTTAATGTTGTCAAAAGTTAAAAATGTGAAAACTTTTTTTTATAGGCACAGTAATATTTTATTATTTATTTTTCATCATCCACATCCATATTCATTGGGGAATTACAGCAAAGCATTTTTTGTGTTTGATCTATTTTCAAACAGGACTGTGAATGAGCGGACAGTCAGAGGGCTTACACTGTGTCCATCATGGATTTGGAGAAGACACTACCTGGATCCATTTCAGCACGTTTTTAACTTGAGGCTGGTGTCACTGCTTGGAGGAAATGGATACGACAGACTCTTTTTTTATGGTGAGGTGTAAGCTGACGGCCACAGACTGACAGACACTGAAAACTATTTCCAGCTCAAAGTCAGAATTGCTAACTCAAGCTAGACTCCTTCGGCTACTGCCCTGACCCAACATGTATGGAGTGGAAAACTGCTATCAAACGCTAAACTGGGGAAACTGTGACATGGGTTCCTCAGGTCTCCCTGTAAATGCAGTTTAAAAACATTGTTTTGTATTTACCAGATAACACTCATGACAGGCTCCACTTGCTTATTATGTACTTGCTTGAACAGATCAACAAACCTTAAAAGGTTTAGAAGAGGTTTTTGTATTCTACGTCTAACCTTACTATGCATTGTATGTCATTTACAATATGTACAACACTGCAGTTAAAGTGTGTAAATAGATGCTGTAGTTGATTAAAATGCTGCTGTTATTGGAGTTTCTGGATTCAGTTGTTTGACCATCTACAGATATTACTGTATGTACAGGAGGTTGATAGCTTCAGATCAAACTACATAAGAGGAAAAGGCATTTAACATAATGCACAGTATGGTTTATTTATTTTTATACCCTTAGTTTATTTCAAATGTACTTCTTGCTCCTGAATAAATGACTTGAATCATTGAATGTTTACATAAACAAGCTCTTTTATCGTTTGAATTATGAAACAGCAATATAAAACCAATCACAACATCAAACTCTACAGGATGCAAAGGTTGGGTTATGTTGTACAAACGAACAAAGATCTCTAAATGAACTCCATTGAAACAAAGCATAAATTACCTCATAAAAACAGATTCATATTTTGAACTGAGACAAAACCCAACAACTTAATACTAAAGTAGTGAGGCACTTCGCAGCTGGTTCCTAAAACCTGTCCCAACTGTGCTTTTAATGCTTTTAATACAATTATATCTGATAACTGACAAACGGAAGCATTTTTGGACCCCAAAGATTATACAAACTACAAACATTTGATGAATTCAGAAAAACAATGTACACAGAATCAGACCACTTAAAAGGACAGTTTGAGGTTGTTAAATAGCTCTGTAGCAATACCTTTGATGCCGGACCGCATATGGTCTAAAACACAGTGACAATCTGTTTTCTGTTCTGTTTTAATAAGAAAAATAAAAGGTTATTGTCAAATGACGATTTAAAAACATCTGTTGCTATCAAAGTGTGATCTTATGCTTATTGGCTGTGAACTGCTGAGGCGTACAGTGGATATGACAGTCTGTGATGCGCACTGTGTCAAACAAAGCTCTTGCTCAACATCAGGAATATGAGGCAGCTTATTATAATAATCCACTCGCCTTAGATTGCTGACATTGCTGTGGATATGTAATGTGCAGCAGCAGCATAATTTTTGGATTTGGTTGCATTTTTCAAATATAATTTGTCTTAATTTCAGCACTGCAAGCCAGATATTTCCCAAAACCATCGACAGATCACACTTAAACTCTCTGAACAGATAAACCGTTGGCAAGAAAAGGACTAAGCGTTCTGTCCTTTTTTCAAGAGTCATCTTTGCCTGTTCTAGTATTGGTGCAGTACCGAAGCTAGACGGAAATTATATAGCAAGCAAATAGCAAGCAAATAAACGTGAAATATAACACACACAAATATTGCATAAACAACAATTTCAGCAATGTCTAAAATAAAGGCATTAACCAAAATACATTCCTTGATTTAAAATGCATTATAAAGTAGAACAGCCCCGTAAAAACATGAATTTCTTTTTTAAAAAAAGGAAACAAAATAGATCATTCTATTCCTTTGATGGGTTCATTTGACTCCATGTTGGAAAAAACTATGTAGAGGAAGGCAGCCACAGCCAGGAAGAACACAAACTGAACCCAGAGTGGGATGAGCCGGGACGACTTCTGTGCTGCTGGAGCTTCAGATTTCATGGGTGTCGATTTCAAATAGGAATTTCTGTAAGTGGACGGCGTGTCGTACATGCGGGGCCTGAAAAAGGGAATGATGAGAGAAATTATGCTACAGTACAAAACCATCAGTAACCAGATGTTTTGACATGTCTGTCTGATGTTGTTGCCTCAAATCATCATTGAACATAATTGCAACGCTGCCCCCTTTAGGCCAAGTTTGATAATCAATGAGTTGTTTTACATTGCCATCAATTTCATATCTCTGGTTGGACAAAATATGTTTTCTTCCTTTACTGAAGCAAAAAAAGTAGCAATAATGTAATATAATTATGGTACATTATGGGTAAGAGTCCTGCTTTTAAAAATACTACTAATGTAAAAGCATCTGAGTGTTACTGTTGTATATGATGTTCTAATTAAAGCTTAAAATAAATAAAAATAATTGCTAGTTATGACTGCAATTATAACAAGGTAGTGAAATGCTCAAATCCTCAAATAAAGTGTAAATCTGATCTGAAATTAAATGTGACAGATGTTTTGTCTGGATGTTTTGTCTGGTGGTCATAGAGGTTTTGAATATCGCTTTGAAATTCAAAGTGACAGTGAATCTATATTTGAATACAGCATATATATGTTGTTCTTGAATTTACAACTGATTCTTTGCTGTAACAAATCTTCAAAGCACACATGTAGAAGTCAAAAGTCATCACTTTGAACGTAATTAGACACGACTGATGATACTACATGACTTTGTATAATACACTCACTCATCAACGTAATCCCGTCCGCTGTATTCAGGCCTCGACCTCGAGTAGCTTGAGTAGGATGTCCTGTGGAGCGGAGAAGAACAAAAGGTGACAGGTTTGTTTACTCTTCACCAACATAGACAACAACAACTACTGCAAATATTTGTAAAATTACAACTTACCCGTGATCGTATTCCCTCTCACTCCACTCTGGTCTTGACCTCATGTAAGTCCCACTAGACAAGACAGGAAAAAAAGTAATTTAAAAGAAAAAGTAAACATCTGATTTGATTTACTGAAACAGAGTAAGGCTGGGAATATGATGTTTGGAGCCAATAATAAAGGATTTGTAGGAGAGCTCACCTGTCGCCAGCACCGTCACTCCTGACCTGCAAAATCAGTGATAATAAATATAAATCTGTCCAACAGCTTTAACTGTGAATGCATTTAATTTACCTTTACTGGTATACTTGAATCTCTAAACCTCCCACAGGATGACATCCTCAATTAGATGACTAATCAAATGAAAATCAATTCTCAGTTAAGACATTTTAATATAATTCACTTGATTATTTGTTTGTTGAAATCAGGCAGTAAACCAGACAATAAAATCTATTATGACATTTGACCATTATATGCCCAAATATGAAATTTCAGGCCTGACAACGTGACAGATTTTCCAGTCCGTTGATTTAGACATGCTCATATGCATCTATCCGCATGTTACATCGTTTAAACTGGTGGTGTTCATTCACAGATATGAATGTAATTACTTTATCGGAGGGCTCATTTCACTTACTCATTTATGTGAAGGTAACACACGGGCCAACGATCTATTGCACCCCTGAGCGATAAAATAAATCTTTTATATTATATATTTTTTGATATTTTGAATGTCTGCTATATATGCTCAAACTGGACGACACTTGTCTTGTTCAGGCAATGTTTTCTTGGCCCACTCTGGTCTCAGAATGAAGTGAACATTACAGAAAAAGACAAAAAGAAAAACAGAGTGAACCGAGATACTTACAGGTGTCCTGTAAACGTAGGTGACTTCATCTTCTGAAATGGAAACACGAAAGATACAAGATTAAATGTGGAGGCAAGTGTTCATCGCACTATTTCAAACACATAGTTATATTCATGTAGCTCAAACGCAAACTTTAACACTGCCAATGTATAAAGTTGGCAGTGAGTCATCTGATCAACATGTAGTTCATTTAAACAGAACAGACAGCGATGTTTTCATCCATCAGCCTTTATGTTCCTTATTTTATCAAACGATGGATCAAACTTAATCAGCTTGTAGCAACTATCACAGCGGATAAATATTACAGTAAAAATCTCCTTCAGGATCAGAACCTTTAAAGACACCGAAAAGATTTTACACATGAAGATCAACTTTTCACTTTTCTTGCAAGAAACTGTGAAAACAAACGGCCGGAAGCACCGTGGGGCGTTTTAGTTAGTCTGAAGGGAGCGTGTGACAGCTGCATTATGGGAAGTGTAGTCACCAGTGGTTTTATTGAAACTTTCTAATAATTCTCCTACAGACTTATTAAACATTTTTAGATAAAATTAGGTGTTTTTTTTAACAGAGCCACTGATCAGACCGGATCAATGGATCAGATCCTGCTCAGGAAGCCACCTGTAGCTGTGAGCTCTGAGGAGAGAAGTCTTTTTATTTGAAGCTTTCAGGGCACAAAACAAAGGAAAGCTTCAGTACTTACCTTCCTCTCTGTAGTAGGTTTTGTCAGGAGACTGTTTTGCTTTCTTTCCTTTGGCCATGGCCTCTCTCAGCTTCTTCTCATACAGACTTCTGGTGGAGTCTGAACAACAAAACAAAACAAAACACACACACACACACACACACACACACACACACACAGTAAAACAATGAAACTCAACCAGGAAGCACTGAAGTCCTCTTCACACACACACACAGGAGAGGGAGGCCTGTGTGGTTAAACGTGGATTGAAAACAAACATCAAAACAAACGAAATGTTGAAGCGGGGGAGACTCACCGACCACCGGGCCGTGTTTGATGCCGTAATCATCGAGCAGGTCGCTGATTTCCTGCGCAGACTTGCTGCTCAGCGCGGACATTGTGCTGCTTTGATTTATTCGTATTCTCTTTTTCGTGTTTTGTTCTGCTTTCGGTCGAGCTGCAGTTTCAGTTGCCAAAAATACGACGCCAGCTGTGACTCCTCCCACCGATAATGACCGAGGAGCTCGTTTTATGTCTGTGAGCCGCGCGGCTTCTCTGCGGAGTGGAGCGGCAGGCGGGATAGACTAAACCCCGCCCGCTCTGGTGGATCCAGGTGTTAAAAACATATGCACCGTCCGTCACACGGCACATCATTTCCCTTTCCGTTTGACATATTCTTCTTTGCGTGTTTTCTTTCTGGAAATTAAACAGCGCCACCTGCAGGAGAGTGACATTAATGTTGACTAATATAAATGTTGAGATAATCCCTATTTGAATATTACTAACAGCGGTGGAAAACACTGTAAAAAATACTTTATTACAAGTAATGCAAGTATACAAGTATAAAAATCTGAACAACTTTATTGGTGATATAGGTATTAATGATATTAATGATGAGGCGTAGTTGCAGAAAAATAGAAATACTGATAGTGAAGTGTGAGCATCTTAAAATGTATTTTAACTGTCGATCATATTTTAGTGATATGTGTTATATTTAGGCCAGCTTAAGTCCCTTTAATTTACACTCATTACAAAGAAGTGAGAAAATTACTTATCTAAAGTTCAGACAGACACACCAGCATGACTGTAGACAAAGATAGATCTTTATTAAACATAACATTGCATATTACAGATAACAGAGCAGTTTGAATGTCTAGCACTTTACATTGCATTTTTACAAGGCAGTATTGTCATTTTAGATCGTTTGTCATCATCTGTAAGGATGTGAGCAAGATTTAAAGACCCAATAATAACATTTTTTGGCCTAAAAGAACGACGCGTGACCGAACCAGTCCACTTGATCTGTGACAAACAAAAACATCAGTAGGCCTGTCAGTATCACCACACCCATCGTCAGGGCCACCTTCAGCATGCTGACACACTGCAGGAAAAAAGGACAGAGAGGTAAAATAATCAGACAGTTAAGAAACATAAGAACACATTCATTGCTTAGTAAAGGCCACTGTGGACACACTTTTTGTTTCCTGGTACAAATCTGTGTGTTACTCTGATCGCTCATCAGATGTTGCACAGTCTCTGGTGGCTCAGCATTTGGGGGATCACATGGAGTTTGCATTTGTGTGGATGCGACAGGCTCCTTTAATTCCTGGGCAAAGGCAAAGCGGTTATGAAAAACAATCTGCCGTATGTGTGTCTGTATGCGCTCATGCGTATATCCATATGCAAACCTCAGATGTTTCTGCAGAGCTCAGGTCCTCCTCCCTGTCTGTGGAGCTGCTGAGGGAGTCTCTGTCACTGTCATCACTGAGAGAGGAGGAAGAAGGCATGTTTTTTTTTTTATTTCTTACAGCTCAGGATGTTGTTTACACAAGTTCAAAACATTCTTCTTACCTGTCAGTTTCATAGTGGATGACTTGAGACAAATGATCTTTGCAAAACTGAACCTTTATCTGCCGCTCTATAAAAATGCAAAGATGGAAACCAATGAATTTTGCACCGTATAAGACACGTAAAATGTGTTAAAACACGTTATTCCTTCCTCATCTTCACTCACCTTCTCTCCCGTCCTCTTCATCAATGTCGTCATAAAACTCATAGAAAGCCTTGATTCTCTCCTGCTCTTGCTCCCAGCACCTCTCGTCTTCATACTCGTCGTCTCCCAGCTGTCCCAGCTCATGGGAGGCTTCGAGTTCAAAGTTGAAGAAGAAGCTGTCATCCACGGATCCCTGATTAGATGGGCTCATGATTTTAGCGTCCTCTCTCTGCACCACAGAGTACCTGTTGACATCTTCTGCAGGACGCTGAGTCACATCTGAAAGCGATGTTTCCGCTTTGTCGGTGTCCTCTGTGGTTAACAGGTCTTCAGTCAGAATGGTATCTGTCAACACGTCTCGATCCCAGTCTCTGAAGAGATCTGTTGGATCTGCTCTGTTGTGGCTGTCAGACGGGCTCCACCTGGCAAACAAAGCACAGCTCCCACTGTGAGTTTCCGCCGGTTGCTCGTTGTCCTCAAGTTCTTGCAGATGCATGTTACTTGAGAGCTCCTCGTGGCTCCCTTTCACTTGGGCCTCATCATTTCTGGAGCTGTAGGCACGACTCTCGTCTGTCTCACCTCCATTGTCGCTCCCTCCCAACACATGCTCCACAACCTCTACATCCCCTCTGTCTTTTGCTCCAGTTGCCACATCCAGGCTCCTGAACTTATCAGCATCTGCCTCTAAATCTTTGCTGAACAGATACTCTTCTCCGTCCTCAACGGTGGCCTCGGCTCTTCCCATCCATGCGGCGGCTCTTTCCTGGCGGATGTTCTGGTTCACAACTGAACCACTGTCAGCTGAGCAAGCTGAGGCGTTTGACTGGTGTTTACTTTCTTGACTTTTCTTTCCACTTTCTTCTTTTTTCTCCACATATTCACATGAGGAAAAGTCTGATGGGTACTCTGCGAAGCTCTCACCTGCCTCTTCGTGTTCCTCTCCTGAGAAATCCCTCATTTTCTCCACAAACCTCTCACTGTCATCTTCAGCAAAAAGGTCCTGCAGTTTTGGCGCTGATATTTCTGGAGACTCCAAGCTGCCTTTTGCCGGGCCATCTCTGTAGGGATTTTCAATCTCCTCCTCGAATTCCAGAGCGAGAACATTTTCCTCCTGTTCAATTTTCATGCTCTCACACTCCAAATCAGACAAGTCCTCTTGCTTTTCTTCTCCGCTCTCTTGCTCATCCTCTTCAATCCCGTCACCTTTCATCATCATCTGCGTCCTGCCACGTTCAGGGACTCTCTCAAAATAGGCCACCTGCTCATCACTCTCGCTTTCACCTTGCTCCTCGTTTCTAAGTTGAGGGTTTTCAGCACCCTCAGGAGCCAGAGGTTGTCTCTCAGCAAAGATCCTGTCCTCTTTATTTCCGTCGCAAAACTCATCGCCGCAGCAGGCCGACATCAACAAATCTCCCGCTTCCTCCCCAGCTCCCATATCCTCTCCTTCATCCTCTTCATCTTCCCCAGAGACTGAACTTCCCTGTTCAGAGTCTTCATCTGAACTTGTGTTATCCCCTTCATCATCATCCTGCTCCTCATCAACATTTTCTGCCATGTACACATCTTCAGTCTCCATGCTTGACAAAACTGCAGTTTGACCTGTTGCTTCCTGGAGCAGAGCACCATCTTCCTTTGTTGGTAAATCTTCACGACAGATCGTTTTGTCCTCAAATCTTTCATCAAAACTTAAATTCTCAAACTCAAAATCTCCATCAGGGTATGATGGAACAGATGTTTCTGAAACAGCAACATTATTTGAAGATGAAATGTATGAATGTAAATTATTTAAAATAGTAAAAAACATATACCACAATAATAAGACATATTTCTTACCTGAGAATGCATCACTAAGTAGATCAGTAAAACTTTGTTCCATCTTTGCAAATAGCAAAAAACAGTATCTTTTAAATGAGACGTTTTATCAAGACAGACATGAATGCATTGCCACAGATGATCTCTTCGCTCAGAAAGGAAGAGAGCGCAAGGTACCTCTCATCTGTTGTCGCTGCAAGTGGCTTCCTGTCAAACAGACACGAATTACACACAAGCTAATTACTGACAAATGTTTTTGTCTCGAATGTGTGACTAGAAATATCTACACCATTTAAGCCCAGTGTACAACTGCAGATAACCAAAAGATCTAAAAGGTGTAAAAAGTCCCTCCAAAACGTGAAAAAACACAAAACTAATGTTTTTATCTGTTGCTGCAGGAACCTTTATGAGCTCAAGAAATGATGTCAGCTTTGATGTGGTTTTGGTTTCAGATGCACGATGTAAACTCCGGCAGTCAAACAGGAAATTCCTTCATGCTAAAAGAACTCATGTTTATTGGTGCTTCATGTAGCTGAGATGGCTGCGGTGCCACTTTTAAGATGAGTTGGGGAGACGAGTTTTAAAAGAACACTTGTTATAGGTGAATATTCTCTTTGGTGCTTTTGTTTATTTGGACAACTAAAACCAAGTAAAACTGCAGTTGAGAATCAGTTCATCATGAGTTTGCTGATGATTATCCTGAGTGATCTACAGCTCATTGCGGAGGAGATAGCGGTGGTTGGGCTTCAGGTCCACTTCCACAGGAAAATGATCACTCACCTCAAGAGCCTAAGGCACAATCAAAAGCACAAAGTTAATGTTAAGTTAAAGTTCACAAGTGAACTAAAGACAAGTGTATTTTTGCCGTGTTTACCTGCTCCTCTGTGAGGTGGAAATTATCTTTAAAGTTGAATGGTTGAGCTGAACCTGACACTATGCAGGATAAAATCTCACGCCCATGGACAATGATTCTGTTTGAGAATTAAAAAAAAAAACAAAAACAGATTGCTGGCTGTAATCCTGTCTAACATGATGGGTGTCTGCACCGGATCATAGTATGATTTTAAAAAATGCTTAAAGAGCAACTTGTAGGTTACATTTCTTTTTTCTGATTTATACCTAATATTGTTTGAAAATACGTATTTGAAAAGGTATTGCAGAATTTAACATGTTTTAAAATACATGAAGGTACAAAGTCAGAGGTAAAAGTGGTCATTTTCAGCTGTGGCACGAAAAACGCTCTTTTTTTCAACACTGCGTCATATTACGTCATATAAGGGAGCCGTTGCTTGCTGCTCTGCCTGGACTGTATGTGCGATAGTAGGTGATAGCTGGTTCTGCTGCCTGCAGGAGTCACGGGTCAGTCAGAAACTTGTGAAAAATGTCAACTGTTCACCGTAAGTCACGTTTTCTAATGTTTGACAACAACGCCACAACTCAATGTCTTCTGACTCTTCTGACTACTATTCCTCCTGATTCTGGTCTGTTCCTGCTCAGTATGATGACTCACAGGCTCATAATTATAAGACTGTTGTCCATTATATGGATATGAATAAATATTTACAACTTATTCAGTGTCAAAATTGGCTTCAGATCCATTCATTTCTATTGTTCAATGTGTCCGCTCTCCCTTTTTGTTAAGTGACTTTCGGTTCGGCTTTTTCAGATGCAGAAGTAAAATTCTGTTACAAAAACAAAAAGTCACTGTAGTGTGTATTTAAACATATTTTTTAGCAAAATATCGTGTATAGTTTAATATAGTTTCTACATCATTTTTACACGCATTGATTCACAGTGGTCTCTAACCTGCAAGTTGCTTTTTAAGAGAGTACACATGCATTGCACAAGTAATTTTATGTAACCCAGTTTCCAGCTGTCACTGACCTGTCGTAGGCACAGTGTGTCTTCTGACGGACCGTCGTGTCTTGCTCATCTCCAATTAGCCAGCGAAAACTGGGGTCACTTCTTAGGCGCACAGCTCTCAATCCCTTGATGGTGACATAGCTGCAGCCAGCATTGAGGTCTCCGAGGATCATCACATTCTGAGCAAAAATGAAAGCAATCAAAAATGGGAAGTTCAGCAGATTGAAAGTATTCATAAACGTCACAATATGTGGAAGAGAGAAACCAACATGAGGCTAGACTGAGGAACAAATAAGAAAAAAAAACATGTCCAAGTAAAGAAAATAAACCCTCATTATGTGATAATGAAGTGGTTTGACCTACATCAGTCTTCCACTTCTTATAGATTCCTTTGAAGACGTTATACAGTTCATCAATCTCCTTCATTGCGTTCTTGGGACAAGTGTGCTGCCCAATCAGGACAAAATCCTTCACCACTGAGAAAAAAAACAAAAACGCAAGATATTTAAAAGGCATCATAATCAATAAACGTGCTTTAATGCAGACCAGTGTTAATGTATTTACCTTCGACCCTAACTGTAACTCTGATAACTCACTTTCTTGTATACATAAGTAAATCTGATTGTCTGCACAAGAGCAGGTGTCTCTGTAATTCCTCCTGATCTGAGAAATTCCCAGCTTGGTTTCTGGCTTCCTGACTTCTGCTGAATTAACACTACTACAGAATGACCGTTGTTTCGATCTGAGCCAGTGGGAATTTGTCTTTTAGAAACTGGCCCCTGATAAGTGTGTACGAATGTGCAGCTTCTTTCCCTGTTGAACTCCCAATATTACATTTATTTCTTCTCACATGTAGTTGGGGAGTGAAAGCGAACGATGAAAGGCTGCCTGGAGAAAACATCGGTTTCATTGGTCCCCTCTCCTTCTCGTTTAGGGTACTGATAATGCTCTTTGACCTCCAGCACATTGTTCCTGGAGAAGATGAGAGGAAAAAAGATGACATAAGGGATGTTGGGTCAGTCTGACTGTTTAACAGCAACGGGTTGTGTTTCCTGTGTTTTACCTGTAAATGTAGACATACTGCTCCTTATAGGTCTTCCTCCCCAGCCTTTCACTCTCCACATATGAGTAGGAGTTGGATTTGTCAAATCTGCTGACAGAAACATAAACAAAATGTTTAAAGTTAAAGATTGTTGACTGGATGGTATTTTATGTGACAGAGGATTTGCGAGATCCTTTATATTTACCCGTTAAGACCTTTTACTAAAGCTTGTATAGCTTCCCCTTTGGAGTCTCTGACCTCCTGAATGAGACACAAGTCACACCGCAAAAGAATCTTGGGCATAAAAAGAAAAAGAAAGAAAAAATATCTATCAGTCAATTGGTTTTGTGTGGATGCTGCTCTAGTTGTTGGACACATACAGTAGAGTACCTTCAGTAAAATCTCCATGACCTTCTTGTTGTTTGCCTTGGATTCACCAAAGCTCTGAACATTGAAAGCGCAGATTTTCAGGGCAGATGTGACGTTCAGCAAGCTGAACCCGGCGGCAAACAGCAGAACTGCAGTCCTCATCGTGCAGTGAGTGGTAACCCTGCAAGTTAAAGAAAGTTGGGCAAGATCCTCATTGTCATATTGTGAAATGTGTTACAAAAACCTCCTCATCTATCTGCACCCATGCCACCTAAGCTTTGCCTCCTACCTCTTACCTTCAGTTTCACCCGGAGACTGAGCCTGGTCCGGCACAGATCCATCTCTTCAATGGCCCGCGGTGTATTTTGGGGAACATGCAGGTAAATGTGGGTGAAAGACAGAGGGTGCACATCTGTGTGTGGTGGATGTGCTGCGTCAGTGCATGTTGAGAATGGAGCTTTATCTGGAACAGTTAAAACCACCGAATACAATGAACAATGGCACCGTCACACTCACAGAGATCAGCTTCGAGTGTGTTTTGTCTCTAAGTTTGAGTGTAATCGGACAATGGACGGTGCCATGTGTGATGTCCATCAGTTTCATGAATGTCTGTGTGCCATTCTGTCATTTTTAGCTGGTATTTACCATGACTGAGACAATCATACCGAACACTGTCGGTTTCATTTTTCTTCACTTCATATTATGTTTGAAGATGAAATATGTTTTTTTTCTGAACTTATACAAGAATAAATAAGAGATATCAGCAAAGTGAAACAAAAGGAGAATACTTCATTCTACACTAAACAATCAGAATTGATGCAGTGGACAAAAGCGTTCTGTTACTTTCTACTTCCACTCACACATTTGAGTGAAAAATATTCTATTTTTTACTAAACTGCATTCATTTGATAGATTTAGTTACTTTGAAAATAAAGATATACATATTGCATATAAAACATGATTTGAATTAATGAATTCTTCAGATTTGTTGGCTTGTTATAAAATGATATGATATACAGTGATGCATAAAAGTGGTTACATTTGCTCCAGCTCAGTCAACTAAAATGTTTTATACTGCATAAGTGATGAGCTTCAACAGGGGTTTGCTGCATAGTGAGTACTTTTACTTTTACATTACATTTTTATAACAGTACTTCATCTTATGTAAGTGTATGTCGAACATCTGTGATATTACAAATGTGAATTGATTAATATGTTTTTAGTTACATTTTTAGTTGTTTCCTAGAAATCATGTTCTGGGCATCAGGAGGTTTCTCTGGTACACATCTGTCTTTTGATATTTATAATGTATTGAATATGGAATATGGGACTGAATAAAGATTATAGTGTGTAAACACGGAAGAATGAATTTTAGTCATTACTATATAACTATCTCTTAACCAATGAGGACAACATGCCACTGTATGATGAAGACAGATCCTCACTAATCTGTGATACCACTGTAAAGGTGAGTTGTTTAATGTGCAATATCAACACCTGAGAAACCTTCCACTCCTACTAACATAACTTGGGTTTTTTCTTTTTTAGCAATGTCTTCACAGAGGAGACTTTAGGTGTCCTGCATTAAACCAAAGAACCACAAACCAAAGACTCTAAGAGTGTCACAGACATCATTTCTAAAGAAAGTTGACAAACGGTAACAATTGTTATAGTGAGAACATTTCTTTATTATAATATTAAACTCTAAAGTCTCATTCACTGGGCACTTCTTTTATTGTGAGCTAGAACAAATCTTACAAAATAATACCTCATCGCATTGATGCTAATTCCATTTCCTATGATAGTTTGTCTTAAATGTCTTTTTATGTTTCTTATGCTTTTTTATAATCCCAAATGGTGCTTTTGACTAAATAAATTTACAGTACAAAGGATACTTCCTATTTCTCTACTCCTCTTTTGTTGACTCAGTTTTGTAAAATGTGATAAATGTCAGCCAACCTGTGAGGTGACAGAGCTTTTAAGAGGTTTTCACAGTTGCAAACAACATACAAGCACGCTCTGGAAGTGTTCACTTATATCTGAACTTTCTGCAAACATCCTACACATGACACAAAATGATCTCACGTCACACACACTCCAAGAGTTCCAAGTTTAAAATTGTATCCTAAAAAAGTCTGTTTTAAAACAAAAATACAAAAATAACATTCCCAGGCAGGGACATCATCATATTGGTCTAAAACAACTTGAATGTCGTGGGGAGGCCATTTCCATGAGATAGTCATCGACGCGTGTCTCTATGTCTGAGTACAAGTCTTCAACTTGCTCCCTGAAAGGAGGATACCACAGCCACAACATGGCAACCTCCGCCACAGCGAGGAGTAGAAGGAAGAACACCCACACCTTCCACCAGGAGCCACACAGTGTCTAAACGAAAAGGGAAGAGGGAGGAGAAGTTTATTTTTATAATCTGCAGAGAATGAAAAGTCGTTATAACTGAGTGTGATTTGTTGGTCGCCGCAGCAAAAGCGAAGACATTTTGGTACAGAAAGTCTAAAACGATTCATAAATTGTTGCCAATGACAGTGTAAGGGCGAATGAGAGCATTTGCATATATCAAGGACATTTGGTTTAAAATTCCCCTGACTGCACACACACACACACACAGCTCACCGGTCTCCTGCGGTGATTGCTGAGTTGCCGGAGTTCGTCCCTGCACTGCGACAGCCGGGCCTGGGTGGACTGACACTCGTGCTCCATGGCGTGCAGCTCCGTCTGCAGCTCCTCACACTGCGAGCGCACACACAGCCAGACACACACACACACACAAAGTGTATGGAAAGGACAAGTTTGTAGATCAGCAACCCATTGAAAATACACTTATAATGTAAAAAAATGTCTAGAAATGTGGGCGAGTAAAATTAAAAGTATTTTGATTATTATGTTTTTTATTTATAGATTTGATGCTCATTTTCTCCAATCTGAACATTGTGGAATTTAGAAACAAATAAAACATGAAGCTTGTGAATTTGGCACTGTGCGCTGTGATACTCCCACTTTACCTCTCTCTCTTTGTGTAGGAGTTTCTCCTGAGTCTCCCGGAGCTGCTCCTCCACTTGAGAGTCTCTCCTCACCGGCAGCCGTGGCGCTGCTTCCTCTGACAGCAGGCGCCCCTGCACCTCACAGTCCTGACTCTCTGTGCTGCCATCTAGGAGTAGAAAGTAGTTTAAATAAATGATCCCTATTGACACTGTGTGGTATTTTAAATGCAGTAAAGAACATTTGGTGTTGAGCTGCAGAGTTACTGCCAGATTAAGGCAACAACGGCTCCACATCGAACCTTTTCAGATTCAGAAAATGAACACATGACTCTGAGGTCAAAGGGTCTTGCCTCTGATTTGCTGCAGTTCCTCTCTTAAAATCCTGTTGTCCTCTTTCAGCAGGCAAACGTTGTACTCTAGCTCCTGCTTCTCTTGCCTCAGTAACACTCCCTCATTCCTCAGCTCGGCCTCTCTGGCTGTTAACAGCTGCACGGGACACAGACAGTAGATTTGACACAAGCATTCATATTGAAACTTCTGACCGCGGTGGCAGACTGTGCTGCACTGTACCTCCACTTGGTTCTGCAGCTGCTGCAGCTGTTCATTACTGAGGTGTTGGTTCTCCTTGAGTTGGGCAGAGGTCAGCTTCAGCTCCTCGTAAAGGCACTGCCATCTCACTGACTCTGCCTTTGCTGTAATTAGCGCTTCCTGGTGGCAAAAACACAAAGCATGTTCAAATGTGTTGACAGTGTATTAAACCAAATTTTTCTCTCGACAAAACCCCAAATAAACAAATTATTCAGTCACATTTATGTGTATTTCTGCACAGTAGCATTAGAAATGCACTAATCCATTATTAAGCTAGAAATCCAACCTTCAGTGTCTCAGCCTTGCTAAGCGCCTCAGTTTTCTCCTGTGTGGCCTTTTGCACAGCAACCATGGCCTTCTCTTCATACACCAGTTTCTGCTTCTCCATCTGTAGCACCAATTTCTTCACTCCATCCTTCGGAAACTTCTGTTAAAAAAAAGAAGGTCAAAACACTGAAGAGTTAAACCTAAAAATGCTTTCTGGGTGAGAGACAAACCAAAACCACCGCAGAGTGTGTTCAGTAGACTCTGTACTATCACTGCAGGACAGAGTGAAAGTATGCAAGAGGTTGCTTTAAGGGACGTTGCAAAGAAACTATAATTAAGAAAACAAACACTGAGTGTAAGTGTAAAAAAAGTCTCCACACCAACAGCTGCTGTTCTTACCTGCAGACAGACTTGCAGCTGTGCCTCCAGAGTCTTGATCTTGTTTCTCAGCAGGTCTTCACTGCAGCGAGCCTGTGTGGGTTCAGAGAGGAAATGACTGACTGTCACGTTGTCACCTGCAGATGGAAAATTAATGCTTCATGTACCAAAATCTGTGACGGCCTGCTCTTTTCACTGTTCGTGCTCACTGGCGCACACAGGGAACTTGCAGCATCAGTGAGCCTCGAGAAAGATCACAGTTTTGTCTGTATGTGTTACGACGCTGCTATCTGAGAGAGGACGACAGCATACTCGTTACCTGACGATAACATACCTGAGTGAGAAACAATATTCACTGATGAAAAGGCGCCAATTATCTAAACGAAATTAACCACTGGATCGTCGGATGCTCAAACACAGATTAAAGAAATAAAAATAAAAGACAAACAAAGGGGAAACACCAATATTTCTCCTTCATTCATCACAGCCAGAGAAGCCAAAAGAGAGCTGATGAGGATGCATTGAAACTATCGTAGCGAATGACTGCCACGCCCTTCCTGCATAAGAATGACAGCTTGCACTCGTCCTATGCTCTATAGATTACAGCGGAAGCAGGAAGCTCCAAACCACAGAGTGCATAAGCCTTCCTGAGCTAACAGCAGCCATTAACTGCTGTGCACAACTGTGACAGAGACATTTTCAACGTCAACCACGCCACGAAAGAACAACGAGCGGCAACAACATCACCTCATGAAACAAAGAAATATGCCTTTGGTATTTGGAACTGCAAGGCACTGGGGTGTGTTTGATTTAAGTAAGCAGACACACAGATGAGGAGTCTTACCGTCCACATTTTGTTGGAGGAGTTCAGGAGGTTTGTCGTGCTCTCCTGGAGGGCTGCCAGCTTCTTCTTCAGCGTCTCCTCTCTCCACAGGGCCTCCTGACAGAAACAAAGGCAGCAGAGGAGAGACAGCATAGAAACTCTGAGCGAAGCTTCAGTCAGTCAGCATCAACTCTCAAGGTCGTTTAAAGGGGGGGGGGGGGGGATAAAACATTAATGTCCTACCTCATGGCTAAAACATTAAAGGGCAGTTTAACAGGCTTCACGCAGTTTGGTGTATGCTTGGTTCAGAATATATGTGCAAATTAGAAAATGTCATAAAGTCACAAACTTGTGTCAGTAATCAGTTACACAGTAAAATCTACCTTGCAATGTTAGCTAACTATAACCACTGAGTTCCCTTAAACAAGACAAGGAGAGTTTCAATACAAATTCAATATATATATGTCCCCATAATGTTTTTACTCTCCATTACATTTTTGAACATTTAGATATCAGTGGGAGTCCAGTAGGTATTTTACAATACTTGAGTATTATGAAGTGTTCATAAGGTGTTCAATGCTTTCTTTTGTAAGAGCAAGACTGTGTTATGTCATCTGTCCAATGTTATAGTGTCATTGTAAAAAACAGGTTAGACTTTGAAAGGGATTGGTTGGTTTACCTGCAAGTAGTCCGCTAGCCGCTGAATGTCCTTTTTTGTGAGAGTTGAGAGACAAGAAAGTCAGTTTAATACAGTAAATCTTTTTTTTTTTTTTTAAACATGCACATTAGATTCCAGTGATGTCAGTGAATAAACCAAGAGTTTGAAACTTACTGACTCCTTGACAGTGACAAGACCAGACCTGCACAGAAGAAAAGTGTCTCATTATGGAAATATAACAACACTGATTGCAGCTCTCTCAAATACAAAATCTGAGATTTAATCTTTTCATTAGGAGAACTTGAATTAAACTTACTCTGTCTGTCCACTGGTATCTCGCATTATCTTCTTTGGGCGAATATTTTCAGTTTGGACAGAGAATATCTGGTGAATATTTTCTGTTTGGGTGAGCATCTTGGTGTTCGTCTTTTGAGCTTTGAGGGAATAAAAAGAACATCATTATGTTGACATGTTAACATTTTGCATGTTATGTTATGCAAAATGTTGTGCGACAGGCAAGAATTTTACCATGAACAGTATTCTCTCTTTTACCAGTGCTTTTTGTCCTGTGCTGGTTTAATTCCTTTATAGCTGATGTGGAGGTAGATGCTTGTGTCCTTGCATGACCTTTGTCCTGCTTCATCGGCGTTACCTGTTCTGACCATAACGAAGCCTGCAGAGGTGAAGAGGGAGAATAAAGATGTGGATATTATTCCCTGTGAGCACGGAAAGATGAAACATGAATCTGGAAAAATAAAATTCCAAATCTTGTCAAAGGACGTAGTGTTTACCCAGTCGCTGGTGCTCGGTCCACCACTGCTGCTGCTGTTTGCCTTTACAATCACCAATGGACGTCCATTAGAATTGGGGGTATTTGGGATATTTGAATGCAACTTCTCTGACTTGCTGACTGAACTGTAAAGTCTCATTGAAAAAGTCCTTGGTGAACGTCTCGTCTTCACACTGCCCAGCTCTGGGCTCACTGATCTCCTCCTCAGAAACTCCTGATGCCTCTTTTCCTTCAGCTCGTTCTTAATCTGCCTCGTGTCAAACTCTCTCGTGGGGCTGCGACACGAAGTCACGTTGTTACGTCCTCGCAGGTGCTCCCGTTTCTCTGCCCTGGTCTCCAACACCTGATCGAAGGCTTTTCCTGGGGAGAGCTGAACTCCAGGGACAGTCAGGGTGTCCATGGCAGCACGAAGGCAACCAGGTTTGGGCCCAGAGGCGTGGCAGATGGGGGAGAGTGGGGACAGGTGGACGGGTGTGTGGGGAGAAAGTGCAGGACAGGATGATGCGTCTGGATCTGAAACAACAAAAGAGTTTGAGTGTCACTGGGCAAAAAGAGAGCAGACGAGAAAATGAATGACAGGGATTTGCCTTGAGCCAACACAGACAATGTATCAGGAAATGAACTATGACTACTTCATTTGATGGAACATGCAGCATGCAAACACACAAATAAAACCCCGCAATTTACTGATGCATAGCAAATGTTAATTAAGTGCTGCAGGTGCAAAAATGACTCAGTCAGAACATATAAAGATAAACTATACAAGTTGGATTTATTCTTCTACATTTCTATAAAGCACTATCAGTGTTTGAACTATGCCCACATACATGGGTGATTTGCAGTTTTCAAACACTGTACTGACATTTTCATCTCAAGAGACTTCTACCTGCTGTAACAAAGGAGAAAAAATAAAGAAAGTCAGTGGTTGTTCTCCAGAACTATGTGAGCAGTGTGCATAAAATAAAGCAAAATGCAATGTATTAACAGCATCTTTGACATTTAATATGAAGCTCTGTGCTGCACAGAAACGGGAGAACCATGAGGGTGAATTATAGTAGAAGCAGTAGTAGTGACTCTCATAATGCTGCTACAGTAGTGCTTTTAATAAGTGTAGTGGTTGCATCGTAGTTATATTTAGTCAGGAAGCTCCTTTAACACCGAGTGCCAGGGTTATCAAACACCGACTGGGCCCTGGCAACTGTTGTTTGGGCTGTGGAGGGAAAATGTAGAAGATAATGCAAAGACAAAATACGGCTTCAAAAGTAAAGAAAGCCACGATAGAGCTTACCTACAACGCCATCTCATTCAGCGTGGGGAAAAGGTCTTCGTGAGGTAGTTGAGAAGACATCCATTTTCTCACTCTTCTGAAATGCTGCCCGGGTTTTTTTTTTCTTTTTTCTTTTTGTTTCTGTGTTTCACATGTAGCTGTTTCTGTTGAGCATAACTTTACAGGAAGTGAAGAGAACCACAGCGTCATATGTTCCTCTATCTCAGCAGCCACTCGTACCAAACTGATGCCATAGACGGGTGGGCCCCAAGATTACACACACAGACGCAGCCAGTTCACCCCCCTACTTGCATGCAGTCTGGGATAAAACACACCACATGGGACAGACAGAGAGAGAGAGAGAGAGAGAGCTGTGCAGTGTGTGTGTGGTTGCCTTTGGGAGGTTTGAATGTTTTTAATGGCAGCAGTGTCATTTTTCACTAAAATTACTTAGATCTGATTTCAAGTTGTAAATGACTATGTGGAGCATCAACAGCTTCACGATTTTACTGGTGGCATGTATGCGTCTTAATGCACACGTATGCATACATATGTGATAAATGTGTAATTTGCATTAAAGTTGAAGGGAGTGACTTTATGTTTTACTTGGTGTCAGTTTTTTTCTTTTTTTAATTGTCAGCATTTTCAAGATTAATCACAAAACAGTGGATTCTTATCATCATTTATAACCTTAAAACCTCCCCAATTAATACCTTAATTAGACCTTAACTTATCCACATTCAATTCAGGACCGTGGACTGTATATAAAGAAAGATTTAATGATCTATGTTTTACAACCATCTTAATTACACATTGTGCACAGTGTCTACTCTGTAGAGACCCCACTTACCTGACTACTCATATGTGAGGTCAAAAGGTAATAAACACACCCACAGTCTGACGTCAGGACGGTGACGTGTTGTGTCTTTGCGTGCAGCGCCTCCTGGTGGTCATCTCGCTCAACTACTCTAAAAATAGCAGCCGTGCGGTACTCTCGCGATATTTCAGGTGGATTTCTCGTGTGTCCGCCATCCTTGCGGCTCTCTGCAGAAAAGGGCACGAAGAGGCCGAGACAAGGTGCCCTGAGAAGAAAAAACAAGGCACTTCTTCCTTCAAACATGCTGTCCAGGCTCGTCATTGTCTCAGGTACCCGCCGATATTTAACTCCGAGGGGATTAATGATGCTGATTTGTGCGGTGAAGGGGAAGGGGAAACATATTTAAAGTGAATGTGAAGCTGAAGGGTAAAGTGAAGGCCGCACACTGAATGAAAGACATGCTAACGACACTCACCAGCTAAAAGCACAAACTCTGAAACTTCAGCCGGCTTATTGCTTACAGATTCGTGTTGACAGTTATTTTTGGTAGTTTTTACGGATTTCCTGTGTTTCTAACAGACCTCGTAGTCGTTTTTAGCCTCAGCTGTAGCATAAGATAGCAAACCAGAGCTACTTTAGCTAGCTTACTTAGCTCTGCACGCCAGCAAGTGTCACCTTTTTGACAGCCAGCATGGGTCAGTTTTGTTCTTTTCACCTTTCCAATGAGGACAGACTTCACTGGGTTTATATTGCAAGTCCAACAAAAGTGTGTTTTTATTTTAATGTTCTCACCAGTTACAGTTTTGAAGCCTAACCTGATTGCTGTGAGATATTTGTTTGATATCACGCAGTCAGGCTGGAAACTCATCCTGTATTTATATTTATAACATTTTGTCATTTTGTCATTGTGCAGTAAAGTTATGTACACTTCTTTTCCAGTTTTTGAGTGAAACTATTCCGACATATAACAGTGAAGTTAATACCATCTTCTTGAAGGTTATAGCTGCAAGAGTGTGTTGAAATTGTTCAAGCAAAGTGATGGATTGTGTTGAAAGTGTGGATTAATAAAGGAAATAATCAGATTAGACATGAATAGATATGAGTATTAGACGCAGCTTTGAATTTATGACACTGTTTGTTCTTTTTGCAGCCAATGCCCTGAAAGGCAGCGGCCCCCTTGGTGCTGGGTAAGTGTTGTTTCATTCCCTGTTTGTTACACACATGATTAGACGTTTCAGCAAGTAAAGAATATAAATCCACTCTCGTCAAAGTATTTCACAAAGTTGTCTTCCTCAGTCTGGTCCAGGCATCGCGCTCTCTGCACACATCATCCCAGAGTCTGGCCCCAGTTCCCCCCCTGCCAGAGAAGGGAGGCAAAGTCCGTCATGGCATCTTCCCAGAGGAGCTTTTCCAGCTCCTGTACCCCAAAACTGGAGTCACAGGTCAGCAACTCGACGACAAACCATCTAAACCCTGGCTGTGTAATTATGATTTTATATTGTGTGATGAAAAAGGTCATATTGTTTCATATTATTCTTTTGTGCATTTTGTTGGGTAGAAACACTCTTTATGGCAATGTTTTTCATCTTTTGCATTTACGGTCTTCAGCTTGGATGCAGGGAGAAGATTTGCATGAAGGCAACACGAACAAACGTGCAAATGGGGGTTACGTTTGTTGCATAGACATGATTTGGGTTTAAAATGTCTAACATGCAAATTATGCTGCCCTATTTGGTCATTCATATAAACTATTTATCAACCAATCACCAACTCATGCATGAAATGAGCTGTAAATAAAACTTTACGTCTTCAAGGTTCCCAGTTGCTGCTGGTAGCTTTTGAGCGGGACATAGAATTTAAAAAAAAAAAAAAAAAAAAAAAAAAAAGTCTCCACTCTATGATAAGGTACCATTAATTAATATGGTCCGTTAGAGTTGACTAATGCGCGTGTGTATATTTGCCATCGTAGGAACAGTTGTTGCATAACCTTTTGAAATTATTACCATTACCAATTAGCAGAAAAGAGCATCTAAACACATTGACCATAATTGAAAGTGTAACAGGTTTAAAGTCCAACAACAACCCACTGTGCATATTAATGTGATTTAATAGTACATTTAAACATAGACTCTATACCATACGTTATGACAACGTCCCACTAGTGTTACTGCTGATGGCTTTTAAATGGTTTCTTATTTGCATCTTCCCATTTTTGTCGTGATTAAAAGTTCCTGCACGAACATTATTTTTATTAATGATGACAAAAAATTTGACTGCTTTGCTTTTTCTCACTAGGACCCTACATGCTTGGCACTGGCCTCCTCGTCTACCTGCTTTCCAAGGAAATCTATGTCATCAACCACGAGACCTTCGCCGCTGCCTCCATAGGTGCTGTCATCGTCTATGGTGTCAAGAAATTCGGTCCAAGTGTTGCAGCTTTTGCTGACAAACTGAACGAGGTACGCTGGCAACCATATGGTCATGTGTCTTCTATCTTGTCTTGTCTGGTTTATGATATTTGAAAAAGATTTAATATTGGAGAATGTGGATGATCACCAAAGAGATTACTGTTTCAAAGTCATTAAGTGATTCTGTGTGTTTGTAGGACAAAGTGGCAAAGGCTCAGGAGGTGAAGGATGCCGCCATGGCCAGCCTGACTCAGGCCATTGAGGATGAGAAGAAGGAACAGTGGAGAGCAGAGGGAAGATCAATGCTCTTTGATGCTAAGAGGGTAAGCAGCATTATTATTTTCCAATAACTTTACTGCTTCATATTTACACTATCCATACTGACTGCAGGTAGTTCCTTTGCTCGTAGCTCCAGGACTTTAAGAGCCTCATTATGTACTCTTTGACATTTACTGACCTCTGCTGGCAACAAGTAGAAATGGCAACAACATCACAAAGTAGCCAAAGAAATCTGTAGTGGATGCTAGAAATGGGGAGTGGGGACTATAATAACAGGAAGAAAATAAATGGACATAGGGAAATATTAGCATACAAGTAAGTAAATAAATAAATAAAGGTCATTAGTCACCACTAATCTATGCAACACACCAGTCAGCTCTTTCTTGCATGCATGCACTTACTTAACCCATTTTAGATATTCAGTTGATTAGAAAAATACCCAATACATTTTGTTGTACATGTTGTTTTTGAAGTGTAGAGTTCTGAGTTAATGTGTAGAGCTGTAGGCTTAATAATATTCAATAAGTTATTAAAGCAGCTATTTGGCTCCAACACTCTTACATTGTTTGCAATGGTCACTCAGAGTGAGTGTGACAGTACTCCTGATGTCACCGAAATTGCAACTCAGTGTTTTAAGCATATAAAGAAGGAAATAAACCTGCTAAAATTATTATGGTAGATGCATTAAATGCCAAAATTTTTAGCAAGCCAAATGTGGATCAGATATTTCTACAGTGTGGTTACAAGAACCGCCTGTGCTCTTCATTCCCTCTCAGAACAACGTGGCCATGCTGCTGGAGACCAACTACAGAGAGAGGCTACACATGGTGACCAATGAGGTGAAGAGGCGCTTGGACTACCAGGTTGCCCTGCAGGACCTCCACCGCCGGATGGAGCAGGAGCACATGGTTAACTGGGTGGAGAAGAGTGTGGTCAGCAGCATCACTGCTCAGCAGGTCAGTCTTTTTGTGTTAAAATATCCTTCATCCCTTCACCATTCAACCAAGGGATGTTACATTAAGCTACATATATTTTTGGTAACACGCGTCTAAGGATTACCAGCTCTAATGTATGATGTAACGTAAAGAAGACACTTGCAAGCTTGGCAACATTAAGGCTACAAACAACCCAGAATGCAACACACTGTGTAGGAGGCAGTGTTGCTTTGGTACTCTTACCATTCAGACAGAACTCGGTGTTGTGAACACTAGGGACGGGACTTTTTCTTTCGACAAATGATCTACAATCAACACATGCTCACCTCATGCTGAAATGTTGGGGGATCAAGGTGTGGGATAGTTTTACCGAAGTGAATGAGAAAGCAGTGCGGTGCAAATTATATGGCAGGGAGTCTGCTTTTCAAGTTAAACTGTTCTTATTTGTATCGGCATCAGTACACAAAACTTACCACTCCTGTCCATTGTTTATTAATTTCATTCCCCATTTAAAAAAAATCTTTTAAATAGTAAGATTCAGAGTAATGAAATAGTCTTTATTGTGGGAAAGTTATATTTTCTAACTGACAATTGAGCACCTGTGGCTCCTTCTGTTTTTGTACATCAAGAAAGTGACACATGGCTTCATATCTTTGTTTTTGTGTGTTTTTTGTTTTTCAGGAGAAAGAGAGCATTGCTAAGTGCATCACAGACCTGAAGGCTCTGGCTAAGACCACTCAGGCCCAAGCAAGAGCCTAAAATGTTGCGTCTTCAGAGAAGGCTACTCTAACCCCCCAACTCATTGCCCCAAGACGAGACGTTCACTTTTCTTTACAGAATAAACTATTTCCTCCTCAAAGATTGTCTCTGTCAATATTATGGGTGTGTACAGTATTTACCTGTCAGCCGATGGTAAAATAAATCATTCTCTTATTCAACTTTAAATGACTGGATTTGTGTTTTTCCCCTTCAAGCGCAGCTTTTCCTTCGGTCAACATTTTGTTTAACCTTTGCCTCTCTCGGTGACGTTAGGTGTGAATGTATGTGGAACACGCTTGGCGTCACCATTTTATAGCCACAATAGATTATGCTTGAGCTTGATAATTGCACAAGAGTGTTTTCTGCATTACTTAGGACCTTTGATCCCTCTGAAGAAGATACTGTGAAGCATTTCTAAACCTTTGGACTCATAATGAGCCCCAGATTCGTTGCCTTCCACCGGACCTCAAATGCTAATCTGCAAATGACAAATCGGGCCAACCCTCCTGATGTGTCACTGCCTTCAGATCATCGCACTTTGATCCCGATGCCTTCAAGCAGGAAGTTGAGAGAATTTTCTCGGTAACCCGTGACAGAAACGGATGCTTTCTCCCATGAAAGACCTCGGTGGAAAATCGGTTTGAAAGAAGGGAACGATGACAGAGGAGAGCTGACACTGACAGGTAATAACTAGATGAATAAATCATCGAGGTGACATTATTAGAGGTTATAATTAAGGGACTAAATAAATCTTGATGGGTGGTGGTATTTCATCTTGAAAAAAAAATGGAAATGTGTTTGCTTTTGCAGAAAGTGGGTGGCTGTTGACAGAAGTCTTGCATCCTACATTTAGTCCAGGAGGTATGTGAAGGTTTGAAGGAAATCTCAAATCAACAGTGATGTGTGTTCTTGTTATTTGTTACTGAGTCTGTAAATTCATGTTGTAACTTCAACCACTTGATCTGTAACGGAGGATTGTGGTGCCTTCTTATTGCTTCTGTTTGCAGTAAAGTTTAGCAGAATAAGCGAAACTGTGGCTATAAGATAATTATAAATTGCAAAATGTGCAACAGGGACAGAAGTGGTGTGGTGTCACTCACACAGCAAAGTCTACCACAAAGTTTCTGTCACTGGCAAACTTTAGCCACCCTAAAAATACTGGTTACACCACACCAATTTGGAAACTGTACACTTCAGAGTATGTGGATTTGAGAAATGTTGCATGTGAATTCATTTTTTTATTAGGAAAAAGGGGAAAGAAAGACTCTCCTAAGTCACATAGTCTTGCTTGTAAGTGAAAACATCCCAGTGGGTTATGCCAATTATTTGTATGTCTTGTGAAGAATGTATCTAAGCAACCATCTTGGCCTGGTTTAATATTAAACAGGTGACTTTTCTTGCAGGTTGGGCCGAGGTGATTCTTGCCAATCCAAAGTCTTAACTGAACAAACAACCCCCCACCCCCCAAAAAGGGACAGAAGTTGTAGTTTGAAAATGTTTGGGAACACCAGACCTTTCTCTTATTCCCAGAGGTTAGTAAGTTTCACTTCACTGCCAATAGTTTTGTTAAGGAGATCTTTATGACACCTGTTCACACCCTCTCATGATAAAACACTACTCTGTTGTGGTAACTGTGCAGCTGATGTGACTTTTTGAATGGTTTATCTCTAAATCACACTGCTGACGATGAGGATAGTTTTATTGAATTGCAAAGTGACCAGTTCGGTGACAGCACATGACTGTGAATAAAATTAATGTTATTATGCTTCAGGGGTTTCTCACCGGAGGATCTCCCTCAGCAGAGGCGGACTTTCCAGCATGACGACCTCAGGGGGGCTCCGCTGCAGAGAAGGCCCAGTGGGAAATCCATATACAGTATGCATAGGCATTAACACATTTCTCATTTTATTATATTTTCATTTGTGTTGTGTTCATTTGTTCATTTGTGTTTCGTTTTTTAACAACAATGTGCTTTCTTTCAGTGCAGAGAAAAGAGTACTCAGAGACGCTCAACAGGCATTCTGACAACTTCCACGTCAGAGTGGAGGTAAACCAACATCGGTGTATTGACCACACATTAGATCCCTCAGCTTTCTTCATCCATCATGAGCCTCCACATTCTCTCCACAGCACCTGTTAACATGTGAGCTGGACGGCCAGGAGCTAAAGACGGTGGACGCCTGCGTGGCCAAGCTCAAGAGGCTGGATGTGAAGGGTCGTCTGTGGTGCCAGGAGATGATCATGGAGGTTCAAGGAGGATATCTGCTGCTCAGTGACATTGAGACCAAGGTTGGCGACTACAGTCTTTGAATCAAGTTAGAGGAATTAAAAGAAAAAAGATTGAAATGTGGCTAATAGTATGTGGACACCGCATGTAATTGTTGATTGTGTGATTCAACAAAAATCATTGTCTTGTTGAAACAGGAAATGGTTGCGAAAGACTTGGAAGCACATTATTACAATATGTTAAAGTGGAAATCATCATTAAGATTTCCTTTTAAATGAGGTCAAGTACAACCAACAAAGGCAGCTGTAGACCAAAAGTATTCAAAAAGGTGAACTGTGAGAGAAGTACTAAGAAAAATGACATAACCATAACAGTTTTAACAAAGGTTTAAAGTAACATGTCTGTGTTATCTTTAGTGTTTAGATGAAGGGAATATGTTGGAGATATTTCAATAAATGCTACAGTTACAAAGGTAGGTGAGGGCAAGTTAGGTTACATTTTTGTTTTTGTTTTTGCATTCATTTTCAGTTTTAATTCAGTAAATAAGTCAATAGGTGTTCAACAACGTTATAATGTATTAATAAAAAATACAACATATTGGATGCATTTAATGTCTGATAGTGATATGACTTAACAACAATAACATAATGACTACATAGAACTATAAAACAGGATCACATGAACTAACAACAGTGTCAAAATCTCAGTCAGAAAACAGCTTGTGTAAATAACTTTTAGTATGGTTTAACTGTGTATTCACTGATAAACTGGTAACATTTGCCTTTTCCAATCTGAATCTGAAGGCTGAGCTGGAGGCGTTGCCTTTGACTAGCATCCTGGAAACCACAGCTGTGCTGGATAGCTGCGCCTACAACTCTCTGCTGACAGTAACTGTGCAAGAGCGCAGCAAACGCAGTCCCCAGGTCTACTTGTTCCAGTGCGAGGAGACCGGGGTGAGTTTTTATTTCCCCAGACTCACTGAAGGTCTTCAGGCGGGAGTGGGAGTGTTAGTCACGCTGGGTTTTGCAATCTCTGAGGACATTATCACTTTTTCACAACAAGCTGTTTTTACTGGTGTCATGTTTGGAGTTTGGTTTAAAGCAGGTCTGTTTCACCAGGCGGAGATCATCAAGAGTGATCTGGATAAGTTGATCCAAAAAGGTGGTGATCCGGACCCGCGCAGGGACCAGTCTAACATCAGGTAAAATGTCACATCATTATGGCGACTTCAGAGATAGAAATTAGTCAGGAAGCAGAAGAAGGACGAGGAAAGAGATTGAACTGTAAAATACATAAACTGCTGTGTCGGTGGCGTCCTCAGGGCTAATCTTGAGAACATCATCGGGCAGCAAAGGCCCGGCAGTTTCCGGCAGGTTGGTCGAGAGAGGACACCACCTCCACCGGACCACCCGCCTCCACAGTGGATCAACAGAGAACCAGGTACAGCTTGATCTGGTCCAACCCAAAAGTGCAGTCACATTGATATTTGTTTCCACAGTACTTATTTTGTCACCCTACAGATTATATGATGCCTCCGCGGGTCCTCCCCCCACAAGAAGCAATGATGCACCATCCAGACCTTCATGAATTTCAGAGTAGTCCAGATATCTATCTACCACCTGAGCAAGCAGACATAGAGAGGAGCACGGTACGAACTAACATCATCTGTTAATTGTCTTAATATATCACTACCATTGAAGTTAAAGTGCTCACACGTGACAGTTTTTAGAGAGCACATCGCAAGCTGCTGAATATGTTTTTGTGGTTCTTTTCGCAGGACATTCTAAACCACGTCATAAACGATATGGAGATCTTCATGGCCAAAGTGTCTGCCGCAGTGAATGCAGCGTCTCAGCAAGAGGACAAGAGCAAGAAGAAGAAGAAGAAAAAGAAGCAGTCAGAGACAAATGGTAACATCCTTTTCCCATCCATCTTATCTATCCAGGAGCAGATGTAATCGGGGGGGTAATTACTGGAGAGGTGGCTTCATGCAGGTATAGACACACTGATAGCACGGATGTTTGTGTCTGATAAGTATTTTCTCCTGCCACACCAGCCATCAGCCTGCCGCCGTGGGAGGAATATGTCTCCTATCTACAGAAAATCAAATTAGGATTCAATCTGCTGGTAAATATTTCTTTAAATCTTTGAACGTTTCCACAGATTACAGAATGACCAAAGACTTTTGCCGGCTGCTTTGTGTGATTTCAGCAGAAAGCGGAGTAACTGAGAAACTCTTCATGTTACAGGGCCAGCTGAACGGGACACTGTCCAGCCCCACTGCTGCTGACTACGTCCACATCTTCTTCACTGGTTTGAACATAGTGAGCGCCTCTAAGATTATTACATCAATTATTACGCTGCACTACACTGACTGTGTGTTGCATTTTTCTTTGCTTTGACGTTGCGCCCTCTCGCTCCCCTTCACGTTTCCACAGGTACTGCATCAGTATCCTTTAGACCTGCCCCCCACTGTGCTCTCTCCCCTGCTGACCGAGGCGGCCCTGATGCTGCTCGGTCAGGTTGTCGATCCGCAGGAGGAGCAGCTGTGGACGTCTCTGGGAGACTGCTGGAACATCCCCAGGTAGGGCGGCGTTTATGACCCTCACACACTTACACAAGTCTTATTATATGGCCTTCTCACATATTGCCCTCTGATTGTAAGTGCATCTATACCTGCCCCGACACACCCAGGCTTTGGGCGTAATGTGTGTGTGTGTGTTTGCTGATATTGCAGATACAGGTCAGTGTTATTACATTCATGTCCTATGAAAAAAAAATTTGAAGGTTTTAATTTGAAACTACGGCCAGCATCAGTTTGAATTTGTCTGCTTTACACTTACTTATACTTAATAACTAACTACTGCTTTATTGATCATCATTAAAAACTTTAGGACTGTGAAAAGTCCTGCTGGCTGGTGTTTGTCTTCGCCAGCGGGACAATCGCTTTGTCTTTTTCTGTGTATAGTTCTTCAGGAGGAGCACTCTGATTCGACTGGACCAAAATACATTTCTTAAACATTTGTAACATTTATACCTGCGTAACAATGTAATGATACCTGCATCACTAGTTGATCTAATGGATCTATCTATTAGCACTTATTATGCATTAATAAGCCTCTAAAGGAATGATTTAACATTTTGGGAAATATGTTTGATGAGAAAATTGACACCACTGTCACGCTTATGTGTCAAATCTGATGCCAATGTCAGCAGTCAGTTATCTTAGTTTAGCATAAAGACTGGAGACAGGTGGAAACAACTATCCTGACTCTCTCCAAAGGCTATAAAAAGAGTCTGCTGGCTCCTGTTTCATATTAACTGGACAGACATGAGTGGTACTGATCTTACTGACTCTTCATTATAAGTAGGTTCCTTCCTTTTTTAAAGTTAGTTAACACTTTTCTGCCCTCCTGTCACCTCTTAGGTCTCGATGGCCCAGCGATGATATCCCGCCTTACATCCCTGAGTTCTACGATGGCTGGCAGCCGCCTGCTCCCTTGCACATGCCGCCCGCGCTCCCCGTTCAGAACGGCCCGCTGAGCAGGAGTAACAGCCAGCGCTTCTCGTTTCGACACCCCCCTGAGGAGGTAGAACCTTTAACTCTGCTCTTTCTTTCCAGACACTCTTCTTAAGACTGCAGCTTCAGCAGTGTGTTTGGGACTTGGCTCAGTGAGTTTCCCCATATATTAGATTACTGGAAATATTATTTGTTACCTGAGCATTTACTTAAGTATGTTGATGCTGTGCTTGATGAGTTGGGAGTAGCTTAGTTTTTGTAAGCTTTAACAATTATAATCACTGCTATCATCTGGCAACAAGTAGCTCTGATATGCAGGCTTTCAAAGCAACACGTGACACCTAAACAGTGAAGCCGTTTCATTCAGTTTCACTTCATGACTTTTACAGCCGATGACCAACAGTCCATGGGGGCCACCGCCACCAATGCGGTAAGTGTTATTACACTGCAGTAAATCTGGCGGCTTTATGATCACATTCATTGCAATAATTTCTTTCATCCAGAGCTGCCTGGGCTTTATACTGTTCATGTGCATTTCCATTACAATGTGTTGTGTTTTTGTGTGTTTCAGCCCCACTGAGCCACCCCTGTACATGCGGGTCATTTACGACTTCATGGCCAGGAACAGCCAAGAGCTGAGTATTATGAAGGGCGAAGTGGTGCAGGTGAGATGAAAAACATTGTACATGATACACTTCTTACCCATAAATACTATATATTATTCTTCTTGCAAGGATTGCATATTTTGGAGGTTTCTGTACCATTGTGTTACATCTTTACTAAAGTTACTGACTTGGATTCAGTTTTTGACACTGACCTCTACTGACAAATCAGCTTCATATGATGGTTTCCAAACCACTGTCCAAAACTTGACTTTACTTCTGTTTAAAATGCTGGTTCACTTGTTCTTGGGCAGCATAAATTTTTATGAACAAATTTCAAATATGCAAAAGAAATGTTTGGGCTCCAGAAGAATAAAAAATGTTGTCAGATGTAGTCCTGTCCACTGCAGACAGCTGCGATCTCTCCAGTCTGTCCAGCTGATGTGTCAGTGTGTCCTCTGGATGGACAAATACAGCCCATAGACCCTCAGCAAATAGGAAATATATATGATTTTTGTTATCTATCGCTATATTTGTCATAAGAACTAATCTCAGGGTGTTAATAATTGCACTCTCTCCTTTAACAATCTAATGATCTATAATGGGCGTTTTCAGCTGATATGCAGCTGTTATGACTCAGAAAAATCAGGCTTAATGATATTTAACACTTGACATATTGTAATTATATACTTTACTCTGTATACAGCCTGGTTTCTATGTGCAGTTTCATTAAATCCATTTGTACATTCACCACATATCAACAGTCATCTGATTGAGATGGGTTTTTTTTCATAGGTTGTTCAGAAATCCAAACAATGGTGGCTTGTGCGCAACTCCCGTGATGAGGAAGGCAACGTTCCTCAGAGCGTTCTGGAGCCGATGGCTGACGACAGGGTCATGGAAGATATACCTGTGAGTAATGAAACGTACTGTGGCACTGCAGAGGAGCCTGACTTGTTATTACTTTAACTTATCACATTCACGCTCCCTCTCACCAGGACTCTCGCGGGCAGGTGACCTTGGATCTGATGTCCACACCTGCAGAGGTCAAAGCCTGGCTGAGCCTCAAAGGTTTCTCCAAAATGTGAGTGAGATAATGCACAGTTGATCTTTGTGCTGTAACACTTGTGTTGCCTCATAAAGTTGCTTATGTGTTTTTTTTTGTT
The DNA here is from genome assembly GCA_037176925.1 of Amniataba percoides. NCBI lineage: Eukaryota > Metazoa > Chordata > Actinopteri > Centrarchiformes > Terapontidae > Amniataba > Amniataba percoides. The sequence goes on from JBAJHX010000041.1 coordinate 9,856,276, forward strand.
GCCTTTTGGTGTTCAGCACCGTGAGCAGCCTCGGGGTGCTGACTGGTAAACTGCTTCTGGGGATGTCCAAAGAAGAAATTCGGGCTGTGTGTCCAGAAGAAGGAGGCAAAGTGTTTTTCCAACTTCAGGCCGTTAAGGCGGCCATTGCAGTAAGTACTGTCATATAAACAGACACGTACACACACACACACAAATGTAGCACATCAGTAATGTTTCATCCTGTTCCCTACAGCTTGCCAATGAACCATCAGGCATGTACAACGGCCGCTACTAACCACCTGCTTCTCCTTCGATTTCTTTCCTCCTGAATTCTCATCAACAAATCAACTGGAATTATTTGTGTCTAACTCATTATTTAATGTCATAAATCTTATTTAGAGTGAATGAAACTTCTGTTTGTCACAGAATATAACACCAGCAGCCATAATTGTCCTCTTCAGGTTCATTTTTACTTTTAATGTACTTCCAGTTCATCAAGTAAGTTGTGTATAGTAAACTGTGATTAACCCAGACACATGAATGCAGATGTTTATGTTTAATCTAACACTACGACTGGACTGATTTAATAACTATGATTCAAGTTGTGTGTTGTTATATGATACATCCTGTATAAAGTCCACTACATCCTCTGCTGCTGCTTTAACTAATGCAATCTTAACTTATACCCCATGTTATATCTTTCTTTTAATTGACTCTTGGACACCATGTATTGTACAGAATGTGATGCTGAAATAGAAACTGAATTGATTCACAAACTGAAAGAAGTCAGTACAAGATTTTTTTTAATCTTTCAAAAAACAAATTTTCAGTTTCAGGTGTAAAAAAGAAATTAAGTGCTTTAATTCAAATTAATGTTTCTATTCAACCTCAGTCAATACAAATTTTGATTTTTTTTTTTTTTGCACAATTCTGACTCAACTAAAGATGCTTCTAGAACTGGCAAGTGCAACATGATTAAGGGAATTGAAAACTACACAATCAGTGAGTTTACAGGTTATAAAAAGACAAAGCACAGAACAACTGAATCTAGTCCTGAATTTACAGGTCATTGAGTGAGTTGTTCTCTTCATTGTCTCTCAAAGGCATTGGTAAATGCGTTGTCCTTTACTCTTTTTTGTTTCCCCACTTGGCCATCTTGTTGTTGACGGGAGTCTTCATGAATCTGTCTGACTTCATGTAGGCAGCAATCTTCTCCTGAGCCTATGAGGACAGATTAGATCAAGTCATTTAGAAACAACAGCTTTGTAATGAGTTGTATAACACTGTTAACATAACCAGCACAGAAGCAACTGCACATAAACATGATTTCCTAGTAGACATCACACTGACACAAACAGGAAGACAAAAGGTGCTCGGGTGCAGGGTTTTGTATTTCCTGACTGCCGCTGTAAATGTAGGACGTGCTGCCCGTTCTCACCTCAAAACGGTCCAAGAGATCTTTGAGGTTCTTGAAGTCATCCAGGCAAGTAGGATGAAACATCCTGTGCTGATCCAACAGCTCGTACATAATGAAGTCCACGAAGGTGATCTGTTGTAAAGAAGAAGTTACTGACAAACATGTTGAAAGCAAAATAAAGGCTCAAACTAGATTTTTAAACTGCACTCGTCAACAGCTTTATAAATCAGTCAAATGACTTGACATACCTTTTCACCAGCAAACCACTTCCGGGCTCCAAGGAAATCTGAGAACTGCTTCAGCACGCCTGGCAGTGCTTTGAGGTACCCTGGCTTCATGTTGTCCTGGTGTCAGAGAGGTGATGATAAAGTTAGTTGAGATTGAACAGGCGTGAAATGACACATTTAGTGTTACTGACTCTGTAATGTCATACTCACAAAGTCGGTGTAGCACAGCCTCACAAAGCCATTTCTGAAGTCCATCGCCTGATTCTCCAAGATGTCCACACGGACCTGCTCATCTTCTGACTCTCCACCTGTGATCAGTTCAGATTTACTAATCAGAGATAATACACTGGATTCTCAGTTCTTTTAAAAAAAAAAACAAAAAAAAAAAAAACAGGGAAATCCTTAAAACTTAAAAAACATTTGAAAAAAATATTTCTATGTGGATTAAGAATCAGAATAATTTATCTATCCCCAGGGGGAAATTTGGTAAAATATAACACAGAATAAACAGTACTTACACAGATTGTGCTTCCGAGCAATGTATCGCATGATAGCGTTGCTCTGCACTACTTTCCTGTCTCCATCCTCCAAATAGGGCAGCTGTGGTGAAATAAAAATCACAGTATTATTATCAACCAATGTTTCAAACTTGCTTTACACTTCTTATTCACAATTACACATTTAAGTTAAACTGACTCACATTTGGGAAATCCATTGCAAGTTTGGGTTTTTCATCAAACCAGCAGCTCTTATCGTAGTTCGGAGCTGTTTTAATGAAACGTGAGTTAGATGTGCCGTGTTTGTTTAAAATGAAAACTGCTGTTAGTTGAACGGGTAAGTTACCTTCACCGCAGACATAAAACTTGTCCTCATACTTGGTGCCTGTGTACTCCAGCAGCAGGCGGATGGGCTGGGCGAGCTGCACACGAGTACACAAATGAGAGAAGAAAAAAAAGTTGGTGAGATTTTCAGATTGTCACTGCAACCATCCTCTCATGATGAATGAAATATACTGCATCAATAATAATAATAAACATTCATTCATATGCTAAACCATCTCGTTATCATGAAAAGAAATGTAGCACATCACTGCATTTACAGCAAGTTTGCTCCAATTCATTGAGTTTTCAGGGAATAAAGATTTATTTAAATATGGTTAATGATTAGTCGATTTCTTTAACAGTATGGAAAAGGTAGGGCATGATTAATTTAGTGGATGTTTTATCCTCTACATGATTAACTAACTGTACTTAAATGTACTTAAATGTACATTTAAGTGATTTATCAAGCAAAAATACACTTCTCATTGTTCAGACTAGAGATGGGATTTATGGCTCTTTGAGGGGATCCGGATCTTGACGATCCGTTCAAAAGAATGGCTCTTTTGGCTCTTTTTAAATATTTTGTCATTTTAAGAATCCAGCTTGGTGGCATCTCAGGCTTACATGTTAGGCTACCTTCAGTACAATGTGA
>JBAJHX010000041.1:9859471-9884655 GCA_037176925.1 Amniataba percoides
GCATAGACCGAAGGGAGGAGTTCATTTGTGTGCGTCTGCTTAAAACACACATAGGGGAAAAAAGAACGGCTCTCCCCTGCCGCGACTCGGCTCCCATCGTTCATGTTTAGGAGCCGTTCAAAAGAACTGGTTCGTTCGCGAACGACACACCTCTAGTTCAGACAGAGTGCAAACAGGAGGGGCTGCTCCTGTCTGCAGGTTTGTAGTTAGTGAACCATGAGAGGACTGAAAGAAGTAGTTTGTTTTGTGTCGACGCTGCGACATGTTTGAACACCTCTGGCTGCCACTGTTACTCACATTAACTCCAGCTTTCTGCAGCCGCCTGCTGGTCGCTGTTACTCAACTAATGAGCCCGTTAATAGGTCTGTTTTTACAGCTTTATCTCTCCGCTGGCTAACTTTACAGCCCCTTCAGGCCGCCCGTATCTCTGATAACAAAGAGACGCATTAACGCCGCTGCTCGAATAAAATGGAGACATGTTAGCTAACAGCTACTGTTAGCTTCAGTTTGATTCAAATTCTTCTTTTAAAAAGCGTTGTCCTGACAACAGTGCGAGCACGTGCGCACATTCCAATTATGTAACGTCAAACGGCGCGACGACCTTTCAACGCGATTATTTTCACGCGATTATGAAACTTGTTGTGCAGAAAAAATAATATTTCATGAGTGCACAAAGAGTTTGAGCTGAGGCGGCGGCTCGCTGTGTGTTACACTGGCTGTCTGGCGAACAACAACCGGAGCCGGCGGAGGAAGATGAGGAAGAGGAGGAAGAGCACTCACCCCGCGGATGTCCCAGTAAGCCAGTTTCATCGTCATTTTGAAGTGTTTCGAGGGGGAAAGTGTGTCTGTCTGTAAACTCAACAGCTGCCTGTGAGCAGAGGGAGAAGAGGAGAGGTGCGCTCGTTTATTTGTGCAGCCTGCGCGGGGACCGACGGGGAGGTGGGCGGGGTCACCCTGTGTGTGTGAATGACACAGACACACAGAAAACACACACACAGTAACACGCACGCACACACAGTAACACACACACACTCAGTAACACACACACACACACAGTAACACACACACACACACACACACACACACTGTAACACACACGCCGCTCCTCTGAATCGGCCCTTTTGTTTGACTTACGTAACGTGTAGCTGCACGGTGAGCGAACATGAATACTGACACTGACACATTATCTTAATAACAATAATAATGCATCTGACATGTTGATGGAGGTGACTTACTAAGTATTAGGTGTGTTAGATTTTTTTTGTTCCAAATACATGCAGAGTCATGCTGAAGCTGCAGATCCTGTTTTGAAGACTACATAACCACAGTCAATCATCCACACTTGTCCATGACACAAAGAAAGCACCATGGAAGCTACAGGATGACTGGATTTTATGCATTTATGATCACTGAATCAACCTCTCACAGAAAGCAACCTGCATTTACAAGAGCTTTGAATATTCCTGCGAGGGTTTTGTGTTGATTAGCGTTTGCTACCCAAGAAAAAGTAATGACACTGAGGAACTCCTGAACCCGTCACGCACATCCTCTGTGGAGGAGTCAGAGTTGTCTTTATCACTTTTATAACCTGCAGGGTTATTTTGTGCTATTTTGGGGGTGTGAACAAACTACAACAACTCAAGCATTCCAATATGAACATTTATTTTTCTTAGACACAAATGTCATCAAATAATATTTTGATAAACAGCACATTTAATTCTCTGGGAGGGACACATAATGCTTTTGAATAGCGACAAGTAGCCCGATGGTTAACATTAGGACCCAAACTGAAGAGTTCAAAAAGGGTTTGTCCACTTTCAGTTCCCTAAAAAAAGTGTTTATTCATGAATTTGGCACTGTTGTTGAACTTGAGCAAGGAGTGAGCTGGTGGAAACAGGTCATGCATCATCACTGCACTATGACTGAGAAATCTATGTATTTTAACTATCGGCATGAGAAGGAAAAAGTATCTGATCAGAGTTACATGTCAGACTGTCAGCAGAAACAAAGACACAAAGTAAGAGTGAGCATGATGTGACATTACAACCAAGCAGCATTACTGCACACTAGAAACAAATAGTGACGTGCACTCATGCAACCCTACTGAATCACTGTAAAGACTGTAAAAAAACAAGAATCAAGAATATGACACTGAACCGGAGAGGTACATATACTGTTATCATCACCAATAGCAGAGAGCAGCGTGAGGTTTTGTCCTGTACAGTACAAAATATCAACCAAACAGGCAAAAATTCAAGTAGTCTTTCGAAATCGACTGTGACTTTTCTTCAAAGGTTTTTGTGCCACATCAAACACATTTTGCAGCCAAAGGTCATGATTTTATAGCTCGTACTTCATGCTGCGGGCAGTTTTAATTCAACACCAACTAGTACCGTTGGAGTTATTTTCATTCTTTATTTATTCAATCAGCTGTCAGCTGTTTTTGCAGGTTTTATTTACATGATGCAGTGCTTTCATAAAGATTCCTCTGGATTTGATCGTCCAGTTGTTTCTGGTTGCACCATTAAAATTTCAGAAATGTCTTAGCTAACTAGTTAAGATGTGAGCAATGTGTAAAACAGTTGCTAGGAAACATCTGGAGCGCTGTCAAGTCTGTTTGATCCGTCGTTTTGCGTTGCGCACGTAAGCTCGAACTAACTCAAACTAAAATAACTCTCTCAGAACTTTGCCTCTAACTTTCCCATGAATTTGTATCTGATACTTGGAGAGCTGCCAGAAAAATAACTTGGAAACCACAGACCTTAGTGATAGATAGTGTGTTAATGTTTTATCTCAACAAGGCCAGTTAAAACCCCTCCTAAAGAGAAGATGCCAAAAACATGATCTCAGTGTCCACAAAGGCCCTTTGTGTATTTTAAGACTCTTTACTTTGAAAAGTTGTCCAGATTGTCTTCTGTCTTTAAGTCAGTCAGGATTGGATCCAGTTGATAAGTTTTATTAATGGGTTAAATCTTGTCAGTATTATTCAATGCACGGTACACAGGAAACACAGACTTTGCACACAGACCCTGACAACACGAAGTCGCAAACCATGAAAATATAATAATTTGAAAATAAATAGATCAAGAGACATTGTGAAATCACCATGACAAATTAAACAGACGACTCAAAGAAACTAAAGGAAGTAAACACCTTGGGTAGACAGATTGTAGGTCCTCTCTCAGACTGCCACAGTGGCATCGTTCATAATCTTCATGTAACAAAGCTTTTCTCTTTTCACAGCTGTGATATGTTGATATGCAAATCTGTACACAGTCCTGATCTGAAAACGGGGAATGTAGCGAGAATTTGTTTGCTGTCATGCCGCATGTTCACTTCTCTCCCTGCACGGCTCCCATACAGAGGCTCCCCTCCTCCTCGATGGTCTCCAGCTCATCTGTGCGGATGGCCTGCGTGATTAAATTCAACTCCTCACACATGGTCTCATAGCGGTACGCCACGCGGATGTCAGGGACGTTGGTGCGCCTGATGTCATTACTCTCCTGGCCCTCCTTGATGTAGTTCGGGCCGAGCCACGAGCTCTTCACCTGATCCAGAAGAGGTAAAGCACAATTTAACGAAAGAACAGTAGACTGAGGGAGTGGTGTATCTGTAGACAGTAAACTTCATCATACGTAGCGTGCTATAAAGATGATTTATACCTTATGAGAGAATCCACTCATCAGCACGCTGTTTCTGGCGAGCTCACACATGTCACAGGAGCTGAGCTTCCAAACCTGAGCAGCAATACTGTACTCCTCCATCAACGGCTCCTACAGAGAGCAGACCACACAAGACATACCACAATTAAGCACTCGCTGCTAAATCTCAAACAACTAAGCAGCAAATTCTCAGCAAATACCCTAAAATTATAAGCATGGGGGGAGGAGGTTTATGATGGAAGTGATATATTGATTATAACTTCATAATTCAAAGTGCTTAATATAGATAACACCTTTTATTTGCTTAATATAATCTGTAGTTCTTCAGTCTGATAACAGCTTGCCCTCTCTCCGTCCTTGACATTCAGTGTTCTGATCCTTTGTCTTTAAGGGCGTATCAATTGTCTTGATTAATGTTTAATTGAAGACAGCTGTGCGAGATAAGTTGGCCAATTAAAATGCCACAGTCAGTGTTAAACACATGCAGAGAGCGCTGCCATTAATAATGATACAACTGTGCAGCATGTGTGTTAGCTACATGTGCCCAATTGCCGTGATCAAGATGCAATTTCTTATTAGGTTTGAACAAAACAAAAACAGTCTCTCACTTTACTTGTCAGTGGTGTCTAAGGGATAAGTGTATTTCGCTTAAAACCTATTCCTACTTTTCAAAGTAAAACTCTAAAATGTAGAAATGTTTGACCGGCCGTGCGCGCTGACCTTGGTGAAGTGGAACTGTAGAGGGTCGTCTGTGGACAGAGAGACCATGAGGCCTCTGGACAGGTATTCTGGCAGAGGGTTACGATGGTAGCTGAGGAACAGGCTGTTATTGCTGAGAGGGGACATGGCAATACCTATCTGGGCCAAGTAGTACAGGTACTGCAGCACAGGAGCCTGGAGGGAGGGGGACATAATGTGTGTTATAATAAACAATCGATACAGTATATCCACGTATGGCTCAGCTGAGCAACCATAAGTCAGATGATCCACATGAACTGTTTGAAATGCCACCGTTTTCTCACAAACGTTTAGACTGATTAACTGTGCTGGCTGAAAAATGAAGCCGTCATCGTGCTGTTGAGATCGAACCTTTCTGAGTAGCAGCCCGTGGGAGATGTTCTCTGACAGCATGAAACCGGACACCAGGTGATGGATCGGCCCCGCCTCCCCACAGTGAGGACGCAGGACGAGCGAGTGAAACCCCTGCTGCCTGGAGAGAAGAAGACGCAGACACTAAGAGGGTGACCTCAACAGATTAAAGCGACGCAATATTTCAATTCATGTGTGTTTAAACAAGGTTGTAGAAATTAGCATTCTTTTTCACAAGTGGCTCAAAGATAAAACAAATGAAAGGCATAAAAAGTGCAAAAAACAACAACCCTTTCGTACTTTTTATTAATCCTGGTATAAATCTATGCAGTAAATCTAGGAGATCCATGATAGTTGTACAAAGAAAGAAAGTTGTAAGTTCTAAATTGTGATCACCCACAAGTTTCTCTTTAAGTACATTTACTGTAAATATTTAGTAATAAGGGACCCTTGGCATTTGCAAAAAGCTAATCACAGCAGCTGCTTGGTCTGAAGTGTAGCTACGTACCTGCGCAGGTGATTCAGCACAGTCATGTTTGCATACATATAGTAGAGGTAGTAGGAATAGGGCGGGTTGTCCTCCTCTGTCCAGTTGACTGGCAGCGGACTGTCCAGGTTGAAGATATGTTGTTCTGGTTTCGACTCATCATCCACACTGTCGAAGCCAACAACCTGCACGGGTGGGCGACAGCAGCAGATTCATGAAACCCTCTGAAGATCTGGCTACATGTGAATAATACAAATTTGCGATTCCTTGGGAAAAAAAAAGAGACTCCGTACGTGCTGAAGGAAGAGGTGCAGCTCTGGATGGCTGCCGGGGTTTATCGTGACCTCAAACAGAGGCATGAAGATGTTCTCCAGCATCTCTTGAAAGTTGCACAGCTGCTTCTTTGTGTGGTAGACGTCGCTTTGAGAAAAAAATACAAATTCAGAAGTCAATTGTGAGGGTATGCTTGTATTTATTGTATTGACCAACTGTTGCTGTTAGAAAATGTCATGAAAGCACAATAAAATGAAAATAACAACACAATAAAATTGCAACATTTCATAGAGGAGTAGAGGTTTGAAGCCATAAAGCTGAAATACTTTAGTGCCTCAATACTTGTAGTATTGAGTAAATGTAGTATCTCACAAGGACAGTGTGTGTACTCACAAGAGTCGAGGCACTTGCACAAGCCAGCGCACGTTTTCGGAGTACACCCAATGTTTGACAGCCCACTTGGCCAGTTTGTCCCACTCATCTCTGGATCTCCCATAGATCGACAGCCTGAGCTCCACATTCTGATACTTGCTCTCCTCCAGGTCGGCCATCACCTCCTGAGAAGAGGCGACAGAAAGAATTCAGCAGAGGGCGCCACTGTCACAGTCATCCTGCAGGCATCATCAGCAGCAGTGTGATTGTTAATGGATTCAGCGAGCACCTTAATAATGTGGCCAAAGTATTTCCCCTCGATGTGGTTGTCTGTTTTGATGAAGATCTCCCTCAGGATGGACTCGCCGATGGGATTGTATTTGGCGTTGAACTTGTCAAAGCGATGGAAAGTGTTCCGGTCCTGCAGGAAGAGTTGAAAAGTTGTGTCGCTGTGATTCAGACTTACTCATCAATCACTTCGCACCATTTAATTTCTAAACTGCTTTGTGTCGTTCCTCCACGGGTGTCACTTACTGCGTGCATATCCAGGGTGTCCACACTCAGATCAAAGGCTGTTAGGTTCATGCTCTCAAACACTTCCATGAGCGTCTGACCCTTCCCTCTTTCCACGTGCACGATCTCCTTGGGATACTTCTTCATGGCCCTTTTGATAAAACGCAGGAGGTGCTTCTGATTCATGCAGGATGAGGCGTGAATGTGTGTGTCTACCTGCAAAACAAGATGAAGAATTACACATTAGAGTCTGGCTCTGGACTCTGACACATAATTCTGAGTAGACTTAGAAGAAAGAGCTCTCAAGTTCACCTTACGGATATTGTAGAAGTCTCGATGTGGGACTTTCTTTTGCGCTGCCAGCTCTTTCATCTCATTCAGCAGAATGTGCATCTGGAACTTGGAGCTAAGATACTGCAGACGGCGGTAGCAGAAGGACTTTCTGTGGCAAAGGGAAACAAAAACAAGTCACTGGTACTTTTCTGAAACAGGAATATGTTATATCATATTTTTCTACTAGAAAAGTCTGGTGGTAGGCCATTTTAATGGACAAGTATCATAATTTATAGTTAAATCTGAAGTGCATGATACACACACCGTCCTTTGTTAAAAATAAAGAAAACATACACAGGACCGTTGATAATGAGGGCCATCATGACGTTCATATCAGCTATGTACTCCTGCAGGTCTGGATATGGCAGGTCCAGCTCCGTGCTCCTGTTGGCAACATCAAAAGCATTAAACTCTTTGCTAGCACCACGATGTGTGAACTCTAAAAACAGCACCCATGTTGAGGCCTGAAAGAAAAAGCGTACGTGCACCGGGTGATTCATGCAAATATCTCACTTTTCCATAATGTCCCTTGTTGTGTACACATGCATGACACCGTCCACCATCTTGCAGCCGTAACCCGTGTCGGAGGGCATGCTGGCAGGGTCCTGGTTCTCATAGGGGTGCGCTTCAGAAACGGGTGGGTGCACCGTGGCATCTGAGAGGAGACAGAATGTGGCACCGTGTCACAGCTTTGGACGAGGCAGGAAAGCACATGCAACTATGGTCTAATTTTTAACATGCTGCATGTCGTGACAGCCGGTTCAGGGGTGTGTGACAGATGGAGTGTGAAACCCGTGGGTGTGCCCAGTTATGTCTTAATGTGAGAGCACGTGACACTGGGTATGACTTACACTCATATTAACATAAGATTACTAATTGTTTTTTAATTGAGTAAGCTGTGCTGGGATGTAGTAATCAGGTATAGTAACCATTATTTTTTATTATTGGTTAATATGTTTATTCTTATGTTGATATAACTTTTTTGTTGCTGATTTTGTTTACTTATATGAGATTTATTGCATGTCTGTCTGTCTTGGAGGAGGTATCAACCCTTTGTTGCCCTTCCAGAGATTTCTTCCTTCTTTTCCTCTTTGCTAGTTTTTCCTTATCCAAACTGAGCATTTAGGTAAGCACGGAGAGCGTCTTACTCTGTATAGATTGCAACACTCTTTGAGGCAGTGATTAGTGATTTGTTGTTGTAGTGAATGAAGAAATCACTGTGGAGTGGTGTGGATGTGTACATACCTACCATACATACCTGCACTGGCTGCCGTCTCTGGGATCTCCTCCTCATAGATATCCAGGTCCAGAGGTCTCTCACTCAGCTCCTGCAGGTAGCGAGAGGTGGTCCTGCAGAAACTCTGCAGCGACAGGCCCATGTACTTCTGCCTAATGAACAGAGCTTTCACCACACATTTGGCAGCATCCAACAGATCTGTGAAGGGAACCTGGATGGAAGAACAGTAAATTAAATTCAAATGAACAGGTGTTATTTAAATTTCAAATTTGAAAAAAAGAAGAAAATAAATGCATGTGACATGTTTCATCTGACAAACACTTAATTTCTAATTCTCCCTGCATTACCGCCGTGACTCTGACTTACCCCACATTTCTCCTCTCCAGAGATAGTTACTCGCTGGTACTCTCTCTCTGGCTCTCTCTCCTGCAGGTCAGGAGCTTGGATCTGCTCCTTCATGTATCTATTGATAGATCAGCAAATACATGAATCAGTTTTTATGCTGGTAGCTTGAGATGCGCATTCAGTGGATGCATCAAATCGTTGCGCCCGGGAGAAACACTTACTCGAGATCTGTGGCACTGTCGGTCTTCATGAACTCCTGTTTGGCTCGCAGGAGGATGTCGGGTTCAAACCTGAGCACAGAGAGGCCAAGCTCACTTTGGGATCAGAGCAGTCATGTGTTTGATAATGAACTGTCAAAATGAACTTTTTCTCCACTCACTTGACATCCTGGCTGATCTGTCGCTCTAGGCGATGACGTCTCTCTTCCAGCTGTTCAATGGGGCTGTCTTCTGGAAATTCATAGGGGGCACTTCGCATCTCACTCTCTGCCAGGGTGCGGGAGAACAGCTCCTACACACACACACGCATACAGTAAATAATATCATAGGCTACACTTCCTGCCACAAGTGCATTTAAAACAAATTCATCAGGTTAATAATGGAGCACGATCACTGAGCACTGACCTCGGCGATCTCCTTGTACTTCCCGTCCATGGATGTACGCAGGTCAATGGATTGTTTCAAGGCCACGGGAATCCCAGGCAAAGAATGCTGGGAAGTGAGGAGGTGGCGGCCACCACGGAGATCAACTGGAGATTCCGAGGGGGAAGAAAGAGGGAAAGAAATAATAAAACAAGAGAGAAAACTATAAATCGTTGGAGGTAGTAGAGAATCCATCCTGTCATAATCTAAGCTTTGTTCTAAGACTTAAGAAATAAAGAAGACACACTAAGGCCTCAGTATCTTGTAATGAAAGCAGTCGGCCTCAATTCAGTGACTCTAAAGACACGTGCAGTAACTAATCCCAGTTTGGAAAGATGATAAATCAGCTTTGCTTGCAACAGCTGTATCCTATTAACTGTCAATGAGCTTTTCAACCTTGATAAAAATAGCAAATATCTTCTCACTTTGCCCAGTGGGCTTGATACAAATATGATTCAGCCAGACTGGATAAATGAGCTTGATGAGGGGACTCGTCCTCTCTGATTCTCCATTCCTTCGACATGTAATTAATTCACAGAGACCAAAACAATCTGCAGAAGCTGGTTGTGTGGCAGTCAGTGGGCCTTTACGCAAGAGCGGAGGTCTGAGCTCAGCGGCTGTTTGTGCCTCAAGACACAATGGACCATTCAGGTGGAGAGCCCATCAGCACATACACCGGCTAATACCCTCCATTGTTGCCACTGCAAGACTCAAGTTTTATACAAACCCAGTTGTCATGGAAAGACTAGAAGGCAAAACCAAAGGGGGAGGGGGGAGATCGTTGAAAAAAAAAAAAAGACTGCATGAGGACGGCTGCGAGTGGATGCAGCAGTCAGGAAAACAGAGAATTAAAGCAATGGCCTGTGAGAGTCAGAAACAGTGAGGGGTGTATATTTAGGAGTCTGTCTGCAAAGATATTAATCTTTCCCTCCAAACTATGCACCTGCCAATGAAATATTCATCATCCTGCTAAATATTTCATCCTGTGTGTGCTAGAGTGTCAGTGGTCCTGTTGTCTGTCAGTACTTATAGAGCATACACACACAAGAAGGTCAAAGAGGGAAGACTGCATGATACCTGCAGTCTGTGTTGTCTCTGTGCTAAATCTGCACTGTGTTGTCTAAATTAAGAGTCTGATTTATTTAACACAGCATGTCTGAGTTTGTCTGCTCCACGGGGACAGTAAAGGAGACCAGAGAGGCCAATTAACTGGGCCGATTAGGACTAGACAAAAAGCTTCATTAAAAGGTTTTAAAACGCTCCAGGAGGCAGGTGAAAGGACGAGAAAAGAGGTGGCGCTGTGATCATTGGCGAGACAACAACTCAACCACGCGCTCATCACCTTCTGCTTAACACTGCCCAATCAACACATTCCCCTCAACACGCTGGACAAGTTTGCTGCAGCAACATCAAAATACACACAAGCACCTCGGACTGAAATACTTCAGCGAACACAGCCGGAAACAAAAACTTCTTCAGTGTATAAATGAATTATTAGTATTATTAGTATAAATTCAGGCAGGAGGTTCAACACAGAGCTCTGAGTGAGTTAGAATATGAATGAATACAAGCAAACTGAATTTATAAGGAGATCACTTCTACCTAAGCAAGACTTAAGTGAGTTAGTATATTATGAGAAAATTGACCTCTGCTAGTGATTTTGTTTGAGGCAATGAAGATGAAATAAATTAATCTGTGTGTTAATTTGAAAGTATGACATGGAATGACCTCGAATACATCAGTCTTTAATTATTATGGTATATAATTGCATGAGCATGTAAACCAAAGTAACTTCTTAAATCAATGAGTCAAATTCATTCCTGACATAATTTATTGTTCCATCCATTGGCAGACTTTTAATTTTCCAAGCAAAAATAATATATAGATAAACAATACCCCAACTCTCAACTGTCAGAACTTGATGCTTTTTTCTGTATCTTATTCTTAAAACTAAGGTGTCTGATGTCTCATATATAAGACGGTCTGTTGAGTGTTTTACAAACCAATAATCATCAGACTAATCCATAATGAGAACAATCACCAGCTGAAACCTTAGTCAACATTTAAGTGCAAAAGAACAGATATTGTGTCATGTGCAAACACTATGGGAGAGCCTTTGATTGTTGGTAAATCATATACCATCCGAAGAAAACTCCTCCTGTCCTAAGCAAGCTTGAATCAGTACAAATGATAAGACATGCTGTGATGCCAAAACTGTCCTCCAGTCTCAGAGAAGGTCCACAAAGTCGAGCCACAGACAGATGCTCCCCTGGCGATAGGAAGGACTTTACAACATAATGGCTAGCTCCGCTGTTATCTCCGCTGTCGGTTTAGGGCATATCAATTTGCCGTGATAACAGTGGACGCTGGTGTGGGGGCAGGAGGCGACCAGCGGCAAAGACATCCATGCTGGGTCGCAGTAAAGCCGAGCCTAGCCAAGCCTGCCGGGCCTGGAGCTAATCCCCTAATGGCTGCTATATTTGGATCAGTAGCATCTATGGTTACATAACAACTCACCCCCCAACCCCCCACAGTTGGAGAGCACACCACTCAGATATTAAAGTCAGCCATGTTTCACTTCAACATAAACTATATAATCTGGTTGGTTGACATCTTTGTTGCTCTAATAGGGGCAGGGGGAAAGCAGCACGAGAGCTTAATGCAACATTGCAGAGCTGGAGATCGGACTCTGTCTCCACGCACTGCCAGGTGGCTAACACAAAAACATGTTGAATCAGAGACAATGCAACACAACATCTCAACAGCTCATTGTTCCATGTTGCCGCTGAGCCTCAAAATGAGGTTGAAAAGTGTCATCTTGCTGAGGGACGTTCACTGCATGCATATTTCAGCAGCATCAAGGAGCATGGAGAGCCCTGACTCAGATCAGTCTAACTCAGATCACAAGTGGGAAGTCATCCGAAGCCTACAGGCCAGATGAGAGCGAGAGGTCAGAGGTCAAGAGACATCCTGTGGAACTTCATCTACAGCACTGTTTCTTTTTTCTGGCCTTTGTGAGATAACTTGTTGTGACTTCAAAGAGACGGCCA
The DNA here is from genome assembly GCA_037176925.1 of Amniataba percoides. Taxonomy (NCBI): domain Eukaryota; kingdom Metazoa; phylum Chordata; class Actinopteri; order Centrarchiformes; family Terapontidae; genus Amniataba; species Amniataba percoides. Next base: position 9,871,474 of record JBAJHX010000041.1, read on the forward strand.
GGAATCCTCTGTCTGAACAGAATGGCATTTCAGCATAAATACATACAGTTCTGGACGATTGTATGTTAATATCAAGAAATTCCCTTTTATGCTACCCCCTCTACTCTCTCCCTCTCTCTCTTTCTCTGTTTTCTGCCATCAGGCAGGCCATGCATCATCGACCACTGTCTACCTGCTTTCATTGACTATGCAGATTTGGTGTTCAGCCCACAAGAAATGCCAGTGACTCACAGCCTCTGTGGTAAATGTCTCACAGTGAAAGCCATACTTACTCACAGCCAACATGTGTCAGTACTGCTGAGGAAGCAGGAACGAGGAATATCAACAATGCAGTACTGGAGGTTCATTTTGAAGCCTTTAGTAGCACTGGGCATCATTTTAATAATCTTTTCTGTTTTTCTTTCCTCCCATTTTTTAATTTAACAAAAGAAGGCAATGGTCTTAAATGTTACATGCTGTCTAAACACAAGTAGCTATAAAATCATTTCTTCTACCTTAAAAAAAACAACAACAACAACCGGCCCAATTTGTTTTAGTTCAGGCACTAAATCGAGATATATTTTATTTATTACAATTATTTTAAGCCAGATTTCAGTATTTGAGAGTTTTTGATACTTTTAACTATATTTTGATTAAAGCAGTGTGTCTATTAAACAATGTATACATGAAATCACAAAAATCACCATAAATGAACACACTGAGAGTTATCACACACTGTATTTCACAAGAATACATGGCACAAAGCTCAGCACAACAGTTAAATCTGTCTGCTCACTATCATGTAGGAAGTCAAACACACATGCATGACAGGGAGATGCCTGATGCCTCTTAAGATGTGTAATCAAAATCTATCTATGGCCAGAGATGGTTTAGTCTCTGCAGCTGCATGAACTGCATGTCTGCAGGCCAGTGTTGATTCCTCTTGTAGAAACCTCTTTCCCTCACTGCTGCCAGCCTTCTCACTTGAACCGTAAAGAAAAGAAATGCTAAAAATACAAAGGCAGGATGCCTACTGGCCTTGAAATCTACCCTTTCAATCAGATCTCATAGTTGCAGGTGTAGTCAGCGCGATTTATCGATCTGCCCTGTTTGCTCTGTGCACAATTGCACCTTTACACCACCTCCAAAACACATGAGATAGCTGCTTTGTGGGACAATCAATCGACACACATTTCTCCTCAGCAAACTAAAGACAGCACTGCTCAGGGCTACTACACAAAGCCGTCAAGGGACAGGCAGGGAGAGTGGCAGGGAGTGTGAAAGGGGGAGAGGAAAAAGGGGGAGGGTAAGAAAGGGAGAGAGAGAGAGAGGAGAGCGTTATTTGTGCTTTTGCACAGGATGAGAGTAGTGGAGCGTACCTGTCTCCTCAGAGCCTGCGTTAACCAGCAGCTAGCAGGGCCGAGAGAGGAGAGCGAGACAGAGAGAGGGAGAGAGAGGCTGTCCTGGCAGGGAGACGGAGCATGCCAAACAGCAAATGGCCCAGGATGGCGTCTGCTGTCCTTTCAAGACGGGTTAAACATGATGGGAGCGAGGGATGGAGAGAGACAAGAGAAAAACACTTCAAACACTCCAGTCAAATGACAAAACTGACAAAAAAACACAGACCCAGTCTCACATAAACACACTCACAGAGTCAAAGAGTCATCTCCTCCCTTAATCTGTCCCTGTCATACATACAAAGAGCTGGTCCAGGAGATCCATGAACTCCCCCCTCACATCCCAGTGTGTGACCCCCCTCTGCTCTGTGTGCCTCCTGGTTCAGGCCAGCTGTCGCTGCACTAGCAGCCTCTGGAGCTGATCCTCCTCATTTAAATGCCTCTGACATCTATCTGGGACGTACCACAGGAGGGAGAGGAGGCGGGGGGAGACGACATACATCACAGGCGGATGTGGATTCTCCTGCTGCGAGTTTCTCCAACAGCCACCCCCCTTTCGTCTACTTTATCCTCCGTGCTGTATTTTGCTGAGGGGACCATGTGTTTGGGATGTTTGTGTCGTCTGTGAGAATAAAATGGTGCTGTCTCAGCGGTAAGGTTTGAGATGTCATGGTCTTTTTTTTTTTTTCGCTTGCTGAATAGTTGCAGTCTGAGGGAGATGACTGTCTAATAAATGAGACCTTGCCTCCATCTCCTCTCACATGAATGAAATTAAAGGGCCAGCACGTTGTCCCCATTATCGTTTAAGCAGTCATTTCTGGAACATTGCTTTCCCATGCTATAACACAGAACTATGTGTGTGCTAAAAATGATGAAATAACACATTAATACCTTGAAGTGATGCAATTTCACGACACAGAGTGATTCTGAAATCCTTCATTGTGTGTGCAATGTGAACGTTTCTCTGCAGTCATATCTCTCTTTGTATTATGCTTTTGCACTGAATGCAAATTTGCTTTGGATAACGGCAATTGTAAAAAAAAAAAAAAAAAAAAAAAAATCTGAATGTTTCAAGATTTTACCAGACTGCATTTTGCTTCTGATTTGTGTCAGGGCACCATCCATAAATTTAATTTCCATTAAGATCTGGAGTCAAATGTCAGTCATGGCAGATCAAACGGATGAGACCTTTCTTAAAGGTTCCTGACATTTAATTAAGTCAAGAAAAATTTGAAAACACAGCCATTACTGGGTGTCTAAATGTGCTTTTTGCCAAGTGTTACAAGCCTTGCAGATGTGCCGATTGAGTTTGCTGTTTACTAAGACTTAATTCCATTAATTTGCAACCAAAGCATGAAAGAGGATTTTAATCTCAATCAACTTCAGTTTGTATAAAGTGTTTGCGGTGTGTATCTTATCTTCTCTTGCTCAACACTGTCTAGAGTTCAATTCAAGTTGTGTCGACTTAGAACTCAAAGCTGACCCTAAACCTTCACACAGAATCGTATTTCCACTGTTTTCTTACACTTTTCTGAAATATAACAAGCATATAATATAAAATAAGTAATCTTGGTATCCAACAGAGTGTCAGTGCGTCTCAGTTTTTTCTGAATTCCCTACATACTGTCTGAGGCCCTTCCCAAGCTTGTTGGTTCATTCTAAAGATGTAAATCTTTAAAAGTATGTCCCAAATATATTTTTTTATTAAAAAAGCCTATATCATTTCAGTTCAGTATCGCAGTTTTACGCAAATATTACACATTAATAGTGAATAGTGAGTTAGTCTTTTTGGGACTATTTTCAGTCGCGGATCCAGTTTGGCTCTTGGACAGCAATGGAAGGATTAGAGGAGGATATCAGGATTAGACTACACAGACAATACTAGATCAATTCATTTTCTTTTCATGACATTTGTTGACAATAAGATAAATATATATACAGAAAAAATATAGAATATTTCCAGCTTTAAGCTTTAAACAATCTTCTCCCAAACTGTTCTGTTGTCAGTGTGTATTGTTCTATTTTAGGCCACAAACAACTGTATAAGAAGATGGATAAAAGCATCCTCAGACAGTGGGATTGTTTCATAAAGACCATAAAACACATTTTCTCCTCTCTTCATGCTTGTGGAGGGTGCTGCTCTTACAGTTGCTCTTGAAGTAATCCAGTTTGAAAAGCCCTGTTGACAAACTGGACAGAAAAACCTCCAGCAATACAGAGAGTCAAATGCAATCAGACTACAAAGAATTACAGCTCTGCCTCTCAAGGTTAAATTATTGTGTGTTTTGTTTTCAAGGTACTTGAAGTCAAAATTGCTTTCAAGAGGACTAATCAAATTATTGTGGCCCCAAGAGGAGCACAACCAACAAGATTGCTGTCCATTGATCCATCAGTGTAGCTGCATTTATTTAGACCAGGCTCCCTCTGATGGTCGAATGATGCATCACACACAAATCAACACAGGCACATCACGGTGTGGCTGGCTGTATCTTACAGCTTTAGTTACTCTGTACTTTACAGATTTTTTGAGTTTGTTGTAGTTGTTTTTTTTTACATTCTTTTTACTAACAGAATAAATGTTAGTTTATTTGAAAATGAAAATAATCATCAGTCCCTAAACATTTTCCAACAAAACATTATCATGTTTTAAAATATGATGCATTGCTACAGATGAAAATATTCAATACCAGCGCAAAGTAGTTAAAATTAGCTCCAATTTCACTAGCTGCGAAATAAAAAATGCTATTCACATTATAATGTATCAAAAATAATAATCGGATATGTTGCATATAATAATACAAATCTCTTAAGAGGTGTGGTATTACTCTTTTACATAAGTAAATGGTTTTTTCTTATTCCCACTGCCTAATTAATTTTCACTGATAAATTAGTAGATGACTGCTAATATAGTGAAGTAAAAAGCACAATATTTGGCTTTGAAATGCAGTGGAATTGATATTTGAAGTTACATCACATGGAAATATTTAGATAAAGTCCGAGCAGTAAATGTACTTTCCGCTACTCAATATACCACAATATTTCAGCTACTACATATTTTATAATTATAATTTAAGTTTATGGCTACGGCAGCCTGCACTGTACCTCTCAAACAAGACTCTGGCTCTCCACAGGTCGATGTGTTGCAATCCACAGATGTCATCGGGCGCGGGGCATTTTATATCTCCTGCGACAACACGCCACTAAATATGAGCAGCAGTACAACAAAGTGGTGGTCCCTCCCACAGGGCACAAGTCCACGAGACCTCTAACAGGCCAGATGTTGTTTCATACGAGCAAACAACCAAACAACAGCACACAGTGGAGACAGAAATGAGGAGTGACTGGCTGAAGGTTATCAGATGAAGGTGTGTTTGGGGTGGGAGTCCCAAGGCTCGGTCAATCATTAATTACAATTTGAGCTATTACTTGGGCTGATTACGTTACTGTGGGGAGTGACAGGGCAAACATTTAACCTGCAGGGTCTCTCTCCTGTAACTACTGTATCGGAGCATGACACAGACCCCGACATGTGTGGGCATGTAACGATGACACGGCCTGACACAACTGAAGGAGGCGTGAACAAGATGTGGGTGAAGTGCAATGTGCTCAAAGGTCCTTCATCAGCCTATTGTACTGAATCAACAGCCACTTTAACAATAGGTATTTCATATTCGGTGATGTTGTAGTATTTCATTCCTGTAAATGTGGAAAGTAATTGACTCTCCTGCTCTAGTGTTATTCTACTGATTATATTTCAGGGGCACTAATACTAACTCTTATTCCACAACATTTATCTAACTGCCTCAATTAATTCTCACTTTGGGGGTTAAACATTTAAATACAAAGCATATAATGACTTCATAAAATGGGATTGGACTGGTCTTAACTGGAAAACAGTAAAGTAGCTAAATTAGCTATAACATTAACGCTGCTTACACATGAATTCATCAGTGATAATAATCTAATAATATAACATACAATAATATAACACTGACATTAGCCCTTCTGCTGCATTTTCAGTATGTTTTTTCTGACCGTACCTTGTAATGGAGTATTTTTCAACATTTAAAGATCTATTTTAAAAGTTTCAAGCATCAAGAACACAACAAATATACTTTCCTTTTCCTATTTTACACATATAAACTACAAGTCTATCATTTACTTAGCACATATTCATATGCATATTCCTATTTTTATCTACATAGTACTTTGGTTATAATCATGATTATACTTTCTAAGAGTGTGTCTTTTTTTTTTTACTCATCTTAATGATGGCTGTTTGTGTCACTTACTGTAGAAAGCTTTCAGCAGTAAGCAGATATCTGCTGCTACATCAAAAACCCTTTCTGGTGCACTGATATAAGTGGTTCAATAAGTGCAGAACAGCACGAGGCACAGAATAGGCTAACTGGTGAGTGGGTGGCGCTCTAATCTAAGAGCTACCTGTTTCGCAGCCAGAGCAATGATTCACCCACCGCCGCTCTGTGCCGAGTTCACTCCACAAACCCTCCAATAATGTGCTAAATGTGGACAGCGCTCCAATGCCTCAGCTCTTCACACGATGACAGCACAGGAGAGTAAAAGGCTAGACATGGGGTAGACATGGAGCAGTGTGTTGTGAGTACATGGGGGGGTTCATGACCTTAAAGGAAAGTTAAACTGTGAGTGATTCAAACTCAATTAGTGCTGACTGGATACTGCTGCAGTTGTCTACATCTATCACACTCTGCTGTGCTGATTGATTGACAGAGAGTTTATTAGATCAGATCAAAAGTTCAGGATTGTCATTTAAGCAGTACGTCAATTTAGACAATCGTTTAGCAGACAAGTGAAGTGAAAATGTGAGGCAATATATAATTGATGATCCTGGCATGAGTGGCTACGGCAGATTCAAGAATAGCAATCACTTTGTTGTAAATTCATTGAGCATTTGAGGACATGACACTGGCAATTATTCAAATAGTCCATCTCATACAATCAAATTATGTATGTTCTGTTTTCACTGCTCGTATTAGTATCTGTACTTTACAATCTGCCCCAAACTACATTAGCGACCTTTAGAAAAAAACAAAACAAAAGAAGATGAGTCACCTAAATGTCATATTTGCTTACTCAGATGGTTCTCTGGATGCTTTAACAGCATAAAATGTGAACATTATCTTAATGTACTTCTGCAGAGACTCTCTAAATCGAACACCCTGCAGGCTTCACAACAGAATCTGTACTCAGTCCGCCTTTCCTCTGCGTCTTAAAAAATAGAAACACACATCTCTGCCTCTATTGAATGTAAAAGCCAAGACTGCCTCTCATCATTCCAGGGACTATTTATTCCTCCCAGTCTGAGACTCCAGAGCAATTTTTGCTGTCAGCTTCGAGCTGTAAATGAGGGTAATCACAGGGAACATCCTGATTGAAGGGTGGAGGGGTTGGTGAATCACTCAGACCTCCAGCTGTTGTATTTATTGTCAGGGTTACAAATCAATCTCTGACTATTGTGACAGTCATCGTAACGTCACAGCATGTCAGTGCTGGCTCGCCGTACGTGTCCCCATTTGGTACCACGATGACCTGGGTGAGGGAGATTTTTAAAGATACAGCATATTTTGCATGCATTATGTAATTGTCATATGTAAAAAAAAACTGCCAACAGGGGGAGATCACATCGTTGCTTCCAATACAAATACAACTAACTTCAAGACATCAAAAATGAAATGTAACTTTCATTTCAGCATATTAAAATTCATGTCTGGATTTTGACCTACTCACTAGATTTGCATATTATCTTGTGCTCAATAAAGGAAAACCATCAACGTCTGAATATGACACTAAATTAGAAGATGAGATATCTTCTGTCAGACTAATTTTTACTCAGCGACATCAGTAGTCTTGCTGCTGTATAGAATAGAATATAGAATATTCCCATTTGCATACTTTACATTTCAGAGAAAACATGCTTGGATTGAGAGATGACTGACTGAGTGGACAGAGAGTGGGGTAATAAAATGGATGGTCTTTCATCATATGGTCATTCTTCATTCTTTGTAGTTCAGATGAAAGGCCGATCAGCATGTGCATACATCAGAGTGCCGGCTAAATCCTCTCATTCAGCAGGGGATCAAGTCCTGAGGTACCAACCTACATGTTCTCCCCAGGCCACAAACTGCCATCAGGCTAACTGAAAAACACTGTCATCACATTTATCTAACAACACATCGCTGATCTCCAGGGATGGTCATATTTTTAGGGTAAGCTTGCATCCTTTCGCCTTATGCAACACATTTTGAAAGGGTGTCACAAGCTACAGTGCCACCAGCTCCTGAAGAAGTGTGTAACCCGTTAAGTTTATATGCTGAAAATGTCAAAATGTGAGTCTCCCTACAACATTTCACCAACAAAGAAAATGTTCTATGTAGCGCTGCAGGTGCTGAAAATGAACTTGAAAGATGCATCTGAGGATGGGTAAATGCCTGTTGTGTCATTTCAAAAAAAGAAGCCAGAAAAAGGGGCTGAAAAGGAACACACTGGCATTAAAACTGCGAGTGACTGTGGATGCCGAAATCCTCTGCAGAGAGCGTCCTCTGCTTCTCCTCCCCAATCAACAGGTTTAAATTTCCCCAAACTACCGGCAGAGGAAAAGTAACGCACCCCGTGTCTTCTGTCACAAAGTCTCTGATATAACCAGATGTCAAAATATGAAATTGTTCAGACAGTCAGAGTTCACATGACAGCGTGCGGTCCAGAGGTGCACTACTTCGGGCTCGGTTCATGTGAGATTCCTTCTGTTACAGGACCAAAACAACTGCCCTCCCCCTCCAGCCTCCCCCGTCTCCCTCCACTCACCTGTGCTGGCTGTGTACTGCAGGCTGCCTCGCTTCCTGAAGGGGGAGAGGGGCTTGCTTTTGGCCGCGGCAGCAGCCCCGGGGGGCAGGTTGGAGGACATGATCCCAGGTTGTGTGGTGTAGATGAGGGAAGGAGCGCTGAGTGAGTCAGAGCTGCAGAGGACAGAGCGTCGGAGGGCTACAGACTGAGAGAGGAAGAGGAGGAGGAGAAGGAGGAGAAAATATAAGATAGAGCACAGAAAGGAGAGGGGAGGGAAGAGAGGAGAGATGTGGCACAGATGCTGGATGCCGGAGGGGTTTTGATTGCAGGCAGCGTGTGTGTACGTGTGAGCATGCGAGTGAGTGTGTGTGTGAGTGCTACGTGCCTGTGAACAGGGATTTCCAGAGTGGTTGGTCCAGCTTGGGGCTGCGGAGCATCCCTCTGCAGCTAAAACAGGTCCCGCCCCCTCTGACAGACTCCTGTGCCTGAACTGCAGCGATGATGGAGGCTGGGGGCGTGGAGAGGCTCGGCTTCCCCCCTGCCACGCATAAATACACACTCACACGCAGGGTACAAAACACACGCAGCAGCCTGCAGTTCTGCTGTTGCCATGACAACCATGTGTGGGCAAACCAATGGGGAGAAAAGTTGTGGTCGCACATAGTAAAATGTAATGCCACAAATAAATGTGACAAAATTATTTTTGACCACATCCTTTGCTAATAATAATAATAATAATAATAATAATAATAATAATAATAATAATAATAATAATAATAATAATAATAATAATAATAATGACAGGTAGAAGAAGAAGTAGAAGAAAAAATACAAAAACATTTGTATTCATGATACATTTTTATCCATGTTAGCATGATGATGGCTGTTTTAATCTGTTGTTCCACCACTTTGGTTGGATTGCCAGAAATTTAGCACATATGTTCATGTCCCCCTCAGGACAAATTGTAATAACTTCTGCGATCCTCTCATTTTTCTTCCACCATCAAAATGTATTTCACACTCTGCTGCAGACTGCAAATAGCTTCAGCTGTACTTTTTGTTTAGTGTCAATTCACACATTTAGCATCCAGCTAACACGGTAAACTCAGATTGTGAAGACTGAGCATTATACATGCTGGAAAATCACAATTTCCTAAAGCACAGAGCGATGTCTTCAAATGGCTTTTTTGACTGAGGAACAGTATAAAAAGTATTCAGTCTGACTCTGACACGTGATCAAGAACAGCACAAATCTTCACACGTGAGTAGCCAGAAACCAGAGGATGTTTCTGTCAGTCGACTAATCGATTAATTGTTTCAGCACTAATCATTTTGGATTTATGATTTTAAAAAATGGTGTTATTCCAGCTCAGCTTTAATGCATGAAATTCCTTTATTTTTATTATCTGATTACTGTGACTTCCACCTCTCAAACACCTGTGATAGTATGTGCGGATAAAGGAAGAATAAAGAGAAAACGAGAGACTGGCTGGACATAATTAAAATACATTTTAAAACACCACAGTGGATGTAACACACTGCCAAAAAACATCTTTTGGTTAAAAGTGCGTCAGTTTTGTCGCACAGTTAAAGGGCCCAACTATTGTAAAGAGTAATTACATGACGTCAATGCAGTACATGTAGAAATTCATTAATCATCCCACAGAGGGAGCCTTTAAAAGCAGATGAAAGCACAAATGGAAAACATCTCTTTTACCTCTCTGCAGGGTGTATGTGTTTAACATGACAATGCCATTCTAAATACAGACTAGAAACTCGCTGAAATAATATGACAGGGTGATGGAAACATCACTGGAAACATCAGGATGCATGTCAGTATATCAGTTTCACCTCTTGGCTAAAAAAAAAACAAAACAAAAAAAACACAAAAATGACCATGTGCAATTTTACACTAAAATGATAAAATAGCTCTAAATTGATACATTATGATGAAAGTAAAAGGCATCTAATGAGAGCTTTACAGGAGAGGCGTGTGCACTGTGGAGCCAGCGCCCTCCTGTGGTCTTTATGGGGAAGTGGTGACTGCAGCACAGCACCACACTGCAGTCTGTAAATCTTCAGGTGACAAGCTCCTCTGTGACATCATTGAAATATTAAGGCACACACACACACACACACACACACACATACACCAATCCAAACAAAGAATAGAAGCCTTGGAGGGGCTCATGGTATATAACTTCAAAATTAGGGCTACTATTTATCTACATATTACAAAAAAAAAAAAACATATCTAAACTATGGTCGAAACCAGAATGACAAAAGAAGTGGGCCTCATAGGAAAGTAAAATCGACACATTACAAAGTTTTAACACTAAATGGAAAAATGTTTAAAAAGCTAAAAGAAGGTCTCTACGTGTATGTATGGGCCGATCGATAAACAGTTTCTATTATTGTGCCAAAGAGACTCAGTGTCTAGAATATTATTCTTATTTCTTCTTCTGGACACACTACTTGATGCAGACACATGTCCCAATCCTCTTTATCAGCGGCACTACTGGTTCATTTCCAACAAAAATGAAACACTTGGATTCCTTATATTAAATGGTCCTGAAACTTCATGATTCTGACTCCAAGTAGGCACGGGGGACTTGTTTATGTCTCATTCTAATGTTTGTAAAGAAAAAAAAAACAAAAGTTGATCCAAACTAAACACTTCTAGTGAATGACGGTGAGGAATCTAGAAATTGTGACGCCTAGGACGTTTTTAGAGCAGATGGAGATGGATGTGTGGGTGACCAGAACGCCTGCTCTGAATTTCACAGTGGTTTTGTGCCGTTCAGTGACGGAGGGCTGCAGGCATCTTAAGACAGTCAAAGAGGTGCTGTATCACGCTAACAGAGAAGTGCACAGATGAATGGAGATTAAGAATCGGTGCTGTTTCCATGAATAAAGTCACCTCAATTCCTCACTTGTGCACTTTGACTTCTTTTCACTTGTGGCCTCAGAGGTTAATCTGCCTGTTCTTAATCCCTCTTCAGCTGCAGGGAAATATATGGCTGACCTTGGACACACAGCACAAGACACGTCCATACATGCAGCCATTGGTGAGACAGGCAGGGAGACACCCTGCATAAAGTGGGTGCCCAATCCATTAGAGGAATTAAACACAAAGATTTGAATGAGACATTTCTGGTTTGTGGGACGACTCTGGTGGAAGTAAAGTGGATGAAAGGAAATGTGATGTGAAATTTAGACGTGCACTGAGACAGCATTATTCCACTTTGGATTAATTTAGCATATTTCTGCATTTTGTTGGACAAAATAATTTACTTTTCTTTTACGGCAAAAGTTCAGTTTCGGTAAGGTTTATTCTCTAATTTAATTTTCTTGTTATATGCTACATATCTCATCTCTGTTTTTCTTATCATGTGATCCCCCACTTTCACAAAGAAATACTGATGAAATCCCCCAAAACAAACAAATGTTGGTATTTTTCTGTATAACACATACTTAAAAATGAACTAGAAATGCTTCAAGTCAACTGTTTTTTTTATGTATATTTGCAGCTTATCTCATTTCCATTCTTCTTCTTAACTTTTGAATTTTGTCCCACACATTTTTAATACTCACCAAAAATGAATCATTAAAGATAAATAACATAAAAACTATAAATATATCCGTGTAATGCATTTCTGAAAGTAAATCACAGAAAAAAATACAGTTCCATATTTATTTACATGATTAGATGTCTTCTATGTTTGCTACAGCTATACATCGGGCACTTTGTGAAAGAAGGATGATGTGAGTCTGAGAAAAATATATTAGTGTATCCAAAAGACACTTACATAGTTAAAGGTAGTGATACATAATGAAACTGCAGAGTGTTTTATATAAGAGGATTAATGGTGACTATCACCATGTGTAAATGCTACAGTATGGCATCAGCAAGGTTCCCCAATGCGTCATCAGTGGGAGTACACTTATTTATTTTGAAGTCTTGTAGGAAAGCTTGTGGACTAAAACCACATGAGCTCACTGGTGGGTGGGAACCTTCTGTAATGGAGCCTGCAGAGGATTTAGAGAGTAACATCACCACACACCACACTCGGTAAAGAGGATTCATCTGTGTGTATCAAACACAAATTATCTTCAAGTTAGTTTGATCCTGTCAGGGGAACGATTGGATTTCACTGAGGTTTTAGGGAAATATAGCTGATTTAACAGATCTGTTTAATTGTCTCTCTGTTTATTTATGTGCTTAATTTGATGGGTTTTTTCAAACTCATGGGAATCCCTAATTTAAAGAGGGGGATCTGCTGTTTCCAGCGCATCTGTGACTGTATTATAATAAGATTTAAGAATGAATGTTAGTTGATGTTTGTATTGGTGTTGGTGTTTCATACTGACCTCTATGGACAAATACATGTGAGAAAAGGCTGCATCCTTATTCATCCTTTCTGCAGCATGATGCACAGTAGTCCTACATTTTCAGTTTCCCTGCTCTACATTGCGCTCTCTGCCCAAAAAGACGACGTGTTAAGCCCCACCTCTCGGGTTGATCCGAGGCTCTGCGGGTAATCTTGTCAACAGATCAGAGACGCAGGACCTGAGCACAAAGTGAGGCTACGCCATCCGCCGCCTAATGGGATTGGCCGCCATCACTAGATGTGCTACCGCGATTAGCCCGCTTGGAAGCATTCTGGGATTTAGACCACAAGCACCCTGCCCCAGGCAATTAGCACTACATGCTTAGGCAGAGTGACGTGAAGTGTAATGCTCTGTATCCCAGAACAGACCTGGACTCTGACAGGGTGCAAGAGAAGTGAGGCAGTATGAAAGGGAGAGTGCTGCTTTTTTTGATACGTGACTCTGGGTACAGTACCTATGCCTAATAAGCACATTTGTGTTTGAAAATATTACAACAGATTCTGGGGTAAAACAATGAATATTGGGGGGGGGGGGGGGGGGGGGGGGGGGGGGGGGGGGGGGGGGGGGGGGGGGGGGGGGGGGGGGGGGGGGGGGG
>JBAJHX010000041.1:9884755-9926391 GCA_037176925.1 Amniataba percoides
AAGGGAGTTTGGGGGAAGGGCCTGGGGCTGAGAAGAAAGGTGGGGTTGGAAAGGGGTGAAAAGGAGTTTGGGGGAAAAAAAGGGACAACACCCCCCCCCCCCCCCCCCCCCCACACACACACACACGGGATTTAATCGAAACATGTATTTTCACCTTTTAAAACCGGAGACAAGAAAGATCTCATGAAGATATATTTGGCATCTTTTAAAGCCACTCGGAAACTTTATGGATTTTTTATTTTCTATTTACATCACACTTTTTCTCTTTCAAGGATCCCTCTCTGTCAATCCTTTAGCTGCCTGCTGAGCCTATTTGACCCTGACGTCACTAAACTGGATCTGGGGCTGTCTGACTGGCTGAAGGACAGACCAAAGTGCTCTTAAGCCTGCTCCTCCCATAATAAACATGCAGAGAAAGTTAAAACATGGGAACAATATATGCAAAGTTTACAAAACTGCACAGTTGACGACTGTGCCGTCCAACAGCTGCTGGGTGTGGCTCCAAAACTGAAGTCTGATTAACACTTCTGCTGCTGATGTGCCACTGAAGTTGAACACAACAAATAAACACATCTGCTGTCGCTCCATGTGGCCACATTTCACCACAACACATTAAATGCAAGTCTACAAATTCATGTAATGATAAGCAGATATTTCTGTCACAATAAGGTTGTAGTCACACACACACACACACACACACACACACAGGAGGCATTTGTAATGACTCCATGTTGAAGCCAAAAATGCTTGCTGTAGTTTGAACAAAATCCTTTTTTCCTGATTAATATCTTAGTTTATACAACAGAGAGCTGAAGAACATCAACACACGCTCAGACGCAACCAACAAAAATCAACAGTACAAGTGACGAAACAACAGAACCCAACAGACTCATCTGTCCACAACTTCAACTATTAGTGACTAAAATAGTTGACTTCAATAGTTTAACTCTGTAAACATGAACTTCATTTTTACACAGAACAAGGTATGTGGTTTAACCCTTTGAATGGATGTTACAATAAAAACAGTGATGACATTAACTAAATTATCATTTGACTTTTTGGGATAATTCATAATTACTAATAGTCTAATAGACTAATAGTCTGTGCTGTCTACTCGCTTATTCAGTATACATAAAGCCTCTGTCTTTGTCTCTTTCACAAAGGTTTAAAAAATTCAGTAACCAAAAATGATCAGTGCCTTGATCAGAACTCTAAACAATAATGTCAAAAGTAGGTTGCACTGATAAATGAAAAAGCTTAACAACCATTTAAAAAAACAACGCTCCAAATGCAGAACAAGAAAATCAGCCTTCATCTTTTTATGGACACTAAAGTTACTGAACTAAACTTTAACTTTAAACACTCTGCTACTTTCTATAATGGCAACCTGTTAGTCACCTACAGCATCTGAGTATAAACCATCCAACACGCAGGGAGGGGACGTATCGTCCTGACGACAAGGCCCACTGACCTCCACCCATCAACCCTACATGGCTGACCTGTTCAAAGATCAACCGCTCCAATCCTGCAACAACATGCACACTGCCAAACACACAACACCTCCTGTCTTAAAACGCCCACTCTGGACGGGGAGAAAAATGCGAATATTGTTCGAGAAGGAATCGAGTATGTTGGATCACAATCAGCCTGGTACAGATTATGTAACTTTGGAAAACACATTTGGGTCATGTTATTGCGAAGATCCCACTAAACAGCAGAGTGTGGTGACAGTCGCTTTATTTAGCAGGCACACCACACCACCTGGGATTTAAACGTCTTAACTATAAGAAGTTTATGAGAGGTTAATGCCTCCCTCCCTGCTGCATCCATGTGACTGACACTGAAGTCAGGAGTCGGACGAGCAGGAAAGGCGGTATGGACGAAAAGAGCAACTCCTGCACATTGGCTCCAGACCAAACTTTTATTTTAAGTAGACAATGTTTGCATCTCAGTCGAGTCGTTTTCAACTCAAAATGTTATCGCGATATAAAGGCCACAAACTCAAAAATAACAATAAATACAGTCTATATTGTGTTTTAATGTATATACCACAGCAGCAGAAACAGAAATCTTCCTCTGTAATGGGTGTCTGCATTTTGTGTATATGTAGACACTGAATGCAGACAAATCAAATCAGCTCATTCCAACTGGAAAAAAACTAATGATATTACTGATTCTCAGCTCAGGTATGTGAGAGTGTTTATTTTCTCATTTTCTTTACATCATTCACTATTGCCCTTATTAAACTAATTGGATTGGTTGGCCAATCAGGAAGAGGCACCTCCTAAGTCAGGGCTTTAAGCAGAGGGAATTAAAGGCTGGATCTTTGCTGGGCAGAGCTGCTGAATTGATTTGATCCTTGAGAGGGTCCCATCTGATCATCTAATCGACACAGGCCAAAGAAGCCAGGAAGGCTCAAGCACCTCCCTCCCAATCCCCTTCCGCTCGGAAATCGCCTTTCAGCACGATTAGTGTTGCTACCAGATTCTCTGCAGCTCCTCACAGAGAACCGTCAAAATTTCTATCCTTGAGGATCTTGAGTTTGCGGAGGAAGAAAGCATGGGTGCGGGAGCAAGCGCCGAGGACAAAAAGTCAAAGGAGTTGGAAAAACAACTCCAAGAAGATGCTGATAAGGACTCTAAAACAGTCAAGCTATTACTGCTTGGTAAGTGGGCTCATGTATAGTTTTGCTGCACAAAGATTTTCTTTTTGTCCCAGACTGCAGGTGATGCAAAAGTGCTGAGACAGACAGTTTTTTACTTCAAAAGATCCAGTGCTTCACAGGCTCTCTCTTTAAATTCTCCATTTCTGGTTGAAAATAACTTTCTGTGCAGGTTCAGGTGTGCAGGGCAGAACAGAAGTCCTGCAGTCAGCCAACAGTCAACAGGTGCAAATGATGGTTAAAGTGCACAGGTAGAAAAAGATGACTTGTTTGCAGAAAACGCTTTAGTCGGCTTTCACTGAAGCCTGAAGGGTAAACAAATTGGTTAAATCTGAAGGGTGAGAGTTAATCTATGTCACAGAACATTTCATTCATTAGACCGTATTCATAAGTTAATGATGGCTGTTTCGCTCTGAGTGTGTTGACTCATTTGCTGCATATTCTTCAGGTCTTGGACATGAGCCACCTGAGGCGTGTTAAACTCGGATACATCTGTTCACTGCTTAGTTAGATGGAAGATACGGCATGCTCAGAGGATTTACAGGCTGCGCAGATGATTTCTTTCTGGATAAAACCCTACATTAGTTTATTAAAAAAGCCAGGAGGGCACTTTAAGCTTGTGCAAAACTGAGAGGGCATTAGCGAGGCAGATGAGAGAGATATGCTTGCAGGTTGAACAGTTAATATAGGGATCTGAGGTGAAGCTAAAAATAAGAAAAGCTAAGTACTGTTAGAGGACAGACTTACAATACAGAAGTGGAAATTGAATCATTTTAAAGTAAAAGTTTAACATTATAATTTTATCATAGTAGATATTGTAACTACTTGGGCGCACTAAAACTCCTGCACAGACTTGAATTTGAGCTGTTGGGAGCTGCTCACTCACCAGTCCGGAGAATTATTTGCAAATCTTAAAATTTCTCAAAGCCATAAGAATAGTGGAAACTGTTTTTTTCAAGTATCTGACAAGTATTTTACATTTTAATAAATAAACACAGATGCACAGTTGCACTTTACTTTCCAATTTACTATCTTGGCTGTGTCTTCAAATTGAGAATGACTTTTCAATTCTGATAGAAGGGCATTGGCGCTTACAATAATCATAGCCTTTGCTCTAAGTGAATCACAGCACAGCAGCGATATGTCAATCCGATTAGCTAACTGGTTTAGTGCAGATCCCTTGCTGAGGTCTTTGTTGATCCCTCAACTCGTACATGGCAGAAATAAAAAAGAAGCATCAAATTTGTTTTATCATTTCCACTGATGTTATAACTGCAGCAGTGTCAAAATACTAATAAGTTTTTTAATTAGAATAAAGTATATTTCACTAGTGATGGATGTGAACACAAAGTATTCAATGTATAAATGTTTTTTCTATTCACGGTAAAACAGACAAAAAAAGTCAATTATTGCATCTAATGAAGGCAGTTACTTTATTTTATATCTCACAACACTACATCCTTCCTTTAAATGTTATCTGGTCTATGTTCAGATAACATGAAGGTGGTGTCATATATCGACAGTGAGGAATGAAACATTAAAAAAGAGTGACATCTTGTGGGCACAGGTGGACATTGTGAAAGGAGCCAGAAAAGGCAGAAAAAGGACCAGAGCTCTCTGCTGGGTTTTGATGAAAACAAATCAGTTTCAAGATGGTGTCAGTGCTTAGCTCATTTACTAAGTCTTAATAAACCATGGGACTCATTGTATATTTAGGCTACATAGAAATAGCCTTTGAATTCTTACACTAAGAAAATGTATGAAACATGCATACATGTAGTTACTTAGAGAAAACTTCCTAAACTGTTATTCTGAAAGGCTTCCTCCTTTAGGTTTCAGTGAAATCAGAGAAATTAGCCCTCAAGAACAAGAAAAATACAGTCCTTCATTGTTCCGAAACTGTACTAGCTGAGATGGTTCAGTGAAAATTATTATATATTATACTTTGCATATGAAATTTCTTTTGTCTTCAAAATGTGCACATTTTCAGTTTGTGCGTATTTTCATAATAAGGCTTAATAAGGCAATAAGGTTTTCCTTGGTCTTCAGAGCTCCATAAGAAGTCATAAACGCCTTAACCATATGGTTTCAACTTTCACAAAAACATCTATCTATGGTATCTTCTGCGGGATAAACATGGATATAGAGCTTCCCTTTGAAGCCCAGATTTAATGTCAGAGCCTCGAGGCACATTTGCTAATGAGCACGAGGTGAAAGAATGACTCACAGAGGATAAAGACTCTCCTTATAAAATCATCACTGCAGTAGAAAACTAATTCATGTAATGTGCCACCTTCACCACCTCGTCACAAATTTGCAAAACAAACATGTTATTGACTCACTAATGACCAGTAGCAGGGGAAAACCAATGGTTTCTGGATTGGATGACGCCGCATGAGTCTAAACGCTCAGGCAGTAAGTCTGCAGAGCTTAATGCGGCTCCAGTGAGAGCGGGACAGCCAGCTTTGTTCGCTCTGTGATGAGTTAAAATCTCTCTGGCCAGAGTTAACTTAGAGTGCTGTACAGAAAGCCTGATGTGCCTGCAAGCTTGTCTTTAGCCGGCATGTCCACTTGCAACATACTGCGACGTAAAAACATGAATGTACAGACTCAACACGTGGTACATCTCTGAAAACCTGATTCCCTGAAATGAACCTCCTCTCCATTCACAGTTTCAGTGTGATTTGATATGCCAGCACACTGAAGTTCAGTTGTTATGGCATGCAGTGGAAAATTTGCTTATGGGAGACTAAATCTGACACTTTTGTGGCTGAGCAACAGTTCCACTGTCTCACAAAGAGATTATGTTGTTCCCGTTAGCAGAGCCTTTAGCCAGTTTAGTGTCCTCTAATAAACCATCACAAGGCTTCACATGAAACTGAGAGCCAGAACACTTCAGACGGCTTAACAATCCACATAATTTCACAGGTCAGCTGAAACTACCAGAAATGAATGCACAAAATTAAAATCTGTCTTCTCTACTTCCCAGGACAATGCCGTCTTTTCTTCATTTGTATTGACACAAATGTTATATTTAGTTACATTTGGCTAGGACAAGAGGTGAAGAAGCTTTTAAAGTTCATGTAAAACATCTATTTGCATGAAGATCAAAAGGGGGAAGTTTTGACAAAAAACGCAATAAGTGAAACTGCTCACGTGGACTTTCTTGAATTGCCTTGTGCCAAAGCATTGTGTAAAGCAAATGTTGTGTAATATTATGATGAAAGAAGACATTTGCAGACAGAAAATGCGCCTTAACTATTTAAACAGACAGACTTTTGGTCACAGTTACAGCATTTTCTCTAGTTTGGCAGACTGCTGCTTTAAAGCAACTGCATCATCGAAGCACATTCTTTGGCTGTTTATAGCTTGTAGTGCATTTCTCTTCAGTGGCATGTCCAAGAGAAACACAGCAGTGGTGTTCTCACTAACATTTTTAATTCTCTTCCAGGCGCTGGTGAGTCAGGGAAAAGCACCATTGTAAAACAAATGAAGTAAGTGTTACGATCAGTGATACAAGTTTGTATTTTGTGTCATCCCCACCATGTCAGCGGAAAGAAATGAAAGTTTTTTTGTTTTTTTTAAAAAATCTCATTGGCCAGGCACACAGCCAGCAGGCCAAAGCTCCCACATATCTGTCTGTTTCGCTTACAGTGAAGCCTTTCACAAAAGGTCAACAGGGCAAACATCCGCTTACTCTGATTTGTCAGCACTTGTTTTGTGTGTGAGCTCCACTCTGGCAATAGTAGCTGAGTGAGGTTGACTGAGAAACACACCACAGGGTGGTGCTGTGGCCACTAGCTTCCAGCTTGTTTTTATACGGGAAAACTTAGTCCAAGACTTGAACTCACACCAAGCATATAATTTCAAGATCTAAGTATTTCTGCTTCATTTAAATGAAAACTGACAAATTTCCAAAAATATTTTTCTATATAACAATTGTCAAAGTATTAAGAATATATAAATAATAATAATAAGTAAAGTAAAAATAAGAATAATACACATTTCCCACCAGATCAGAAGATTTTCCATGCACTAAAACACTTTCCCTTCTACTCGTCTTCCTGTACAGGATTCTGCATCAAGGTGGTTACACGAAAGAGGAACAATTGGAGTTCAGAGCGGTCATCTATGGCAACATCCTGCAGTCTGCTCTGGCTATCATCAGAGGCATGGAGATGCTGGGCATTGATTTTGGCTCGCCCTCTGGACAGGTCTCATATGACACTTGCTCACCAGACACGATTGATGTGTAGAGTTCATTCCCACTGACATAAAGTCACAATGTAAATACTTTTTAAATACTGTGGCGGTGCTGATGGATCTTTCCTCTGTGTGCATGAAACTGCAGGAGGATGCACAGAAGCTGCAGAACTTGTCAGACTCCATCGAAGAAGGCACCATGCCTCCTGAGCTGGCTGACGTCATTTTGAAGCTGTGGAAAGACTCTGGTGTACAGGCCGGCTTCGAGAGAGCTGCTGAGTACCAACTGAACGACTCTGCTGGCTAGTGAGTCCGGGTCTACTACTACAGTCTACTTAGATGTAAAACCTGAGGAGACAGCTAGCTTAGCACTTGTGGATAAATACAATTTCATATCTGAGGCCTGATTGCTTTACTGTTTGTTCTGCCTTCTTCAGCTACCTCAATGAAATGGACAGAATCTGCAAGCCAGACTACCTCCCCACTGAGCAGGATGTGCTTCGATCTCGAGTCAAAACAACTGGTATCATTGAAGAACAGTTCTCCTGCAAAGAGTTGCACTTCAGGTAAGTTACAAGGGGGACGGAGGGCATGAACAAAAGCAAAAACTGCATGCACCTTGCAGCACTGCAATACCCAGAAGAGGCTGACTGACTGACTTTGTCGCAACTTTCCTGTGTGGCGGGCAGGATGTTCGATGTGGGTGGCCAGAGGTCAGAGAGAAAGAAGTGGATCCATTGTTTCGAGGGTGTGACCTGTATCATCTTTTGCGGAGCCCTCAGCGCGTACGACATGGTGCTGGTAGAGGACGATGAAGTGGTGAGTTGGCGCGCCTCAGCTTGATGGCGGCGATGCAGGTGGGGCGAAGACTCACCTGTTCTTCTCTGACCTCTTTCAGAACCGCATGCACGAGTCCCTCCATCTATTCAACAGTATCTGCAACCACAGATTCTTTGCACTGACCTCCATCGTGCTTTTCCTCAACAAGAAGGATCTCTTTGAAGAGAAGATCAAGAAAGTCCATCTGAGTATCTGCTTCCCAGACTACGATGGTAAGACCAAATGCTGCAGCTTTATTGGCTCACTGTCTATGTCGACGCAGCGAAAAGTCAGTTTTGTTTGTGTAAAAAACAAACCAGTCATAAATGGCATTAGAATATAGAAAAACAACAGAATGAGATTCACCTGTGACCAAACTTGCTCTTTACAGGGGATAGTGCAGACAGTGGGAGTCTCGCAGTTATTTCCTCAATTAAATTATATGATGCAAGTGAATATGTCACCATTACATCATGTCAGCTGACCGACAGAGTCATGCAGAGGGATTGATATATAAGTGGTGTCATAGTACTTTTTTTTAAAATAACAGACCTCATGAACTTTTGCATAAATCTGCCCTCATCTTCCTCAAACCCTCGATTTCTTTTAGGCCCCAACACATACGATGATGCCAGCAACTACATCAAGACGCAGTTCTTGGAGCTGAACATGAAGAAGGGTGTGAAAGAAATCTACTGCCACATGACCTGTGCCACAGACACGAAGAACGTCGAGATTGTGTTCAACGCTGTGACAGACATCATCATCAAAGAAAACCTTAAAGACTGCGGTCTTTTCTAAGCAGCTCCAGAGTGAACCAAGGTGCGCAGTGACCACATCACGTCACACTCCCGGGACTTTGTTGATACAGAGTAATAGAGTCCAGATGAGGCAGACCCCTGGCAATTCAATTTAACCCTCATGCAGCGAATCATATTTGGCCATCCTGTGTTGCCAAGCAACAACTTCTGACAATAACACGAGCCAACACAAACTCAAACCACACTGACAATTTAGACCACTTGGGGCTGTTGAAGATGAGGAACACAATAACAAGCAAAAACCAAACAAAGATCCCTGTAGTGATTTGTGATTAAAATTCAGTTCCTCCCAAAGCTCCAGAATAAGTTCACTTCAAGTTACAGAAAGACTATGTGGCCCAGAAGTTTTAAAAGTGCTTTTTATACAGAACACATGAGCCTTTAATTGCATTTGAAAGTAACTGGTTTATTTTCTCTACTTTGCAGAACTTCCTCTCCTACCTTAACCCCTCACATATTGGCATTAACTGAGAAGTGTACTGATGGAGCACGGAGGATCCTCAGATTGTCGTGATCATGCCATCGCTTCCATGCCAAGTCCCAGTCCTTGACTGCTCCTAACACATCACCATCTCCAACAGTACACCCCTGCAACACAGTGCAAATCCAGCTGGGTTGAAACAACTATCAAGTCACCGTATTGTTTATTGTGGACATACAGCTTTCTGCATGATTCTTCGGTTTTTCTTAAGTACAGTATTTGTCTCACACCAGACGCTGCTGGTTTGAAGGTATGAAGATGAAATAGTTGCTCATTCGATCCTCTTTGCTTCCTTTTGACTACTGTGTTGTGAGTTATATTTACTATTAAAACCCAAGCTCTGTAAATTAAATAAAACAAATAAATCCGGTGAAAAATATTAATATTTTGAATAGCAACCTTGCAACCTTGTTTTTGTTTTTGAGTACAGTAGTCTCTGTGGTCTTGATATTTAAACTGTAAAAAGTTGCTGAGCAAATATCCAGATTACAAACCAAATTGTACATGTATCTTATCTTAATAGTCTTAATGTATTCAATTCACTTAACATTTTAATGTGATGAATAAATTTCAGGAGATCAAACATTGTAGAGAAACTTTGTACATAAGAATAGATAATTCAATATATTTTGAAAGATAATTCTATATGGAAATATATGAACACTAGAGGGATGATGCTTTATTATGAAAAGGGAATGAAAATCTACTGAGTTTGTCCTTTCTTATGAAATGTAGAGGCATGAAATAAAGATGCATTAACTTCACTTGTGAGTGAGTGAGTGTGTTTGTTTGCTGCAGAATGACGCTGTCTATCGCCCAATAATGTACATCGCGTCAGAGAAACAAGGCTGGCGAAGGATAGCCTCAATCTGTTGACTTGAGGGGGACAAAGCTCCTATTATATAAGATCCCTGCTCTCATCAGAGGGGGAAATGGCAGCGTATGGAAGTTCATTAACAATAAAGCTATTGAGGGGGCCGAACAAATTGAAGCAGTAATTAATCTGCAAGGCAAGATTCACTGCAAGATTGTGCAGGGACATATTCATGAGATTTGACAGCACACAAGGACAAAACTGAGGGTGAAATCAGTGTGTGGAGCTGACAAGTGGAATTACATCACTGGATTTGAGTGAGCAGAGGCGCTTCAGTAGCTCCCATATTTAAAAGTTGTTCGAGTAGCATTTCTAAAAAATTACCTATTTGTACTTTTTGCTAATTTCTTTGCCCGTCTTCTAAGACTTTAGTATGAACTGATGGGCTCCACAGACTAATAATTTATGGGATCACTTGAGAGAAAGAAAGATACATAATATCGGCATCCTTATCTCTTTTCATGTTCTTTTGCTAAAACATTAGAGGATTCAAGGATCAAAAATTATGTTGCACTTAAGAGCTTGTCCCTTGGGGAATGAGTGGGCTTGCTCACAGTGAATATATTTTTTGATATCTCATGGCAATAATTAACCTCCGTGGAGAGTTAGGACAACAAGGACATATTGGTGAGCAGTGGTGTGTGCAGCAGCTGGATCATGCTGAGCCCTCAGCTCAAGCACACAGTACAGATGTGTCTCGGAAGTCTAAAAATACTGATTCCAATTTGCTGACCTCCTTCTGTGCATGGTTTAGGTGTGACAAGGCTCTTATAAATCTTCATGGGGGATAACACCACGCTTGCCTGTGGTAAGATCTTAGTGTCGGTTTAGTCTTTAGAATAGAAACAAGAAAAGACAACTTTGTGCCATCATTTAATGATGTTTAAATGAACCAGTACAACCTCAGAAATGTAATGAAAGCCAGACATAAACCTTTCAGGAGTGTTTTCTACCAAGACCATAACACTGTATATAAACAACAGACTTCCCCAGTATTATGTGACGGCTTCAGCCAAAGAATGCAAATACAGCGTCTGGCTATTTCAAACTCTGCCCCTTTTTTATGTGGATATGTTTATACATTTTCAGTGATATCCACAGTTTTAAACATAACCTTAAAAAAAGGATATTTTATATTGACCTAAACTGATTGAATAATTTTTGTCATATTCAAACTCCTATGAAAAAAATAAAACAGAAAAATCAAGGTCTCCCTTCAAAAACTGATTTGCAGTGATGTGTCTCGTGTATAAAAATATTGTTCAATACAGCATTTTCTAGTAAATAATTAAAATAACTAAGTAGACAGCGGTGTTGCTACTGAGTTCATTGCTAACTAATCCCAGACCCCAAACTGTTACGTTATGTACATCATAACTACTCAAACAAAATTCTTCTCCATACATAAGTTATGGCATTCACACATCAAAAAGTGAAATCACTAGAATTGTAACTCAAGATTAAAATAAAATATAACAATTGCAAATATTCAGTAAAAGCGACGTGTTACAGACTAACGCTAAGAGAAGATGCAACACACGCAGACGCAAACAAAAAGTGAGCAGAATTTACATATCAGGTGTGAAACTGTGAAATAATGGGTTTGATGAACAGTTGTCTGTTTTGGTCCTTGTACATTTGACAGACAAACTATAAATGTGTCAGAGACATCAGAGGGCCTTTATCTGCCAGCCCCCGAGTGATGAAAGGTCTTAAATATGCTTAAATATGACAGGACTCCACAGAACTCACAGTGATCATTTCACAAGCCCCCCTCCACTTATTACTCCCTCCCAGGATACTCTGCGTCGCAAAATCTATTAAGACAAAAGTGATCATTGAATCAAGTCCCCAAATTGTTGAATTTAGGTCCTGCATGCAGCATGGCCATCAGCTCAGTCCTTAGTAACACCTACTTTCCAATTCGCCCTCTGCAGACATGACAAAATAGCCCAGCAGTCCTGATCCTGACACCTGCAAGGTAAAAGAAAATCACCATTAATATCAGTGGTTAAACTGTGTAAATCAACCCCACTTTTTGACCAGCTGACACCTCCAAGTGTCTACCTGCACAGTCCATCACTGTTATGTTAAGAACAGCTGTGACTGATGTTATTCAGTCAACAGTTTCTGAGGTATCCTGTGAAATGGTATTTGAAATATTGGTGGCACTAAAAAAATAAATGAATTAAATAATTAGGACTGATCCTTGGGGCCAAATGAGTGTCCAGCTTAATTTAAGTGCAGTTCATCCAATAATCATCAAACTGTTCAACTCTCTGGACTGAAGTAGACCCAACAGGATCACATGAGACCTGACTGTTGTCTCTAAGGTGATGAAACAATCACACATTTTAAACAACAACATGTTGCCACATCTGTGCTGACCTGCACAGCCTGAAGCTTTAATAGAGGCCGATCTCTCTCAGGTTGATCTTGATAATGACATCAGTGACAGCATCGAACACAAATTGCACATTCTTGGTGTCTGTGGCACAAGTGAAGTGGGTGTAGATCTCCTTGGTGTCCTTTCGTTTATTCAAGTCTTCAAACTGGCACTGGATATAAGCTGCGGTCTCTTCATATGAGTTTCCACCTACAGGAAAAAAGGTAAAAAATCAAAAAGCAGCTGTTAAAACTTGTGTGTGACTATTGTGACCTGATGATTTGTGGACCATTGTGTTGGAGCTCTATAAATAGACATAACTGTCAAAATAAATTTATAATAAATATAATATAATATAATAAAATATAAAATAAAATATAATAATATAATAAAATAAATTTAAAATTAATACAACTGACAAGCAAAAACACAGTGAATTGTTCAAAGATACACTTAAAATGCTGGTATGTTAGGCTGCTATGCACAGAATGTGTTCTATTATAAACAGGCTTTCTGCTGAAGTTCACATGATAAAATAACTCAACAGTTTAACACAGGGCCTTTGTCTGATAAGGCAAACACATATTTCCTATGATGATGATCTGACAATAGCACATTAAACATTGTTAATGCACTTGCTTGTCGCACCAGTGTACTCAGGGTAGCAGATCGCGAGTGGACTCCTGCTGATCTTCTCTTCAAACAGGTCCTTCTTGTTGAGGAAGAGGATGATGGAGGTGAGTGTGAACCACTTGTTGTTGCAGATGGAGTCGAAAAGCTTCATGCTCTCATGCATCCGGTTCTGAGGAAAGAGCACATGTGAACTTATTCAGGCCGTTTTCCAAGGGGACATTCTGATATATCACGGCCAAAGATCAACGTTATGTTAATATACAAATAGTGAGTGTAAACTGCAGCACATCCATCACTGACCATCTCTTCATCCTCAGCCAAGACGAGGTCGTAATCGCTGAGCGCCACGCAGAAAATGATACTTGTGACTCCCTCGAAGCAATGGATCCATTTCTTCCTCTCTGAGCGCTGCCCCCCCACATCAAACATCCTACACACACACACACACACACACACACACACACACACACACACACACACACACACACAGGATCTGTATAAATACATGTTTTGTATGTGGGCTCCTTTTAACTCTGATGTGATTTTATTTATAGTGTTGAGGATGAGTTCTTCCTAAATCCAGGGCAAACGCACACACGCACACGCACACGCACACGCACACACACACACACACAGACACACATGCACACATGCACACATGCACGCGCCAATTTGGATCTGCTGCCTCTTACTCCACCTGCGGCCCTCAGAGGCACACTGAATCTGTACTGAGCTGTTTGACTGACACAGAAATGAAAAGACAGAACGCTGTGTACTTCAACACCAATTGAGTGATTGCACATTTCCATCCTGTGAGGGTTTTTTTTTTTATGGGGTTACAAAGGCGGGCCAGGGAGGCCATTACAGTTATTGTTTAACCAATATTAATAAGTACAGAGGCTAGACAAAATAATGTAAAAGGACTAAAGCGATCTAATTACATTTACTGCTGCAGAGGCAGGTCATACGAGGCTTCAACACCAGACTACAGCATGTGTGTTATAAAATAGATTTGACAATGAGGCGACCAACAGATATGCAAACAAGCATCATCATTATCATTACAGCAGCGTTGTGACAACATATGATGAACAGAGACAGCTGGACAATAACCAACATGGATATGGATGTAATGCGCACATTGACATACTGTAGAATCAACTCAAATATGACCTGCATCTGTACTCGTCTTTGCCATCAATATTTAGTCAAATATTTCTGATTTCTTGTGTATGACTGTAATGATCATCAGTTGTTGGATAATGAAAAAAAAAGTTTAAAAGCAAGCATAATTTCTTCCAGCATATTTCCTACACCTCTTTGGACGCTCCACATGCCCAGGTAGGGATTTACTATGTTAGGTCTAAAATGAGATCATCTAAATGCTGACCGGTGCAATAAACCAGCTCAGGCCCTGACTGCTTGTGAAGCTTGATAAGTTCTTTTTATGGTGCAGACAGCACACCTGTGGCCTCTGCCAGCGGATCAGTTGCAGGTATACTAACTTGAAGTACAGATCTTTGAAGGTGAAGTGAGTTTCCACGATGCCAGTGGTCTTCACACGTGTACGAAGCACATCCTGCTGAGTGGGGACGTAGTTTGGCTGACAGATCCTGTCCAAGTCATTCAGATAGCTGAAAGACAGAAAACATATGGTATATAATGTATATGTTGATGCACAGTATGAGCAGAATTCAGCAGCATAATCTGCAGTGCAGGCAGCCCCCAGTGTGTACTTGATAAAAACAGATGTGCTCACAAAATACTTTTTCTTTTTTTAACACTGTGAGGTGAAATTAGACGATTCATTTTTTCAGAATGCAAAGCGACTAATTGTTTTTTGGACACTTATGTCTGGTGAGGTGGAGGGCTTGCTTTGCAGACAGACATCCAAGGACTCCACAGAATGATACTAAATATGGGCTCATATTTTGGTGCATGATAAACACTGGCTCCTTGTGGGTTGAGTAAAAACAGACTAACTCCACTGGTTCCTCTTGTCTTGGAGTGTAGACAAAGCGAACAGAGAGCCATGACAGCTCAGCTGTTTTCAAAACAAAGAACGTGTCCTTCACACTAAGCTACTTTCTTTCAGGGCGAGCGTGATATAAACTCTGCAGAAAAAGAAGACTTTTATCCGTGTCTGATTGGTAACTCAAGACGGGACTAAATTTAGCTCAAACCACTTTGTTTGCATTTTTCCCTGAACTTCATCAGAGAGCAGTATCCTGTAGTTGACTATCATCATAAACGGAAAACATTGTCTCAAATGGAGAGATATCTAAACAGCTTTAGGGTGACAGAAGCATTTTTTCAGTTGTAAGTATCTCCTTCATGTTTCTCCATTTCAGGAATGCAACCAGCTGCACAACAAGCTGACACAAGACCGTGAAGAACAAGACGCATCTTGCCTCCCTTTTTTGTTACTTGTGAAAATGTCACAGACATGAGGGAGGGGAGCTGCTCTTAGTCAAAGCTGTCTCACTTCTTGTGACGAGGAAAACAACACTCAAGAAATATCTCATGTCAAGTTTAAGAGTATGATGTCGAAGGTGGCTGACGCAACTTCAAACTTCACTGTACATTGCCAAAGCGGTTTCACTTCCCCCAGGGATTTTCAGAAAGGGTTCAGTTGAGCATTATCCGGTTATGGCTGCAACTAAAGATCATTTTTGTTGAAGATTATTTTTAGATTTAGATTTGTTAAATCAATAAAAATAATGCAAAAACAAATTTAAGTCACAATCCCCTGATTTCTTTAGACAATCCCATCAAACTTTCCCAAAGTTCTCACTATGCAGCGGAGTCGTTGAGCTGATACTCTCGTGACCGATCAAAGCACGCCTGAACTCCGGCATCGCTCCACAGCCTCTGAATCACACCGGTCAGGTCTGCCGACATCACTCCTTCCTCTGCCGAACTCGCCAAGGCAAACAGCTGGCGAGCATCATCCTGGCAATAGAGACAACAGTTGCTGCCACTATAAACTTGTTTCCATGGTGATTTATGTCACAAATGAGGATATGGCTATTTGAAAGTCACGTTTAATGCTTACTGAGTGTAGTTACTTACCGCCCGTGCAGCATCCTCAAAATCTATCTTTAACCGGCCCATTGCCCTGACGATGGCCATGATGGACTGGATGGTGTTGCTGTACACCACCACTTTGTACTGCTTGCACTCTTCTTCCGAGTAGCCATCCTCGTGAATGATTCTGACGCAGAAACAAAGTCCAAACAGGCTTTTAGAGTCCCGATAAATATTTGTCAGTGGGAACAATGGCTTTAACAAATGTGGGGCAGATTACAGATTTGAACAATTTCATGCAACGCTGTCATTAGTGCTGGAATTTGAGCTTCACTGAGCATGCAGCATGCCTAATGTGGGAACTGGGGTAGTCTATTCACATCCTGCCAGGCTACGACTGGCCTCCGCAGCCATTGTTTGACATGTTATGCAAAAGGGTGCTCCCTCCTCTGCCTGAGCAAAAAAGAGGCTCCTACTTTGCTTCAACAGTATTTCCACAAAGATGATCCCTGGTTGTTATCACATCCCCCCTCACTGTTAACCTCTGACAACAAGGCTGCAGCTGAGAGCAGGAGAGGGACTGTCTTTCGTCAACAGAATACAAAAATAGCATCAAAATTTCTTACGGGATGTCTGAGTTTAATTTAATGTTGTGTGCAGTGTTATAAGGACTGTGTTATGCGCTGTAACTTACTTCATCTGCTTCACTATTGTGCTTTTCCCAGATTCCCCAGCACCTGAAAAAGAAGGACAGTGGTTGCGTGAGGCAGCCACAACCAGGAATGACAGCAGCCACAAAAACACCACCACCAACTGTGATAATATCTCACATTTTCAGACCTCTCGTGGAACATGGACGGCTTTTCATAACGGCTAAAATTTAGTCTGACCTTGTTTAATCATACAACGCGCAGTGTTTTTGCATCAAAACACCCAAAAAGCGACAGCCTTGTCAACAACAGACATTAAAGCAGAGCCTGAGGGAGCGCATACAGTCATGATGTACTCTTAGCATGCTGCAATGATTAACTATCTGATGCACCAGTCGGCGGTTTGGGCACATGAGCATATTAATGCTGCCTCGAGAATCAAGTTATTTGTCGTTGATAAGACAAAGCAACAAACACCAGTGTCATGTGGTGGAATCAGAGATACTGTTCTCTCTTTAAGAAGCTTAAGAAGTGCAGAAACGGCAAAAGGATCATGGGAACTGTTCAGTACTGGTGTGAGCTGAGGCGCATATTTAGGAAGTGAGACTTTTCAGAATAGTGTCAATCTGCGATAACTGGCAGAATTAATATCAAAGCCTCCATCACAGTAAAGGCTATCATAATAATGATGAGGTGGAAAATCATTTCAGAGGAGGAACCTTTACTGTATTTCTACAACAATCAGCCAAACAGGAAACAGTTGTCACACTTCTGGCCGAGCCAGTGTTTTTCCACTGGAGAGAATATCCCAGATATCATGCTGTTCTGGATGTGAGAGAGCAGAGGGACCACAAAAACACCACTTATCGTTCAAAGAGTCTGTCTGTAACGTCAAACACCTGAAAAAAAAAAACAAACATCAACTTGTACAGTCCAATTGTACAGTACAAGGGAGTCTTCTTCCTCTCTTTTTGACATTTAACCCTTTTTCTCTAAACTTCAACAGTGTCCTGACAACATGTAGTATGTCAACCAGCACAGTCAAACAAACACCAAAAAGTGTCTTTATTGATTCTTAATCTTTGATTTCATGTTAGCAGAATCAAAGGCATTACAGCCACGTGAATGATAATGGAACTGATCAAATCACTTCCTCATCATGACAACGGCAGCCTGAAAGGTGCCCCTCTGTCAAGATGCCAACAAAAGACATCAGAAGTCGCTACAACAACCCTTCATAAATACCACCACTTGATTTTACAGTATTGAAATCATACAGTAGATGATTTCAATACTCATTCAATCTCATTTAACTGTGTAAGAAAGCAAACGAACCTATGGAGTAGGCAGAATCATCTTTCACCTCCAAGATATACTGGCACGGTTGATGTCATAAAACAGATCAAGGTTTAAAATGCACAGCCAGTCAGTCAGTGCTTTGCCCAACACTTTGCCAACCACTGACTCGCTCTAGAAGCAGCAACTTTTCATAGCTGGGGTTTAATTAAAGAGCCGTGAAAACATGTGTGCACATGAAACATTGGATGTCACCAGTGGGAGATAGTTTCCATAATCACCTGCAGAGAGTTTATGCTGGCAAGGGAGATTATTTTTGCTTAATATGAGCACAGTAATTATCAGCAACTGTAAAATGAGGACATATTTTGAAATCATGTTCATATTAAAGCAGCCAGGAATAAATATCAATGAAAGAAAAATAAGGGTATATATCGCGCCAATATTGTTGTTCGTCTAAAAGGTGGCGAGACACGTTCCACTTAGGAATCCCCAGCAGATGAATTTTGTCAAGGAGGATTACAGTAGAGTAATATGTTGAGATGGCCTGCCAACAAGAATTAAATCAATGAATTCTTTGGTTAAGCTGTCACCAGCAAAAGAGATTTACGCCCGCTCGCACAGACAGGGAAGGGAGGACAAATTGTGCTGATCCCTTTCCTCAGTTCTGTCAGTCACCAATTCTTTCATTCATGGCATTTTTTGGCTGATTATCAACGGTGGCTTCCTGCCAGTTCACAAACCAACTTTACACAGGCATCCGCAGAGTGGTCCAAACCCACGGAGGAGTCAGACTCCAAACCAAGCCTCATTTAACAAGAATCTCAAATGCAGATTTTTTTTCTTTTTTTTTTTAATAAATCACTGCTCGTGGTCAAACGAGAGACCATTTTCATTGGAAGGGTGCACTGGCTTTCCAGCTTTGCGGTTTTGCACAAAGAACAGCAGCCGCACTTCTCTTTGTTTTCCCCCTATAACTCTCTGGTTCGAGCACAGACAGGGAGTGGAGGGCACTGCCTGGAAAAATCGCTTCCCCTCGACTCTGTGGTCAGAACTTGAAAAACGAGTGTTTCCATACGATGGTAGCTTGCATTGTAAAGTCGCACCACAGCACGTATCGGCCTGAAGTTAATCCTCAATGATCAGTTAGCTGCTGGTGGGATCCGTCAGTCCTCGCAGGACTGATCCAATAACCGCCTCTATGTGACCTTATCTGAAGTCTATTTCAGGTTTTACCTCTGTCATTGCGTCACCTAAAATAGGACGTCTTCCACACAACAGAGCGATGCAATCAGGCTGTAATCTATCAACAAAACCGTGATAAAAATCCCCTCGCAGCTGAGAGCACCGGTGGTTCTGAAAACATAGGAAGTGGTTTTACTGGCATAGTTAGGCCCTGCCATATCTGCTAGGTCAAGGTAGAAGAAAAAAAACCCCAACAAACATTAAGTGACGATTCCGCTGACGGGAAAGCTGCTTTTTAATGTAAGAGTGATGCTGTTATCAGGAATGTGATCCAGACCGCAAACAGTGAGGAGGAAAAAGCTGGAAAACAATTAAGATAATAAACACGCTGGTCACATCTCTGGAGATTTGCAAAGATCTGTAATTGTGTTAGTCAGTGTTTACATAATGTTTTCCCTCTTGTTGGTGATTACTGTTGACACCTAAATCAGTTACAGAGGGATTTCTTTCAAAGAATAATTTGTAAAGTCTAACATTTGACTTTACAGTGTCGATTTAAAAGGGTTATTTCAGGCACCTTCACGTTCCTCACACTTCGTACTCCATAACAAATCAGACAGCATCTTTAGCATCACTTATCATTCTCATAGCTCAACGGTGATTATAATCGGCAAATGAATTTGTCTGTTTCACATACTGCGACTGATTCGTTTAATGACAGAAGCTCAGGGGTGATTAACACCTGCTGCTGCGAGGAAATACGCCTGTTGGGTGGAGATTTTTCATGATCAATGAGGATGATGCAACTTGTTGGGACACAGCCCTTCGTGCATCACATGCCATCAGTGGGAGATGTTGCAATGTCTTCAGGAAATTCTGCGATATGAATTAACACAGTGACTAATTTAATGGCTGCGCTCAGAATCGTCCATCTAATCTTGTATTTGATACTCTCATTTATTCTGCTGACATGTCTCAGGCCTTTTCTTTTCAGATCACATGGGAGTACCTTACAGGCAAAAAGGAAGACAGCAAAGTGAGGAATCCAACATTTTGCTGTGATTGTAGCTTATATGATTATATGTGACAAATGAACTTCAACTTGAACATACTGAGTTTCTCACGTTTCTGTCTGCCTCTCTGTCTGTATCATATCATTCTTTTTTTAATGAGGAAAAAGCGATGTCAGGACCTTTGCGTTACACAAGATTGCATCAGTACAATCGGCTCACGGTGTCCCCAGTTCTGTGTAGTGCAAAACATTCTGGAGAAAACTCAGAACACTGCGCAAGCTGTTTGGACAATGTATACAGTTATTTCAACCCTTTCATCATTTCTGTGTTTCAATGCTGTTTCGGCTGACATGAGAGTATGTTAATATCTATTTTTTAATTTTAAGATGAACCACTCCACTGTGGAGGTCAGAGAGCTTTAGTTAAAGCTGCTTTTCTCAATATTCTTATATTTACAATGGATAAAGTGACTATGTATATATGAAAGGTGTCACTTGTAGTTCAGCTCAATAGAGCTTTATAGTGTTTTACAGCCCAGTCTTTAGATTTGTACGGCCTCAAAATGTACTGTTCTCTCATCGCTCTCATCGGGGTAATTTCCTGCAGCAGCATTTAGTTGGAAAAGCTCTAAATAACTCACTGCACAATATCAACACACAAAGTTTACATTTAACAAGCATTTGGTTTGTTCAGTACATTACACTGCGACACAGCCGCCATCAGTAATGTCATTTAGCTTCTAAGAGAGTGGGAGCAACCATGATGAGCTCAACTGTCACTTTTATGTAAAGAAAAGCAATTATGTCACAGAGCGACCCTGGATTATGTACAGTGCATGATTAAAAAAAAAACAATGAACAGAGACAAAACATTTTCAAAGGACAAGATGTTATCTGGTTTAATCATTTTTTGTATAGTCTTGTTTAATAGTTGTGTAGTCTCTGTAAGTACTTTTTTGTTTTTTAGGGTAAAGTCACTAATTTGATGTCGTCACTTTGGTCAATTCTTTGCTGGTAACAATTGAATTGTGAACACACAGGTACTTTTCTATACGTGTGTCAGCATACCAAAGTCAGAAACTTTCAAATCATCATCTCATGGGGGCTTTGCATCACTGCTCCAAAGTAAAACTGTTTTGATCATGGTTAGTAAGAGCTTTGACTTGTTTTGTTTTTTTTATTCTTGGTATTGCTAATTATTAACTGAACTTCAATAAGGTGCGGCCTCATGCAAACGCTGGCATCCGCTGCAGCAGAGGATATAAAAACACAGAGAGAAGATCCAGCTAGCGGACGCAGGGCACAAAAATGTTAAGTGCAGTCGGACAGGAGTCACTTAATCCGTCTGTGCGGTCCACACCCAACAGTGCCAGTACCACCGAGTGTGTGTCAGTAACAAACACTTTCAGACAGCGCAGTTACGTGGGGTCAGAGGTCAACACAGGCACGAGAGAGCGTGGAAATACAGACGATCACTGCGAGAGCTCTCACCTGGAAGTCACAAATATCATGCAGCTCAGGTTTTGTTCCAGTGAGACCGAACCATCACGCCAACTGCTTTTTCTTTATCGTGAGCAGGCTTTTCTTCGTCTCATATTACTGAACACTGAATATTCTTTAACTGCACGATAAATTAAACAACTCCAGCTACAGGAAACTGTGACAGATCTGATCCTAGTGTCTGACGTTTTATAGACCAAAATCATGAATCACTTCATTGAGAAAGCATCCGTCACCTGCCACCCTGGGAATAACACCCATCATGATGTACAGTCTGACATCCACTATTTAAAAAAAAAAAGTCACACAGGTCCCATACAGACAAAAACAGATAAAAGCATCTACTTCCACTTTCTCAGGTCCTTGAGATGACTGAGCTGTCTGAGCAGGGTCACATCTTCCCTGCAGCTCTTCGCTTTAGTTTGCTCTGTAACAAGTGACAACACCTGGAAACAGAGTCCAGCTCTCCTCCTGACCGACATAGAGGCCTTTCCTTAAAACATGCCACTGTCAGAGGAGAAAGAGAAAGAGAGAGAGAGAGAGAGAGAGAGAGAGAGAGAGAGAGAGAGAGGTGAGGCGCAGCTGCTTTAAACCAACAAGACTGAAGAGGAGGAGGAGGAGGAGTGTTTGGGAGTCAGATAAACTAACAGAGGAGTCAAAGCACCCAAAGTGGCGGTGATGGATAAAGTGTTTTAACAAAGAAAAAAAAAAGAGGTTTGGTTCATACCGAGCAGGAGCAGCTTCACTTCCCTGGAGGACTTCTCTCTGTCGTCCCGCAGGTTCTTATCGATCATTTTGCTCCTCTCCACCGCAGCTTTGTCCTCCGCGCTGATCGTGCAGCCCATTTTCACGCAGACTCCTTCTTCTCTGTGGGTGCTGCGTGTGTGTGTGTGTGTGTGTGGACGTGGGGGGGTTCAGCAGATCCTCATGAGTCGGAGGGTTAAAACAGCCCCACAAGTTTCCCAGCCGAGGCGGACAGACAGACAGAGGAGGGGGGGCGTTGGCACCGTCTGTCTAAACACAAATCCACAAGTCTGATCCTCTTCACACACACACACACACAAAGATGTTACAAACTAATTCTGTCCAACTTATCGTTTGTTCAGTCCCTGAGAGAAAAAAGTAAGATTAAGGAAAAAGAAAACTACTTTATGTAGTAACTTCTATTAAAAAAGAAATCGGACGCTTATCTGGAGTTTAAAGCACAAAAAGTCGCAGTGAAAATCAAAAATGTCTCCAGTCGGACTTCGAGCTGTCGCGCGTTCATCCAGCTGATCCAGCTGCAAACCCAGAAAACGGCGCTGGAGACGGAAAACTGAGGCGCCCCGCGGGGCTGATGGGAAATGTAGTCGCTTATTTAAAAAAAGAAGAAGAAGAAGAAGACGCAGGTAGGTGGCTCGTGCTCGTGGTTGTCGCTCGGGCTCGGGCGCGGTCTCCTCTCAAACCCCCGGCAGCTGCAGCGTGGGGACTTTAGCACAGATGGAGACACGTGTGTGTGTGTGTGTGTGTGTGTGTTCAAGCTGATGGTTTGTGGTGTGACAGCGCCCCCGTGGGACCCACAGCGGAAATGAAGGGGCCGCACCAATGAGTGAGAAAACGAGGGGTCACGGGTCAGGTTTGATCTTTTGGCACTGTTTTCAGTCTCTGCTGATAATAAACGAATCTGTCCTGAAAACAAATTGAGGATTTGTGTCTGGTCTGTAGCAGCTTCGAGGTCTCCACCTTGCAGTGGGTCACCTTAAAGCCAACACGTGGAATCACTGATTTAATTCTTCTTCAACTTTCCATTCGTGTTTACATATTAAGTTTTTATATTTTATTGTCCTTGTACAGTTGATTCATCCTTCTGGTTGATGATGCATGACATTAGCAACCAAAGACAATACAGTCATATGTAATTTTGTTCCTTTATTAAAGTGTGTATAAGTTAAGTGTGTATAATTATGTAGCAAGATAATCATCTAATTCTTTATACTTAATGTAGACTGTCAAGTTATCAAAAGACATTTTTTATGAATGACCAACAAAAAGATATAATAAAAAGGTCACATTTTTCTCCTCTAATGGCTTGTAGCATAATTATTATTAAATTATTTATCAACCTGAGCCCCCTTTCAAAGCCTTATTAGAAAGCAGCACAGTCAGATCATGTGTTGGATAAATGTAAACCAGTAGGTGTAGATTTTGAAAAGTTATTCCAGGATAAAGAAAGTTATTTCAAAGACGACCTCATTAATTAATACACTCATCAGCTCCCCTTGATGGTTCCCAGACATCATCTTTGTATAGAAGTATCGAAGTGAATGAACGAATATTTTATTTTTGTGTCGCTCGTTTATACTATTTAAATCACCATCTAACAGCACAGTATATAAATATGAACTGAACATAAACATAAACCTCCTGTGTAATCCTGTGCTTTAGAAAGATATTTAGAAATTGCAAAATACAATCAACAGTGTATTTGGTTAAAGCCCCATCACCAGTACTTTACAAATTTAAATCAGGAACATTTCAAACGGTGATCTCTAACTTTGCTCCTTTTGCCTGATCAGCTGTCGTCTCCTGTGTCTCCTGCCCAACAAACCCCTCCGCACTCTCAGCGCGGGTTACCGAGGCAACAGCTGATTTCAGGGGAGTCTAGGATTTGAAAGCAAGTGAGAAATTCACGTCAGAGAGTTCAGACTTCACGCTGTTTTTTGGCCAGCGCTCTGGGATCTGTTTGAGCTGTCTGCAGCGCCTCAGATGATCACACCTCAACACGCCCGGCTCTTCCACTCACTGACTGCCAGCGTGCAGCCGGTGGCCCTCCAGCGCCTTGAGCACTTTTCACTTGGCGTGTTGCAGCCCATCACAAAGGTCAGGCTGTTTGAACTGCCTCTCTGTGCTGCGGGAGGCGGCCTCCACGACTCAACATGAAAGCTGTGAGTCACTCTGTCCAATGGGGAGCAGCAAAGGAGAGGGTAAGAAAAATCAGGCTGATCAGGAGGACGGGCCTCAGGGGCTGCTGGATTGGTGGAATATCTGTTTGGATTTCTCTTGGATTTTACCTCAGATGTGCATTAGAATCATTTAACATGTAAAAACATAGAACACACGTGAATGATCTGTTCCCTCTGTCGTCTGAACCGTAATTTATATGTCTGCTTTTTATCATCACATCACAATTTTGAAGTCACCATAATAATGGATAATGGATTGGATCCACCCCAAGCTATCAGAAAAAGTGAACATTGCCAGTATTTTGCATATTTTGTGCCTGACGTTGTGGTGAAAAGTCTGCCAGGGAGACATGTCGGAGTCATGGACGTCATCAAGCGCTGCAGCGTCGTTTGCAGCATCCCCCCATTGACGAGCTTCATCGTATGCCTCCTTTCAAATGTCACTTCCCTTTTATCCTGTTCTTAGCATTTCATTTCACCTTTTCACCTCTGTGATGCTGCACCCCCCACCTGCATCACACACACACACACACACACACACACAGAGGCAGAGAGGACTAGGCAGAAAGAGAGCGGCAGAGAAAGGGATTGACAGGATTGATCATGTGATGGATGCACTCATTGATCTGAAAATGTCTGGTAACTAGGACAACAACCACGACACTCAAGTTAATCCTCTGGCTGTGTCTTTAATTATTTCAACTGATGGGAAACCGATACACAGGGGAAATCTCAAGAAGGAAAGCTTAACAATGAAGAATACCAACAGTCTTTTCAGCTCAGGTACAAAACAACAGAACAAAAAAGATACAGTGAGGAAAATTAACACATTGACTGTACTGATGATTTACAGCGAACAAAAGTCCAAGCAACAATGTTCATGGATATTCCTGAAACTGGGAATATTATGTGCTATTCAGCCTCAGTGCAGCTTATTCCTCCGTCGCCGTAATCAACAGATGGTAACAGAAAACAGAGCTTAATGTATTTAATCACATTGGTCAGGGCAATTTTGCTGCTACGGTAACAGAAATCCAGCCAATTGAAAGGTGGATTGACCCTCAACATAAGGAGCTTTGTAATGGCTCCAGACTTTGAAATATCGCTGAATGTATTACTACATTGTACCATGAGGAGGAAATGATCAATAATGCTCAATGAGGAAGATCTCAGATTATCTATGGGGATTAAACCCTTGTTCCTTTCCGCTGGTGCAATCAGTCAAGGTAGTTAGATGTTATTTCGTTACATCTGATGATGATGCTTTGTGTAGTTTGGATATTAACAATAAAAAGACACTACAAATGCACACATACTGTAGAATATCAAGGATGATGGAACTTTTTCTTGTGCTCACCCTTCATGTCTAACTGTCTGGATCTGAGCCTCACATTACTGACCCACCTTTTGACACAAAAGAACTGTTTAAAACAAGACGACATGACGACCTTATCTGAAAAAAAAAAAAAAAAACAGGCGGCAACATAGTCAGATCACGGGAAGATAAAGAACATTATGTCTCCCCCCTGACAAAGGAACCTTTTTTGTTCTGACTCCCAGCAAAATATGACCCTTCCCCACACGCCTTGTGTTGTGTCTTATGATCAGGCCAACAGTCCGGTATGAGGCAGCCCAAAATAGATGAAGGCAGCAAGAAAGAGCAAGTATAAAAAGAGACCAAAAGGTGTTTAATAAGAGATTTGTGCCTTGCAATTTTCTTTGGAACATTTGTCACTGCGAGTGTGACTTGTGCAAACTGTTTGTATTCCACCTGAGATCAGAGAAAGTGTCACCAGTGTCTTCCATTTGTTGCTAAATGATGCCAAAGGCAAAGCTTGCCATGTGTAAGCATTGTCTCACCTGTGTGCTGTGTAGCCACAACAAGCCTGGTTGTTTATAGCACAAACACAGGAGCACTCGCACTGCTCCTGTGTTTACCTGTAAACAGCACAGACATCTCGGGGTAACCGGGGACCGGTCGCGATGTCCGAATCTGTCTGCGTTGAGCCTTATTTCAACAAACTGACAGCTTTAACGCGCTGTAGCTGGTGTTTTCACAGAGCTTAGTCCTTAACACAATCACTGTCATACAAATGAAAGCGGTCACAATGTTTTTCTTTGAGTGGAAGGGGGTGAAATCACGAGTATACCAATGTGAGATGATTTTGGTGAGGAGGTGATAATCACAAGACAGAGAACAGATAAACATGATAATAATGTTCCTGGAAAAAAAAAATACACTGGGGTGTCAGCCTGTTTATTATAAATACCACCAACAGCACCAGCTGTGAAACGATCCTTTTCAACATGATGAATATTTCAAATGGAAAGACTTTTTTAATGGCTCTGAATATTAAATAATATCCTCTGGGAAAACAACATATTTTTTTTTAATAATTTGTCAGTGGTATGAGGAGATGTGCAAGTGGAATAAATACACTACACAGCTTTATCAACTGACAACTTTTCACTTTGACCTCATCTTTATTACAAAAAATGATGCCTGGTTAGATCATTAGTTAAATCAATAATAAAACACTTGTTTGGTCATAGAGAACCTTTTGGATCAATGAGTCAATTTGAGTGGATTGTCTTCAAACACAGAAGACAAGGGGACATTTTGCCCTCTGGTTGAATTAAAAGACAAAAACTGGAGGAAAAGGCAGATGCTAGTACAGCACCTTTTATGCAGTTGTGATGATGTGCAACAGATGTCTGATGGAGAACTGAACTTTTAATGAGGAATGAATGAATGAATCTTTAAAGGAACACTTATCAAAACTCAAAAAAATTCACTAAGCATTTGTCTCAGCACATTTCTGTCCTCATGTAAAATATCCTTTGAATGGCTCATATAGTTTTCCATAAAATGTGAAAACTGCGCTCTCCCCTGAGGTTTAGCCCTCCCAGAGTTTCAGCACTTGTTAATTTTAATGTGATGTTTGTCACTTCACTGACCTGTGATTAACTCAACAAGGGTTTAGTGTCCATTGGCTAACATCGCACAGAAAACAGCCTGACACTGTATGGCTCTCAAAATGTAGTGCTGCAGCATCATGACTGTTCTGTCTTTCTCTTAAAAGCTACTTAGCTTAAATTCTTCATCAAAGAAGACACCATGTTTTGCAGTTCACTGGATTTTTAGCTTAAAAGCACTGTTGTAGCACAAAACAAAGAGAAGTATTAATTTAACAAATTTTAGAAAATATGAATAAAAGTATATTTATAGGATTATAGATGGAAGAAGAAACAGTACATGAGAGGCGGCTACAGCTCTGGTACAGTTTTGCAACAGTTCTCTGATACATTTAGCTCATTGTTCAGCTGTTGCCGCTGTATGAACTCTGAGGTTTCCTCAAGGATCTGCCCTGGGATGTGGAAGTCAGCTGGCATGTTCTGCTGAACAGCTGATTCCTGAAGGCCCTCAGTCTCAGGCTCCTCTGGGCTGGCTCTGCTGTGAGAGTTGCAGGGCTCCAGATTGCATCCAGTGCCCTGAAGGAACTGCAAAAAGTTCTCCTCAATCGAGGCCTCGCGGCTGGGCAGCTGCTCCCCTTCACCGGGCCCAGCCCACTTGAAGAGGCAAGCCAGGTGGCGACCCAGCTCCTCACGAATCTGCCGGTTCAGGCAGCCGTAGAAGAAGGGGTTGGAGGTGAAGCAGAAATAGCCAATCCATGTGACCACATCCTCCAGCGGGGCCAGCGAGGTGGGAGAGGTAGACGCCACAGCCAAGTAGAGATGGAAGGAGAAATATGGCAGCCAGCAGCAGAGGAACTGGCCTCCCACTGCCACCAGGACCACTGCAGCCTTCCCGCCACTAAAGGTCCTCTGAGGGGTGGCGCGGGCACCAGTTCCACCGAGGCTGGCTGCCATGGTGGAGTGGCTGCTGATGGACTCGGACCGTTGTCGTGGGGTGTCCATCCAAGTGGGGTGGGGGCCGTGCTGCATGGCTGCTACGCGAGCCACCTTGAACATGTTGCAGTAGACAACCAGAATGATCAGCATGGGGCACAGAAAATAGATGAATGTAAAGAAGACCATGAAAAGCAGCCGTGTGGTCCTGCCTCCCGTCCAGTGGAGGGAACATCGTCTCTGACTGTGAATGAGGGCTGTCCCGAGACCCTGGTTCCCTTGGAGCAGCCATCCCAGGAGAGGCAGCAATGACATGACAACGGCTTTAATCCAGATTCCCACGACTACCAACACCACCACCCCCACTGTCATCTTCACCTCGTGACGCATGGGGTGGACGATGTAGTAGTAGCGCTCCACGTTGATGGCACATATGGTGAGGATGGCGGCACTCACTAGACACACGCTCAAGCAGAGGTAGCTCCGACACAGCGCCTCGTCCATCAGGATTCGGTCTGACAACATCCCCAGAGGCATCAGTACCAACGCTGCCAGCAGGTCCACCAGACACAGGTGGAACACAAAGGCAAACTTGCGCAGCTGCGGCGTTTTGGTGATGACAATTATCACGGCCAAATTCCCCACGACTGCCAACACATCCATGATGAGCATGGCACACAGCGCCAAGGACTGGTTCAGATCTACCCCACCTCGGATGCTCGCGATGGGCGGGGTGATGTTAGAGATATTCGGGTGCAAGGTGGCTGGAAATGTGGGGAGGCTGGAGAGAGAAGTGTTCCAGGAGGGGCTCGGTGTGACAGGTCGCTCCATGAGAGGATGGGATAAGGAGGAGAGAGTCCGCTGAACTTCACGGGCCCATCACCCATCCTCCCCTGTCATAGGGTGTCACTGAGAAGCTCAGGCGGTGGTGTCTGTCATGGCAGCTGGGGCTGTGCAGGCCCTGAACCTGGTGGACTGAATAGACGTTCACACGTGGTTTCACTCGATTCCTTGTAACTTTTAGTGGAGGTGCCCTTCTCTCTCCAATAGGACCTTCAGCTGTAAAGAAACAAAAAACAGTTCTCTTCAAAAGTGGCACAAGTGAAGATATTTGAGTGAACTTCATGAAACATTAGGCTGATTAATAATGCTAGTTTTTGAAATGTGTATTTTATCATTATCATGATGAAAAACATTTAAGATTATATATTTTTAAGAAGACTATGATGAAATATAGGATGCAAACTTGACGGATTTGTAATCCAATAAACGCTAGAAATACATTCTCCAAGTGTTTCCTGTTACTGTTAGCTGTAAAGTCGTCAGACTCAATGCAATCTGCGCTCACTTGTAGCCGGGGTCATAATTTACTACGTTTGACATCTGCATCATCAGATGTGTGTTTTGAGGGCAGTCGGTGCCCCAGGGAAAAGCTAAAAGCACAGAGTGGACCATATGTCCCTCTTAACAGACTCAAGAGTCAAACTGGATGAGCGAATAAACTGCAAAACTCAGCATTACAGAGCTCCCAGTCGTCTGAAGTGATGGGAGGAAAAGATCAATAAACACTTCTGTATGGTTACAATCATGACAGGAGCAAAATAAAACATTAAGCTTCTGAATATTTTCCAGTTCAAAGGAAAACAGGTTTTTGAAAGACTCTTTTTTTTAAAGAATTATAGCAATTCTTAATAATAATAATCTTCTGGTGAAAAAGCTCTGCAGTTGCATCATATATATATAAATTCAAGCAAATGTTGGCCGAGCACCTTCAGCAGCACGTCTGACAGTTTGCGTGTCCATTGGAGGGGTCAAGAGGCCCCACGCTCAGTTCACTGTTACAACCTCACCTGGACACAACCCCCCCCCCCCACACACACACACACACACACACACCGTAAAAACCGTTGAACAAGCACTAAGCCTTTGGTATATTTCCATATGCTGCACACCTGCATGCGCAAGTTTTCCATTTTAAGTGTGAGAGGCTTCATCCCTGCGAGGCGCCTGTTCTTTTCCTGCCCGCATACGCACATCAAGCACAACAGTCACCTGACAGACGCAGGCGTGAGCAAGTGGCCTTTGCTAAATAGGTCAAAGGGTTACAGTCACCTTCAGCCCAATAAAATAACTTCTCAGCTATGATGGAGCAAAAACTGTGCAGCAGCTCTCTGGAGATTCTCAGTCTAATCAGCACTGATTGTTTTATGACTCTTTAGTGTGCTGGATCAATTTTTGTGCTCTGAGGGCCACCAAAATTGAAATTCTCGCTGATCATCATCATAACTCCCTGAGGTGAAACGCTCTAGTCCCTCTAAGAGCTTCTTTATACATTAAAAAAATCCCCATTGGAAAACACTCAGATTGGGGAAAATGTTAATTGTTAGAACCACACAAAGAGGATTATTTAAATAATAACGATTTAAATAATAGGGGACAGAGTAAGGACTTGGTGGCTCGCAGTCTCCAATTTAATGAAATCAAATCAGTAACAAACAATTTCTCATCAAACTCACAAATTCACATAAAGCTGGTACATGAGGAAGAATCTCTCCAGCTTCCCGCTGGAAGCCATATGACCCTTTAATATGCACATGACAGTGTTTACTGCGAGAAGAAAACTAGGAGTTCACGTTGAGATGACGTGAACCTACAAACGTAGACCTGCACGGACACACAAAGACGATGTGATATGATCTCCAGTGGAAGAAGACACCGGCTCTGGTGTCATCCTCTTGAGTCACATTTTTACGCCTTCTCCCACCTTCCCAGCATCCCAACTTCCACCCCAAAAAAAGCACACACGGCGTCCACATACACACATTCATATGGCAGAAGCAGGTGTGTGTGTGTGTGTGTGTGTGTGCGGAGATGTTTGTGAAGACAAGTCGGCGACGTACCTCAGTCTGGAGAGGGCTGCTTCCTCCTGTGCAGGTTCACAGTCTACTGACGGAGAGCCGACCTGTTCCGCTCTCTCTCTCTCTCTCTCTCTCTCTCTCTCTCTCCCACACACACAGCAAGCACACACACCACGTCACAGAGAGAGAGAGAGAGAGAGAGAGAGAGAGAGTAGCTCCTGTGTCTCCTCCTCACCTGGCCCCTTTCATCTCGTCATCACCTCCCACCCAACCAGGCTGACCACCCCCACTTCCTCCAGCCACCCACCTC
Organism: Amniataba percoides; assembly: GCA_037176925.1. Lineage (NCBI taxonomy): Eukaryota > Metazoa > Chordata > Actinopteri > Centrarchiformes > Terapontidae > Amniataba > Amniataba percoides. The sequence continues at coordinate 9,916,264 of JBAJHX010000041.1, forward strand.
CCCCATCCCTTCGAAACACACACACACACCCTCCTCTCTGCTTTCCTCTATCCAGGTCTTAGGTCCAGGTATGCGAGGCAGATCAGCAGGAGCAGCCTGGAGATGGATGGGCAAAATGCTCTCCAGTCTGTGATGCACAAGGATTGGACGCACACACACACACACACACACACTCTTCCACCTCACACACTTTCATACACACATGCAGCCCAGGGCCACTGCAGAGCCATGCAGAGCAGACAGGCAGGCGGCGGGTGGGCAGGCAGCACCCAGCCTCCACGCTCCTCCACTGGGTCTTAGTGCCTTTCTGCGTCCGGGCTCCTGGTGGAGGGGCGGCTCTGCTCTTCACCCTCGCAGCTAAATGCCACCACAGATCACACTGGGTCCTGCTAACAGGTGCAGAAGTAGCCATCAATTAGGAGAGAAAATCACCATTATCCTCTGGGTCAGCATTTCTCTAATTCTCTGTCTGCTCATGCTCAGCCCACCAAGATCTCCCTTGATGCACAATCCGACAAAAGCCCTCTCACGAGGCTGGATTATTGATTTGCAGAGAGGAAAAGAATCCCAGAGGTTAATGTTAATGAGCCCTCACGGCATACACATCACACTTACTGAACTATTTCCTGCCCTGAGGAATGAGTTTGTTTACCGCTAGGATCTGCTGGATTGTGCAATTCGGATGTTGGTCACCACAATGTCTCAACTCATTTTCAGGACACGTTTCAAATGTTAGTATTCAATCATTACTTCAAGCAGTTTAACTCAAGTGATCACAAGGTGGGAGACAAACCTCTGTTTTAGTTGTTTTACCAAGGAAAAGCATTTTTCATAGAATATCTTCAGGTTTTGGAATCAATCATAGACAAAAGGACACTGAATGTTCCTTGGTTTGAAAGATTTTGAGCATTTCATAGACTAATGATGAATAAAAAATAACACATATTGACTGTGTTTGACTGGAGGGCAAGGTGAAAAACCTTCAGATAATAAAGCTGTGAAATTCACTTCACTCATGTGAACACGTGCTTGGACATATAATTTTGCAGACATTTATATCTATAATTACACAATTTAGCAAAAAGGACAAGAATATATGCAAAAACTTCCAACAAAACAGCACACCTGAAAACACAACAACCCCCTGAACCTTTAAAAGGTTTACAAGGTTAAAGCCTTGTAAAGTGGTTAGCCTGCTCAAGCTCTGAAAATTGATTATTCCTCCCCCAGGATTCGAATGGTCTTTCCCACACTTTAGTTTGTGACATCTCTCTTTCATGCAGCGTGTCACCTGAGGAATTCATTCATCAGTAGAAGTGCAGCTATACACACCCTGATTAGTTTATGAATCAATGGTTCTTTTTACTGATAAATCAATTGGTCATTTATTGATCCACCGTGTTACTGCTCATGTCAACATAAGGTTGCCTGACATGAACCTGCTTTGTCTTGCACACAGCATTTTTTTTTTTGTAGAGACAAAAGCACACATGATTTGTGTGCTTTTGCTGCTGATAAGCTGCAGTGGCTCATATGATCTATTTAGTAAAAAACAAAAACAAAACAGGAATATATATTTATTTTCCCATTGAAATCTTGTTTTAGGACAAAACTCTGTTAAGACTGCTGAGGCACAAACTGACTTTAAAATATGAAAGTTGATGTATTATAATCCAAGGTTTGATGATAGCGACACTACTGGGGTGTTTTGAACTGGACCTGGAATATAGAAGAGTCTTTGTGTTTGTTAATGCTCTGCTCTTCAAGTTCTATGTATTCTGTGTTAGTGTGTGTGTGTGTGTGTGTGTGTGTGTCCTGTGACTGCGCTCGTGTCTGAGGTGTTGAATAATGACAGAAATAGCAGATACTTGCTCATGCCGGCAGCACCAATCACAGGGGAGGGAAATACAATGGTTTCCTTGGCAACTCCAACTTCAGCCTCCTTTCCCTGGGACCCCCCTCACCCCCACTCTCCAAACCCCCCCCCCCCCCATCAACCACAGGGCATAAATACACAAATAGGCTGGTACACACTGCACACATTTAGAGCCATTAGGAGTAGTGTTCAGTGTGTTTTGCAACCGTGATGGGGTTGGTTATTATTCCCAGCCTCCTTCAACCTATTCAACTGAATGCAGGTGGAGTGATAATGTAATGTTGTTTTCTGTTGTGTTCTCAGATGTTATCAGTAGAGGGAGCTCTCACATTTAACAAGTAACTGCCCCTGCCCAGGAGAACATCCTCCTCATCCTGCACGTTAACGCCTGACAAGGCACACCGATTTGTGCTCCCAGAGTACGATTTTTCATGACAGTTGTTTATTTGCATGGTACGCACGGCTTGTGTTTTCATCATGGCTATTACATTTATATTTCACTGTGAAATGTGCGACCCTTGTTCAAGAGAACGCAATGTAGACCACTGGTGTCAAACTGGTCAAAGTTCATCAGTAAGGACATTCATACATTCTCACTGTTCAAGAAAGAAGGGATCATGTCTGAACTGATGTCAACCCCTCAAGGAATATTATTATCATGATTATTATTATTTTGCTTCTTTGCCTCCATGACAGACATACTCAAGCTGTTTTTTGAATATTTATGTGATCAATTCATTTACCACATCGGTGTTTAGACTTTTACATCATCCTCTGTGATTCCTAGTAGTTCTTTTTTTTTTACAAAGCATGTGGGCAGCCAGTATCTGACCAGAGTTAAATCAGCTTTGCTCCAGTTTCATCCTCCCACGGTACCCCAGAGAACAACATCCACCTGTTAGGTCACATCAGACAGATTACTAACACCCCATAATGCACCTCAGCAGACGGGGGAGGGCGCATACACTTATCTGAGCTGATTTAAAAAAAAAAAAACTCAGAACAACATTGTGTAACCTTGCTTTTTAAGTTTTTCTGCTGATCGCAAATTATGCAAAATCTTATCCAAAGCTGCAAGGACGCTGAAAAAGCAGTGTTCTAAAATACATTTTCTTAGGGTGTGCTCTTTCTGTTTACATGTGCAGAGATGTGGAGAAAGAGTGTTACCAAATGTTGATCTACATGCTCCACTAACTCCTGTAGAGTTACTGGAGCATGTGAATCACAACATAATTAATCCTGACTGCTTTTAAATCTTCATTCTGCAGCACTGAGGAAAGAACGCCTGAGGATTTCAGACTCTTACTTACCCAATAACACCTTTTATCTAAAAAATATATGCATATTACAATAGTTTAGTTTGATAGACATACTGCATGAATGTTCTCAGCTCTATCAGAGCTGCCTGAAACAACAAAAATTGTAAGTATTAGCTTTCTGAGAGTCCTGGGACAAGTTGCTCTTTGTGGGCAGCCAAAAAATACACCAACCAGTGACTGGCTTGTGCTGTTTCATTTCCCAGAGTCATGCATTGATGTCCAAACAAACACAATTAGCACTCTCTGTCGGTTCCAGGTTGGCACCGCCGTCCTCTGCACACTCTGAGTCACTGATGAGTGCCGACGCTCCGGGCCGCTGTCTGCCTGGGGATGCACAATAACACTGAGGCTTAAAAAAAGAGCCAAGATTGTAACAAAAATAAAAATCAGAGGATGATATTGCCTCTTTCAGGCATTTGAGTCTCACCACAGATTGTACGGCATCATCACTGCACCAGCAGCAGCATCAATGCTGTAATGTTACACCAGCTTGAATTTTTCTGTCATTTTTCAGATTTGTCGTGATTCAAGTAAGATACTTTTTATCACTTAATGACCAACTGGAAAAATACAACGCACAAGCCCACAGATGCTTGATGACTCTTTTCAGTGTCACACTTTTTATTGTGAGAACACCATGACTCCCCTTGAAGTTACTGTTCTTTATCTACTTACGGACTGTGAGTAATTTCATGTCATTCAACTGATTCATTCGTTAATTTCTGATAATAGCAAAAAAAAAAAAAAGTGTCTTTACAGTGAAACTTTGTATTTAGTGGAAATGAGTATTAAAAGCACAGATTTACATTTTGGAGTTTGACTTGCAAGATGTGATTGCATGTAAAAGAATAAGAACATTCAGTTGCGTTTTTGGCATCTGGCTGGTGTTGTGGGGAGGTGAGATGTCCTTGGTGGAGTCACAAATGGCCTACTGGGGCTTTGCTACTTAACACTGCGGCAAGACACGACCTTCATCTGTCAGGACACACAGCTCAGAACCAGATAAATGGACCTGGTGGAGCAGAAATACACAAGAGAATACATATAAAATACATAAAAATCTGTACAATATAATTTAATCCAACACATCAGACATGACGGAAACACTCCCTTGTTTTTAGTAAAACAGCGCCAGATCAGTGAGAATCTTCTCCAAAGTGATTTTTCAATGCTGTAGTCTGCTGGACTTCATTACATAAATGCAACTTGTAAGGACTAATCCATCAAATAAATCCCGCTTAAACCCACCTCCACTTATTAAAAAACCAGAGAATGTTTTTTTTCTGTACATTACAAAGACTAAATCAGACGTTGTGTCGCCATTAAAGCATTACAAGTGCGTTACAAACATTCGAGGCCCTGAAACATGTTTGAAAAGCTGATAAAAAATGTCTTTATAAAAACATGGTCATAAACCAATGTGTTTTTATTTAAACGCAAGTTATCATCAGGATGTTTAGAAATTGTGACACTTGTGTAACATTTGGAGCAATAGTTTGACATTGTGGAAATATAAGCTCTTTCTTCTTTCTGGCTGAAAGTTAGATGAAAATGTAGATGTCACGTTCATACCTGTAAAGTAAATAGGAATCTACAGCCAGCAGCTGGTGAGGTTAGCACTGCATGCATCACAAGACTGGAGGGAAAAAAATGTAGAAAGAAGCTGTAGTTTCACTGGGGGTGCTGGACTATTTCTTGGCAGGCATAGTGATTCCAAATAAGCCTCTTGTGAGAGCAGCGTTTGCATATAATTCAAAGCAGCTAACTCAAAGGATGTCCCACAGCTGCAGTGTAATTTTCATGGAAACCAATCAGCGCAGTCACTCAGCTGATTTATGGCTGTATCATCAAGCAGAGGCCGGGCCGAGGCCATCACTCTCTCTCCTCCCCTCCGCTGGTTACCCAACATACATCACCGGTCTCTCGTCCACTTATAAAGACGGCATTTCCGCATTTATATTCTGCACCCTCTTTCGCTTCCTCGCTCACACCAGAAAGCTTGAACTCAGCAGTATTAGATGAAACATCAATATCCACCATAAATATGGGCACTCAGAGCCTTTTGATGGAAGTGCACTTCTTCTCAGCGAGCATCTGCCCTAAATGGCAGCGCAGCTGAGCCTGGATGTATCTTCACTTTGCCCACCTTACAGTTTTTGGTTCATCCATTTTGATTCTATGGGAGTGGGCGTAATCTCTAACTTTTTTCAGTTTTCATAAGAGGATTATTTTCTCTCTATCTTCAGAGAAAATGTGTAGTTACATAACAAATCAGCTCATTCTTGTCCCTTGACTTTTATTAGATTATTTTATTGTTTGTGGATAATGTAAATAGTAACATGGAAATCCTACATTATTTGAATAATTATAACAGTTATCCAACACAAACAATTCAGTCCATTTCATTCTGCCAATTCATAGAATAGTTTATCATGTGAACACATAATATTAATATTAAAAGTCTGCATGTGTACTCGGATCTGGTCTCTCCCAACCAGCAAATATCAATGACACGACCTAAAACTATGAAAGTAAAGAACAAAAAACATTTAAATGTTTTCAGTGCAATGATCTTTCTCATGAAACTGGCTTGGTAACACCTGCAATTAGTGTATTTCACCCTTAGTGATGCAATTTCCATCTTAAAACACCCTGATTTGATGAAACTAAAGTCCACATTAGACCTTAATTATATGTAGTAAAATCATTTCATGTATGGCTGTCAAATGACGCTGGGCAGTTTTTAAACTGCTTAAAGGCCACAGAGCGATTATTGTCATGAAATGTTACTGTGCGTAATATCACACTGGCTCACACTGCACACAACCTTTTCTCTCCGTTTCGACAGCTGACGAAAAAGCATTACTCACTCTAACTGTCCGAATAAACGTTAGGTGACAGAAAAAGTCATGACATACATATTTATGAGAACATTACCAAAAAAAAGTGAAATATTCACACAGCAACTTGCCATGTCTCTCGTACAGTTTGTGAGCTTTTTACTTTTTTTTTATTTAGATCAAATCAAAGGCAGCGCATCAGTGGCTGCTGGTGGCTCTGTAGACCAGCTCAAACAGGACTGAAATGAGAGACCAGGTGAGAACTGCAATCAGACACAGCTGCAGAACTGGATTGTCTTTTTTTTTATTATTCAGCCATCATCATCTGTTCTCTCCACTGCAATCTTGTTCATGTCTTCTGTCCTCATTAAAGCCAGAGAGAGCGGAGTCCTGCAGGCACGATGGGCAGGAGGGGTGGGTGGGTGATGTTGTGAAATCCAGACAGATGCTGCACAGTTAATAATGCAAGCCAGCTGTCAGCATTCAGAAGGCTGAGAAACTAGAAATCAGCCAGGCGTCCTTCGAGCCAGTTGGACACTCAGACGCAGCAGTTCAACAACATATTTTGACATCTGCTTGTTTTATTTTTACCTGCTGATTACAAAAATACACACAAAAAACAGAAAAAGGTGTACTTCAATATTTGGGAAATATACTTTCATATCAAGAGTTAGATGAAAATTAACCCAATATCACTCTCACATCTGACTAACATCTGAATTTAAAGCTAGGGCCAGTGGCTGGTTAGTGTCACAAATGCTTTTCTTTGGGAAATATGTCTGTTCACTTTATTTCAATTGCAAACCATGAGTCAAATATGACATATCAGCTGAAACAGGATCACTTCTGTTATCCATGGTGTCTGACAGTAACCTCAACGCCACAATGAGCCGCTGTTCAAATAAAAGCGGAACAAGAGAAAAGTGTCACCTGTGTAAATACATTTGCTCCCCTCTGGCTTTATTGGCCTTTATTGCTGCCGATCAGTGACATCATGTATTCTCCGTCAAACAGTGACTGAGCTTTGATTGACACCATGACAATATGTTGTCCTAGGTGATCAATCAAAGAAAAGAGTTGGCATACATTTTTAAATGAATGATTTGGTATCATCAAAGTCAAATGGCTGCATGGTTATTCCTCTTTAGCCAGTTATAGAGCACATGCATTGTGCACATTCTTAGAAATAATGAAAGATAAGGAGCTTAATCCAAAGCATTTTAAATGTGATTCATTGTCTGGGCACGGATTACAAAGTGATAACACTGTAATGTAGTATTCATGGACTGGAAAATAAATATTATGCTTGTAGTAGATGTGTGTTGGAAACCAGATTAGACAGATGGATACATGTTTTAATACATTACTTCTATTTCTGACAGCATAAGCAAACTAAGGGCTCTCTTTCTGTGTTTACAGCCAAATCAGATGTAAAAATAAACTCAGGAATAGAAGTCCATTAAGAAGGTCATAAAGAGGACGTCTAAGTGCTCAAGGGAACTATATCTTCTAGGAATTTTGAATTTGTTTTAATGTGTGTAAGAGGAAGAGTTTTATTAGTACTTGTCGGCGAGCACCGAGCTCTGTGACAACGACAGCAGAAACAGGATGGAATTGTAATAATGACCGTGCATTAAACCCCCTGCTTCCCAGAAAACGTCCACACACCACAGAGAGCGGAGGACTGTGATTAATAGAGGCAACGGCAAGAGAAGTAGAGCCTCTTAAATCCCTTAAAGCTTGCCACAAGGCTGCTTGCTCCCAAAGCAGAAGATTATTACAGAGCGACACGGGCACAAAACAAATCTGTTTAATTTACAGTAGGACTCTGTCTCTCGTGATCCCTACAGCACTGGGCCTTTTCTCTTAATTGTGGCTGTTTTGGTTGCAGTGTGTAGGACGCTCCTGGACCCTGGATAGCCATTATCGTGACACAGATGTTGAGCGCCAAATCACATGATGGTACCAGGGTGGCAGTAGCATTGTAGCTTTCCAGATGAGTCACCCGATGGCTTTGAAGGGCAAAGAAATCTCAATTTAATCACTGGGGGGGTGAGAATGAAACAAAAGGCAGAGGCAGGCGTGAAAGAAACGTTCACATCTTTTCAGTGTAATTAGCAATACCCTTATTCTATACGAGCACAAGTCCTGTATTCAAAAATGGATTAAATGACTATGAATAATGTGCGCGGTGTGAAGAATGATCAGACGTTTTACGGTCACCCTTGACACTACGGAGACCTGTTGCATTTTTTAAATGCACTCTATTGCTTTTATGGCCTTCAGATTCTGTTTTGGTTCACTCCCACTGCTCTCATCAGTGTGGTTAAAGACACAGCAGGCTGTTGTTTCTGAGCTCTAAAGCTCTCTGCACACTACTTGCCCAGCATCAAATTCAACACAAAGTTTCTGATGAGCATAATCGCTGCTCCATAACAGCTGGATGTGTAATTTAGCAACTGTGTCGTGTTTTCATCTCCAAAGTGCTTCAGCATATGAGCAGTATTTTAATACTGTTGTTGTTTGAGAAGGAGTCGATGTCAGTGACTTAATATACTATTTTAGTTACTATTTACTTTAGTTAAAAAAAATTTCTTTGACAATGCATCATATTCAAAAAAATGTATCATACTTTTTGTCTGTAAATTCACAATCTACAAAATAAAAGTAGAATAAAAAAGTGCACTATTAACCTCTGTACTGGGGTTTAGTTGATGGGCTATACTTGAATGCTTTGTTAATTCCACAACAGAACACTTGGATGAAACTAGTGAAAGAAAGATTTCAAATGTTATTGTTTCATGACAACTTCACACATCTGGTTGTCATCCTGAGTTAATTAAAAACACGACAACATCATTTTAATCCTCTCAGTATCAAAGCATACAATGATCAGTACATATTAATCTCTCCCTTGTGACCAGAAACAGAGAAGAAAGGCAAGTTTAGGAGCGTGTGTCCTGTTTCTTAATCTCCCATGTCGTGTAAGGTGGTTTCAAAGAACAGCTGAGAATCAGTTGGAGAAACAGATCTGGTCTTCACAGTTTTTCTTTGGTGAGAAATGGAGATCTTACGTCAAGAAAATAACCAAATAAGTTGTATTAGGCTTATGGAGGATATTTTTGACATCTAACAAGAGGAAAAGTTGTGAATAAAATTAATGATGGCTAAAGTCCATTTAGCTGCTTCAGTTTCAGGGTGTCTGTATTGTGCATGTATGTATTCAGTATATAGTGAATACAGTACAGTACAGTGAGCTTGTTTGCCTTGTTGCTGAGCAAGTGTCCAGTCTTGGCAGGAAGATGGGCACATAGGAGAGCACCTGAGAGTGAGCCTGCCCCTGAATAATACATACATCCTCCAGCACCAAACTAACTGACTCACTCCCTCATCATGCACTAACATCAGCATCAGCAGTCATTATGTAACAACTGCAAAGGCCAGCTCCTGCTTAACACGCGACCAGGTCTCTCTGTCTGGAGCTGCCACCATTTGGCTTTTTGGGATGATTTCCCACTGCTGCGTCGTAGGATTGAACAAAAAAAATCTAAGAATTTTGGCTGATTAGATAGGGGAAATTCTAAAAGCAGTCTACAAAATCCTCTTACTCATATTGGAGTCGTTGCAGTGCATCCATGCGTGAGGCGGGTGTCTTATGCAATCGGGGCAGTCAGGTTTTGTTTTGGCTGGCGCTGTGAAGGCCAGAGTTCGGCGGGGAATGAGAAGAAGCGATGCTCAGGGAGGGATGATGACCTCATCGCAGTATCTGATAATAGTCGAACAGCTTGTGATGGCAATTGAGAGGGTCTGCCTGAGTACTTTGAGAACAATGACTAAATTTAGAAGCAACAGAGAGCATCGACGTGTCCATTAGTCGTAGGGAAGCACAGTCAATTACATTAGCAAACATACAAGTGAATTGTCTGGCAAGTGGACATACATACATACACACTCACACACACACACACACACACACACACACACAAACACAAACAAAAATAGAAAATTGTGGTGGAAGTAAGTGCAGGTAAATTTACTGACATCCTCTCTCTCTGTATGTATATATATATATATATATATATATATATATATA
>JBAJHX010000041.1:9926522-9943377 GCA_037176925.1 Amniataba percoides
TGTCATTTGCTCACACACCCCTGACCTGCCTCTCAACCGCCACTCGCCTTAGTCAAATATAAACACACACACACACATATATATACATATATACACTGTATACACACACATACATATACATACATACATATCACTACTTCTTCCACCACAGACTCAATCTTCCATTGATTCCCGTGTGTGCTCCATTATTCACGGCCCAGAGCTGAATAACTAAAGGCACACAGCAAAAACACCTGATCTAATCATGCAACAAGACACTTGACTTTGAAAAGCCAAAGGACACTCCATCCAGCTCTTTCTCTGCCAAGCTCTCCTTCCATCAATGATCTCCGCTTTCCACCCCATATCTCCTCTAGTCTCCTTCAAGGCCTTGCAAACACCGCCCTCCACTTCCCACTTCCTGTACGGTTTGGAGGACATTTCATCAGCATTGCTTGCATAGGTGCAGCATATTTGGGTTTTCAGGCTCCTTAATCTCCTCTAGGTTATGACTCCAGAGATACAGCCACTCAGCCTCTCAATTACACTCCCTTCCTGTATCATATAGCGCTCTCCCCATTATAATGCAATGTTTCCATATTTAGCTCCCCCAGGTTTGGGAAGAAATCCTCCACAGAATATTTCTTGCATGTACATTAGGGAGAAGCATCCTTATTCTATTCTGATATTGTAGCAGTGCAAATCAAGCTGTATTAGCATGCTATATCTCCAATAATAATTACTCTGCTTCTTGTTTTTAAATGCATCTCAGCGTGGCACCACCATGTCCCGGTATAAAAATATATTCAGGACGGCACCGTGTTACTTCCACGCATGCTTTTCTCATTACAGCAGTGCACTCCAAAACGCAGATGCAATTTTCTGTCTCCCCTGGAGCACAATCATTGCCGTTTGACTGGAGAGCTGTAGAGAAGACCTCTTCATCCAGGCTTGACGTGCCACTAGTGGACACAGACACAGTCACTGAGAACTGAAAAGTGAGGAAAAAAAAAAAGCCAAGTGCTCAGCAAACAAGCCCTACAGGTCAGCGTTTTAACCTGCCCACTCCGGTTTGATGGGCTCTTAGCAAAGATAACGAGGGGGAAACCGGGATGTGCAAATGTCTCGGTCATTTGCAAGGGACGGTAAGTCCTCGCTGCCAAGTTATGGGCTCTGTGTTGACTGCTGCTGCCTCGCCTGCTGCACCTCGCTGACACGCTCCCAAAATGGCTCCAGAGCGAGGAGTTATAAGAGACTATAAGAGGCACCGACTCAAAGGCTGAACACGAGGAGAAAGCACAGACTCGCATGGAGCTGGATGCTGGATACAGCATGTACCGTAGGCTTAAACTGATGCGGTGATTTTCTAACCCAGCAGCACACGCATCCTTATCGTAAGGCATGTTTGAGTTCTTGTTTCTGACACAGCGAGCCAAACATTTTCAAGGCAATGAGTCACTGGCTATTTAGAGTCTTTTCCTGCCTTCTCTGGGGGACCTCATCTTATTGGCCGAGTTCAGGGGCATGGCTCTTATTGCAAAGACAGAGGATTATCGTTGTTTTCCCACATAGTTAATTAGCGGAGAATAATGTGTTTCCTTTGGGAACAGCCTGCGTGCATCAACTCCTTTATCTTTGCCCTGAGGAATGGATTAACAGGTATTAGAGATACAGACTGGGAAATGCCTTTCAATACATCTCTCTCTCTTATTTTCTCTCCGTTCTCAATATCAGCAAAACAAAATTAGAGCCTTTGTTTTGTCTGTTGTTATGGTACGTTTGGATGGCAAATTTAATATTTCCCAGATACAGCTTTAAATAGATCTCTAAGGGGTCCTTGGCTTGACAATTTCACCTGACAGAGGTAATTATGCCCAGTTATTACAGCAAAGCTGGTAGCAGCATTAGTGACAGCTTTAATTAGTGAGTGAAAACAATGTGTGCCCTGCCTCCTGATTACATCCATTGTTAATGCTCACAGCGCTGCAGAGTAGGCTGACACCTGCAGCCCTTTCTCCATGATTTAGAGTAGTGGTGTCGGCCGTCGAAAGCGCACATGGCTAAAGCACAGCCTGTTGCTAGGCAATGGGAGAAAAAGACGAACCAAGACTACAAACAGCTTTTTTTATTGAAGCATGTGCCATCCATACGGGTTTTTTCTCTGAGCTATGATTGTTGAGTGACCTTGTGTCATCCCTGCACTTCTGATCAAACACAAAACTGAAAGTGTTGCCATGGCAGCCAAGTGCAGTCCAGACGTAGGCTAAACAAAGATTACAGTGAGGATTTTTTTTTTTTTGGCTCCTTCCCCTCGAGACCATTCCTGCATCCGCATGTCTCAGATGTCTTTTCATGCCAGAGGGAAGTGATACTCCAACAGGGGCAATTTGACCCCGATGAGCTAAACGCCTCACTTAGCTACAGTTACCTGCGTCACACACACTACAGTTTGACTGTTTTATTGAGAACTGGTACATTATTAAAAGTGTCTCTGCTGTAAGATGCCCTAGTGTCTCATGCATTTCCAATGCCGGATGTAAAACATTATACTTCATATATAACACCTTTAAGAGGGAAAATGATCGAGAAAGTCAGTCGTACTACCTGGCTTGTAGTGATGAACCTGCAGAGAACGGTCACCTGAATGTAATGTCCCCAAGCTCCGCATAGCTTTACGATGATATACGCTGCAAAGTTCACAACCATTTATTTGCTATGGGATGAGTGCAATTTACAATGCTGTACTGACCAGTAACATGAAAAACATAATTTGCATGAATTACAAGCACTCACTTTATGTGAAATTAGGGCGAAATTTACCTGGAAACTAAAAAAAATGACAAAACAAAACGGGTCATAGTGGTGGGACAGGAAGTTTTGCCTTTACCTTTTCCTTACCTGGCAAATATCTGCAGACAAGAACATTGTTGTAGTTTCTAAGATCACTCGTTTATATGATTATACACATATATATGCATATACACAAAAACAAAGTGCTGTTGGATGCAGAAACAGAACTGTTGGCTAACAAGTTCATCATATTAAAGGTGCCAGTGTTGTGTTCACAACTTCTTTCTGATGCCCTCTTGAGGCCATAAAATCAGTAACTGCAGGTTTAGAAAAGATGAGCACAAATGCAATGACACAACAAGAGGATGAGCAAAAATAAACCTTAGTATCTGTGCCATGTTGTGGGCCCAGCTGCGAGTCAAATGTGCGCAGCCAGCATGGAGTCTAGTTGCATCCAATTGTGTATGTTGTGTAAACCAGTCAGCTCGGAGACGAGAGCGTGTGTTTACAATGTCAGCAGAGAAGCCAGGTGGAGCACAGATAGAGCCTGCTGTATGTAAACATCATTTATATCAATGTGATCAGGGTTCAAGATGAAGAGATTGTGATGATAATCCTTTCCAGGCACAGAACAAGGCTAATAGTTTTCAGAATGCTGACTCTCTTGTAACTCTGTGTTATCGTAAAATATGATCGGCTTGTCTCGGGAGAAGAAATGGCTTCCTGTGGCTGCTGAAGTGCTGGTTACAGCCATAGCTAATTTACAATGCTGCCATCACTTAATCATTGATAAGTGGTGGAGTCAGGGATCTCTGCCTGCCTTGACTGACAGCGTTGCAGAGAAAGACACACATTTTTAAATATTTAAATGCATGCTGATGAATTATGAAACAGAAAAGTAAATTTGGTAACTGATGTTTGTCTGTCAGAGTCTGTGATCGCAGAGAGGCACTGGATTATATTTTTTTCCAGCATTCAAGGCATTGATCTCCGCTCAAAAACCCCATCTGAGCAGGTACACAGAGATAAACAAGGGAAGGCAAGGCCACCTCAGATTTGCCACAGAGCCAAAACAGTCAACGAAAGGCCGCAGGCAGTTGCCAGGCAACACTATCCCTATCACAGCAGGAAGTGGAGTTGAACAGAACATTAATCACTTTCAGCTCCATCTCACACGAGTCACAGTGCTACAATGCTCCGGTCAGACAGAGGTTTCACACTGTGTTCAGTCCCTCCAGTTCATACCTGTATTTCCTGGCATTTTAGTCGAGGCCTAGTGAGAAACACACGTCTCCAGCAGGTATATTTACATAATTCATGGAATACATCTCTGAGAATTAATATCATATTAGTCCATTTTTGTCCCACTTTATTTCTCAGAGTCTGATAAATGAGGAAGTTGACTGTCCAAACATAGAGGGAAGCAAGTTAAACCTGTTTCAAAGGAGTTATCTTGTGCTAGGAGAATTTTTTTTGGCACTGAATTTCCTTTAAACAAATCATGAGGGATGTCTGCCTGCAGTTCAGACTGCTTCAAATCTGTTTGTTTCACCCACCAAAGCACATCTCCAGCTCCAACACAGTTTCTGAAATTATCTATCTACCCTGCCACGTTTGTTTGTCTCACACAGGTGGGATGCAGGCTTCCCAAAAGCCAAAAGCAATTAAAAAAGGCTTGAATGTAATGTCTGCTAAACGGACAAAATCCAAGTGATATTCAAAACACAATAAATGGACAAAAGCTCACAGTACCATGTGTGGTCTGCTTTTCCGCCTGTGGATAATTTTCCTATCGGTCAAATGAGACAGAGATATGATTCAAAATGATTCCAATTCAGCATCTGTCCAATAATGACAATAACAGGGATGCCACATTGCTGATCACCTCCTGCATTATCCTACCTCTGGTCCTCAGAGGAGGGTCCTGCCTATTCACACATCATTTCATAATGAGGTAATAAATCACATGACATTAAAATTATCCCATGTCCCCTGTTGCTATAATCTTCATTTAATAAGCGATTTCTGGTGGCATTCTGAGTAGGAGGCTACGCTGGTGTAGCAGCTTATTGGCAATGCACAGGCTCTCACAGCTTTGCCAAAGACAGGCTCGCTGCAGCAGATCTGTGAATTGAGGAACACCCGAAAAAAAAATCTCAAAAAGCAGCATGTGGGTGGATTCATTTGAGTAAAAAATGACAAGGTTTTCCCCGCGCAGTCGGCACTCATAAACAGACCTAATCAAATACACAAACAGAGTCTGCACACTGAGCAAAAATGGTGTGAGCTAGGTGAGAAAATCATTGTTGGAAAGCTGGACAGGTCTGTGGCCACCTGCCCACCTGAAGTACTCATCCAAAAAATAACGTATTGATGTTGATATTAAAAGCAGTAAGCAGTATGTTACCTGGGCTAATGAGCAACTAAAAATCTACAGACACACACAATATTATAATCCACTGAGAATTTGTCTCTTGAGTTTTACATGCCCTCAAAGACTGGATGTAGTTTATACTGCGCAAAATAATCAAGCTTTCTGTATTTTCTGTCTTTTTTCTTTTCAAATTTTAAATTGGCAGACTTTTGCGCTTGTTTCATTTTTAAGGCCTAAACACAGAATGGCTGCAATTTCTCCATTACAGTTAAACTGACAACAAACACCTGAAGTTTTACTCCTTCTTGGGATCTTTGGACGATGAATCATCCAAAGATAGTCCACTTTATGAAGCAGGAACACAGAAACAGAGGCAGTCGGTCAGCTCATGCAAGCGATAGTTAACATATTCAGCTGTCGGAGAGCGCTGCGAGGATGAAAATGTGTGACAGCTTAGAGCGGCCACATTCAGCCTCATTTAAGTGAGCTCTGTGTCTTATTTTTCCCAGACAAAACATACAAGAACATCCAGCCACCGGGGCGTTTGTCTCGCCTCATCATGCCAACGGTTGTACATCATCATCCCTTCAGCGGAAAAATCACTTTGGCTGCATCGCTCTCAGTCCACCAAGAGACTGTAATGTGACATCTTTATATCAAACCAAATGGGGGGAGGTTAACAGGCTATTGCAGCATTTAGACTGAGTGCATGCTTTTAGGGAAGGGGGGCAGGGGGGTGTATGAAGCTGCATGGTTTGACCTACAGTAATGACAGTGCTTGGGAAAAGTTCAAAAGGTCACCAAGATTTTTTTTCTTCCTGAAAGCATAAAGGTCCAGTTGGCTTCAGTCTGAACATTAGGTTTTCTGGGCAGGATCAATAACATCCACTCACACACACACACACACACACACAGGCACTGCTCCCAGTCTGAGCAGATCATTAAACATTAATAACCTACTGCTGGTGAGGCTGATGCACAAACCAACCTATGACTTATAAAGCTTCTTTAAACGTTTAAAAAAAACTCTAATGGTAACAGTCTCCCTCCATTTCATCCCTCCTCCGGTGGGTTTGCATCATCTTTGGCGCGGTCACTTTCGGTAAACAGCGCCTTCTGGGTCTGAGCTCGCTACCTCTGAATACAAAAAAAAAAAAAACAGAAAGCACGTCAAACCACTGCAGCAGCAGAGGAAGCAGCACCGCACAGAGGAGAGGAGGCTGCTCACTCACACTGCTCCCTCTTAATGATCTCCAAAATGCGCCAATGATCCGCAGAGGACGCGCGTGTGTGTGCGTGCGCCCGCGCGCGCGTGTGTGTGTGTGTGTGTGTGACAGAGACAGCTGATCAGATCGGTGTCGCTCGTTGTTGGTAGTGTAAAGGACGTGCGTTGTCTGTTTTCTTGATCGTGTCTCTCTCTTTTTTTTTTGCGTAATTTCTTCATCTTCGATGCCTCGTGGACCGGGATTATTTTGGCGAGGACATCTCTAGTGCGCCCCCCCTCATACCACCACCTCTCGCTCTCTCTCTCAACCCATCCCTCACTCCTCCTCCCTCCCACCTCCTCCCTGCATCCGTTGTTGTCCTCAGCAGCAGACAGACTCATTCAGACGGGGACTATCTGTGTGCAGCGGCGCGGTAAACAGACGAGGAGCCGTCTTAATGAAATCCAACAACGCTGCAGCACGTTTCAAGGTAGGTCTCTCTCTCTCTCTCTCCATCTCTCTCCCCTTCTCTCTCTCCATCCCTCTGTTTACCTCCTCCATCTCTCGGCTCACGTTTCCATGTTGTGGCCGTTTGCTTTCGGACAGATTGGTGCAATGCAACGTTCGCACAGCTGCGGATGGATGGATGGATGGAGAGAGGGAGAGAGAGAGGGAGAGGGGGATGTCTTCAGAGCATGACATTCATGTTTGCATTGTGCCACGTTTCCCTTTAATGTATTTCCTTCTTCTTTTGCTGTCTGCAGTGTAGAGCAGGACAAACAGATAAATGGAGTGAGTGAGTGAGGAGGAGAGGAGAGGGAGGGAAATGGATAAGGAGGGAAATCAATGCATGTCTTCTGCTGGAGTGTGAATTGCACATGGGTTAGCGTGAGTACCGTGTGTGTGTTTGTTTTAAGAGAGGATGTGCAAATGAGCGAGGGAAAGTTTGTACTGACACATGAGCAAGACAGAGAGACAGGCGCTGCCCTGCACATGCAGCACTGCATGTCACCATGGGTGCAGAGGTGGGAAGTAACTAAGGACATTTACTCAAGTACTGCATTCACAATACAGATATTTTGCTTAAATGTCTGCTTTTTTTAAGGGGACTTGGGATTTTGGAGGGAGATACTGCAGTCAACTGATGCTTTGCCTTCACTGGAGTTGCTGCATGATCCTTTATTTGCATATTAAGATTTCACTTGCAAAACAATGGACAAGCTCATAAAAAAAGTGCTTCACACGAATATAAAGCAGGTGTGACAAGTGCCACAGTATTAACATAGGGGTTAAAAGGGACACCCATCCCTATGAATGCAGTTGCTTAATTCACTTAATTTACTTAAACAGCTCTTATGTGTTTATTTTTCTTTATTCATGGTCATGTAGGTAAGTTAAAGGAATGTTTTCTGTAGAGGGCAAATGGTGGCTCAAGTCTCAGTGGGATAATTGGCGCTGAAATGTATAAATAGGAAGCCTTTCGCGGGTTCGGTGGTCCAACCCCAGAGGCTAAACAGCTTTGAATGCTGAAGCAACTCGATGCCACAGTCACTAGAGTTGCTCATGGTTGTTCACTTGTCTGATATTTGCATGACATAAATGGACAGAGTGTTCAAGGATAAAGTTTGTCTTGGACATCGACACATACACGGTACCAAGCACTTTGCTTTGTTGCAGTGTTGAAGCCATTTGTAGTTTTTTCATCTTTAGTTATCTCAAGGATGATGACAAAGAACGACGGAGGCTTTGTGTTTAGAGCGTTTCGCCATTTGGATCCCACCTGCTGCACCAAACTTTGGAGGAGCTTCTCACGTCGTGGCGTAATTCCAGTGCATTGGTTGTGGAAGGGAATAAACTTAGACTTGCGATAAACTTGCAACCAAAATAAAAATAATACACTTTGTATTTGTGTTTATTGTGGGTATGGACATATTATAAGGTGAATCTGCTGCCGAAAAACCAGACACTGTGGTCAGCTGTAGTGAAAACACAAACAAACATGCAGATGGTCATAGTTTATGCCAAAGCAATTTAAGAAAAATCATATAAAGTTTAATATAATATGGTAAAGAATCAGAGGTGGTATGAAGTGAAGTGCTTCTATAATGTGTATATTGCCACACGAGGAAAAGGAAAAGCACAAAATATTATTTAAGGAATAAATAATGTTCAATAATGAATTTATTGCCAGTAAAAGAGGAGGTTATGTAATGAGTATCATAATATGCTAGCTATGCACTGAGGAAAACTGCTGATGAGAGTAAGTTTGACTTTTCAGCTGAGACGGTTCAAGCTTTTATGTGGATGACTGCTTGATGAGGCCGGACTCAGAAAAGGAGGCTATACAAGATTCATCTCCTGCTGCTTCACTTTACTCATGCTAGTGAAGAGGACTACAAGACTGTGGCTTCCATCATGGTAAAGAACTCTAGAAACTGTGTTCATGTCTCTTTTATATTAGGACAATCCAGACTTATGCCACTGAAATTTGTAATTATTCTACATCTACAGCTAACAGCTGTTGTTCTTTCTGCCAGAGTTGATATGATGCTAAAGAGTTTCAGCTTCAGTCTTGACAAATCTGTGTTTTGGACAGACAATACTTAGTTTTAAAGTACATTAATAATGAAGACAAACACTTTCTAAAGAACCAGAGTTGGCTTGAGGGCCCCAGTTTTCTGAGGAAGTCTGAGAAAGATTGGTCAGCCAATTATGTTGGTGATGTCAAAGTTTTTTAACGATTCACTTAGTACCACAGACTGTCTCATGATTTACTTCTCAGACTAGATCAGCTCGAAGTGTCAGTGGCCTGGTTTTTTCCTGGGCTGAAAGCCCTCCCCCTCATCCTCTCCACAGATTAGCATATCTCCATGCTTAACCTCAAATATACTCACCAACTATTAAGTCACTGTGGCTGAAATCATACACTGTCTGCACTGAGGAGGACGTATTGGATTACAAATGCCAACTCAGCTGTGAGGAAGATTGTATTTGATTGCAGCTCTTGCAGACATTACAATGGAGAAAAAGATGGCATATTTTCTGCATAATTATAAAGATTTCTGACTTAACTCAGTTTACCAACATGGGAGCGTAGGACATCTCATCTGATATTTCGGTGCAAACGGAATAGTGTGCATTGTAATGTTGTTGTTTTTTTAATCAGTCCTGGACCAGCAGATGTTGGATGTTGATGAAATCCACACAGTCATGTTTGAAGCAGAAGCCTTTCTTAACGATGATCCAATCAGCAAGCTGTCTGACAGTCTAAATTATTTGGAACCTCTCACACTAAATCCTCTCCTTCTATTAAAAGGAAACCCAGCACTACCACTTTAATGTGAAACATCGATGGAGACAAGCCCAACACATCTCAGATCTTTTTCCACTTCTGTCTCTCTTGACTGAGGTTGAGAGTTTTCCATCCTTCCTCTTTGTTTTTTTATTGAATAGTTATGCCTTCTTGGCATTAACGGGTAGGCCTAACAGATTTAGGGGCCAGTGTGCAAGGCCCATATGGATTAGGTTGCATTGGGATAACTGCTGCTGAAATTTATGAGCAGAAATCAGTCTTTGTCTGCTGTTCTGCCTGGAAGCTCATCAGCGTTGAACACAGAGGCAGCTCGTTGCTGCAGTCATTAACATTACTTGTGTTTATTTGTTTGGTTGTTATTGCCATGGATATATGTTGAGTTAATGGGCATAGAGACATTTCAAAAAGGAAAGAAAAAAAAGAAAACTGTTCAAGCATATAGTTGATTCATACACACTACTGAGGGCATAAATCAAGTGAACCAGCTGCAATACTTCAGTGGCTTAAAGCTTTGGCTCAGTCTCTACACGACCCGTAACTTAAAAAAGTTAGTTTGTCTCATCATTAAACATGAAGTCTGTTTTATGTCAGTTTTTACAGACATTACTACTACTACAGCTTCACTATCACCAGTTATCTAGTGCTTGCACCTATTAAAAAGAAGACAGTGTTCAGTGTGGGAGTGAAAGGGAGCTCATGTGCTTGAATAGCTATGGTTGTTATTTTAAAATACAGGACTTCACATTGTGTTGTTGTTGTTGAGATTTCCCTGCACCGCATTAACACCTGTAAGTGTGCCTGTACACGTGTCTGTTTATACAAAGCATGATGTTGACTACAATCTGCATATCTTTCTGTCTATCTATAGCCTATATTTATCTATAAGCACAATCTAATTCTGTCTATTGATGATATCTGTTTATTGTCCTTGTTTCTGCTTTTTCCAGCCTTCTGTCAGCAATGCCTGGGAACTCTCCAGCTGCTCTCCCATGCTTTTCCCTGAGAACGGGATCGTAGTGCACCTCTGTGGGATTTAGATCAACTGCTAGCATGTTGCAGCCTTCCACCAGAACAGGTGACAGCCTGTTGGAAACATTACCTCATTGGAGTCCGAGATGGGCCCTCTCCTTCACCCTCTGCATGGCTCTCCTCTGGCTTCCAGGGGCAGCAGGGTCGACCCTAAACTGCCACAAGACGTGTATCTGCGCCTCAAACATAGTAAGCTGCTCCAAGATGAATCTGACTACCGTCCCGTCAAGTCTACCGCCCTACACAGCTGTGCTGGACCTCAGCTATAATAACATAACAGTGTTGCGATCCGGGTGGACACCAGTCAAGCTCCTGAAGCTCCATAACCTCCTCCTCAGCCATAACGGTCTCCACTTCCTGTCTTCAGAGGCATTTATTTTTGTGAAGCATCTGCGCTACTTGGACCTGTCCTCCAACAGCTTGAAGCATCTGGATGAATTCATCTTTGAGCCTCTGGTCAACCTGGAGGTCCTCTTGCTGTACAATAACCAAATAAGCCAGATTGACCGCACAGCCTTTGACAGCATGGTGAAACTTCAGAAGCTCTACCTTAGCCAGAACCAGATTTCCCGATTTCCCTTGGAGCTGGTGAAGGACAAGTCTCGTCTGGAGGAACTTAGCCTTCTGGATGTGTCCTCAAACAAGATCAAGATGGTACCGATTGATGAGCTCCAGGTGCTGCCTGCCTGGATTAAAAATGGCCTCTACTTCCACAATAACCCCTTGCTGTGTCACTGTGATCTCTACACACTCTTAGCCCACTGGTACATTCGAAAGCTCAACTCTGCTATGGACTTCAAAGACGACTACACGTGCATTCTGCCGGGCCCACAGAAAACCCAAGTAGGTGTTTTTGAGCTCAGCAGTGACATTATGAACTGCAGCACATTCAAGGAGGAAGACGAAGAGGCTTTTCTGGAGCAAACACTTATCCTTGGCTGTGACACCAAACACAGGGACATGATAAAGACCTGGATGATGCCTGGAAATGTGTTGGTGACACCCGGAAGCAACCAGACGGCCAAAGTTCTGCCCGACGGAAATCTGCAGATTAGTCCAGTGAGGCCTGAGGACTCTGGGACCTACACATGCATTGCGATGAGCGAGGCCTTCAATGAGACGATCTACGTGGTGCTGAAGGTTCACAACTTCACCATGCACGGGAGCGGCGAGACCCTGAACACAGGATACACCACCCTGGTGGGCTGTCTGGCCAGCGTAGTGCTGGTACTCATGTACCTTTATCTGACGCCTTGCCGCTGCTTCTGCTGCCCCAATAAGGGTAAAGCGAGGGGTGAGGACAGCATCCACTCATCCATGCTCAGTGTAACACCCACCCATGAGGACCCAGCGCTCAAGGCCGAGCTGAACAGGCACGTGGCGTTCATAGACTCCAAGGACTTGCAGGGCCAGAACGGAAAGCTCAACCCAAATGGAGACGAGGACGACGACGATGATCTGGATGCAGAGGCTGGTTCTCTTATGAAGGGGAAGAGGAAGAAGTCAGTAGCAGAGTCCATCAGCTCCGTCTTCTCAGACACTCCCATGGTGGTTTGAGATGACACTGGTAAAGACGACGGACGCCACATGACTGAGTGTATATGGTACAACGTGAACCATGTTTTAGTTAATGTCAACCGTGACTGTGACTTGTGGGAGGAAACTAAGGAAGGATATTCATCTGTAGTTACTGGCAAGTGGAAATAAGGATCTCAAAGGGAGAAAAAAACAAACTGTCTTGTTGTCTATGAGGACAATAAGCAGGACTTTTCCAGCATTTTAATCTGTAGCACTTAATATTCATACTGTGAAGGAATGGCAGTGTACATGAACAGTGGAAATTTATGAAAGCAAAAAATAGATGTTATATAGTTGATATCAGCACTCAGGAAGTGATTAAAATAAACTGATAAAGTGTGGGGAAATACATAGGATACCATGCACAGATTGAGATTAGAAGAAATAAAAAACGTAGTATGTATTGAAACCATAACTGGCTCATAATTATATTTATTACAAGAACTAGAATAGATTGCATCTTACGTAAATATTAGAGTTTAGATACATTTAACCCTCCTCTGTCGACACAGGGAAAGACTTAGATAAACAGAGAACCGACACCAGGCTATGAATACATCTGTCATTAGCCTTGAGTCATCTACAGCGAAACAGCATGCCGTCACAGGAAGTCACAGACTAATTTGTATAAGTAGGATACAGGAAATGTGGATCCATCAGACGTTTAGTCATGTATATTTAAAAAGCGGTAGCACAAACAATATCTTAAGAGGCCATCACCGGTCATTTCCATCCTACTTCAAAGTTGTTGATTAGTTTTAAACAGATAGAGTCAGACTGATCATTACTCGTATTCATAATCAGTTGTGTAGCTTTGTAGGAGAGAGATATTCTTTTTTGCTTTGTTAAGGAATCAATTTACAGGTAAAGTACAGTATAAACTAGTTAGCCAGCTCGAGGCAGATCATTGTTTATAAATCGATTATATATATTAGAAAGAACTTATATATACTTATGTAAAACCCAAAACAAACTTTTTAAGCCTCACTCAATCAAAAACCTGACATGCCTCCAGTGTGTCCACTGAGGTGCTACTTACTGCAGAGTTTGTTTTTGGCTCCTCCTCTTGGCCAATTTATAGCATTTGTTTCTCTCAGTCACCCTAGCAAGAAGTTAGATAACAAGCCAATGCTAAAAGCTGCCAGCCTCACACAAAATCCTGCTAATTTTTAATTTTCATTGTTAAAAAAAAAACAGAAAGCATGGTGTATTCATATCTCATAAATTATACCGTAGATTTAAATATTTGATCTTGCATTTTGCTCAGATGCACAATTACCAGTGTCACGTTGATTTTAAATGTAGCTGTTTTGCCCTGTGGTAGGCAGAAAAATTAGTACATTGGATTAGCGGGTAAACATGAAGTCTGCTACATAATAAAACCCACAGGCCTCCTCCAGAAGATGAAGCTCATGAATAATGCTGATAAGGCTGTAGAATAATTGACCGAAGAGTGCTGAGTTTGTAGCTACTGACAGGAAACCTCTAGTGAAACCGTGTACAGTTGAATCTAGTTGTAAGTTGAATTTAGCGGGCATGACACCTCTTATGCTGTGCATATGCAGGGTTGTAAGCCAATATGTGTAAAAGAGGAGACAGCATCTTAGCGTAAACAAGAAAGAAGGATTTCATTAAACCGAGCGGCCCGCCATGAATGCTAATTGCATCTTTTGATGGGATGCAGCTTCCCTCTGCTTTCCATGTCTTTGTCTCTGTGAGCCGGAGGGGATAGGTGTGTTATCATGAGTCACAGCAACACAAAGCCATTCTCTCTGGCTCCCTGTACACTGACAGCCTCAATTCAGCCCAGATGTGTTTGCTTTGTTTGTGTACCTCTGTCATTACGAGGCTGCCTTACTTAAGTTCAAAAGCAATCATTCAACCAGGCAATGAATGTGATGCCCTTTAAGTAGTGTGTAATTTGTTTATGAGGGAAACGCCTGGAGCTTTCTTTGAACATTTACTCTCCCACCAAATCAAATAGTAAGAAAGTATAATTTCAAGAATTATAATTCAAATATTTTTTTATTTTCCAGTTAATCAAACATCACAGTACATATAAGAACAGGTAGTTATGTAAAATATCATACATCCTGCAATTTAATGTAACAATAGCTCTCAAATGTTAATAAGTAAACATTTCGGGGAGCTTTTTTTTTTCTTTTACGCAAAATTGATGTTATATTCACAGTTGCAGTGTGCACCACAGCATCTCCTGTGTGGGTGAGAAAAGGAAGTCACACTTATCAGAGAGGTGGTGTGTGAATCACTCCGTTCCTCACACATAGGAATACCAGGTGGAGAAGCAGAGAGCAGCAAAAATATCATATACGCACTCAAATGAAGACACATTTAGCAGTGCTGCAGACTGGCCCGCAAAATCAATCCCATTTTTAGGGATCCACCCTCTAAGATCAAGATCAAGTGTTGCCCCCCTGAAATTGAGTTATACAAGCTGTTCCCTGCGTTCTTGTGAGATCTGTCCAAAACCCCTCAGATTTGAAGGCCCAACCACTCAAGGCAGCATGAGATGCAACTGAACGCCAGTCACAGAAACGGAAATATACGTTAGAGATATTATGGATGGATAATGGCCATTGAATAGCACATACTGAACTGCCAGACCATCAAGGAGTAGCATCCGTTTGCCCTGCAGTAACCCGGTGTCGATCCAGTTGCATCTGCTGGGAGCTAATGGGCGGTCTTCTCCTCTGGGTTGTCACTCAAAATACAAGTTGCGATTCTGTACAGAGAAAAGTGCTACAGGGAAGGTCCTGACGTAGAGACGAGTGGCTTTGTTCTCTCCAAAGCAAATCTGCCTTCCTATATATATCTATATATACAGTATATAAATGTATTAAGACTCACTTTTCTGTCTTCAGTATTGATTAGTTGTGTACTGCTATGTTCTATCAGTGTACTGACTGTATTCTTGTGTAATCTGATGTTGTTGAATCATTTTGCATTTTGTCTGCCACTGTGCTACTGTTAGTTGTTCCAACATTCAAGTCTTGACATAAATGTTTATTTTTTAAGTGGGGTGGGGTTTAGTTTTTTATTGAAATAAGATGTATTTTACACTTAACTGCTGAAGAATATGGTGAAACAATATATATATATTGAACATGTATCAAAAACTGCATCAGAGGAGTGTCAGTTTTGAAATGATCGAACAGGATACATCCTAACGGGCAGTGAGTATGTAGCCGCCAGTTATTTTCAGTCAGTATTTGACTTTGCCCTTAAAGCCATAAGGAAATCAAGAAAAAAGGACATTTTATCAGATTGGTGGCTGTGTCAGGTGATGTAGGGAGCTGGAGGTATGAAGATGAGTTTTCCAACAGCTACTTTACAACAGTTAAAGCAACAACTTTTCTGTCTTTAAAAAAAAAAAGTCAAAGAATATTTTTATAAAAGCCAGGAATGAAGAGAAATGAAGAGATCGATCCACCCACATCACTGAATCCCTGAAACGTGATGGGTTTTGCCTGGATTTGGAGACAGAGGGTAAATAAATCTTCTCAGGACTGCGTCAGTTTCAAGAATACATTGTGAAAACATAATAATTGCATTTTAAAGGTTTTCACATTTACAGCATTAAAAACACTGGGTTTATTAACTACTGATTCACAGATGCGCTGGTCGGTCAATGCCATAAAATCTGAAAGGTCTCGCAGCTAAAATGGAACGGCTTTGCATGGTACGCTTAAGAGCTTCTCCGACTGCAGGATAGGTGCAACCTAGTAGGCATTAAAGACGTTTTAGATAATAAGGAATACTGAACATTTGATTTAATAAAAGATCAAAATTTACACTTTGTTCTGCCTCCATTTTTTTCTGCTGTCTCTCCCTGTTTGCAGAAGTCATCTTCGACAGGAACATGTTCCCATAGTTAGTTGCTTCTAAATCTTTGGGGCTGATGTCTCGTGGGAGTGTTTTAAGGACAAAGCTGTGACATTTTGCCAAAATCGCTGTGACTAATGCTTAGGACTGCCAATAAAGTAAATAGAGTTTTAGGTCACTTGAATTACACCCCCCCCCCCCCGAATTTCCCCAATTTTAGCAACGGCAAGTCTGATCTAAATAGAGTGTATCTTGAAAAAACTCGAACACAACAAAAATGCAGTTTGTGACTGTTCATCATATTGAACAGATTCAGGATACTTCCATTTATTTTAGTATTGCAGACTAGGTAGGTTAAATACAACATGTGCTTATGTAAGCTTGTTGAAATGGCTAAAGGTTCACTGTGCAGTTTTTCTTGCAGATCAACATTGATGGTTTATCACCATCTAGTGGTCAAATTAGGTGGTGTGTTACTGTACTGTACACTGACTACATCTTTTATAACTTATTATACCATTAATAATAAATAGTTTCAGACCTATTTGAATAAATTGTTTTGCTTCAGTTTCAACTAGATAATAGTAGAATACTAATAATAGTAGAAACAAAGTTTTTTTTCTAAAATGTCCTTATGGAACCACTTTTCACAAAGAAACATGAGCATTACAGTGTTCCCTCATTTATCGCGGGGTTTACGTTCCAGAAATAGCCCGCAATAGGTGAAATCCGCGAAGTAGGATT
>JBAJHX010000041.1:9943641-9954582 GCA_037176925.1 Amniataba percoides
AACCTGACAAGCTGAACGCGTTCTGTACTGTACAGGAGACACGGCACGCAGGAGATTGATTGACAACGATCTACCGTACTTCCCTTCCCAACTACTTAAGCAAGTTGTATAAATTACAGATAACACCACCTGGTGTTGAAAAAAAAAAAAAAAAAAAACTGAGGACTACAGAAAAACTTACAAGCATGTCTGAGAATTTGCATAGTTTGAGTAATGCTCTATTAGTATATTAAAATAATAGAAGACACATGGCTACAAGGATCCAAGATTTTTTATTGTTTTGCCATAACATGACTTAGCAGCATGATGAGAAGACTGAGGTATTTTCATATTCTTACACAGGTAATAAACAGACATTTAGTCACATAGAAAAATAGACATCTTGCAAAAATACACACATACGGTAATATTCAGACAATTATTTAATCCTGATGTCATGTGCATAAAAATGTGAAGACAAACAAATGAGGACAGAAGGGAACACACACACACAGGCACACACACACACTAACACACACACACACACACACACACACATTCACACACTCACACTATGCTGGCAGCAGCTGCAGCCTGCACGCAGCAGGCCTCTTCTCCAAGTGGTCTTTTTTAAGGCTGGCCTCTTCATTGACTGTGAAGATGAGAGATAAACAACAACTGTCACCTACAAATGCATTCATTGTCAAAACAAAAACACACAACCAAGCTCAGCTGAGTGTCATTAATCTCTTTTCAGACTTAAAGGAATATATCCACTCACTGTTCAGGAGTCAGACCTTTTCTCCAGACCCCAAGCGAGCACATCCTCGATGTTCTCTCCCTTCCAGGTGAGGAGGCCGGAGCGGGAAGGGGAGGACAGGCGCTGACACTTGGACGTTCTGGATGCAGCGGCGCTGAGGTGCGGTGAGTCATTGTTGCCTTTCTGCTTTTGGGCAACACCTCTGTGGTTGTAGCTTGCCACCTTCTCTTGAATCGCTGGGGCCTTACTTCTGCTGCGGGGGGGCCGGTGAAGAGGGGGACATGGCTTCTTTATATGTGAGAAGGTACCATTCACTTGTCCCTGAGAGGCGGGGACACGTGGCTGGCCTTTTTCATGGAGGGGGGGGTCCCTGACGTATTTGGAGGACTTGTCCTCGCCGCTGTGTGCCAGCTTGGCAGCTTTCTGAGCTGCACCCGCATCTTGCATAACCTCCTCCTCTCTCAGACGACCCCTGCCGGACCGACCAACAGGGCCACACCGCTGGCCTGGACCGAGGCTCACAGAGTTGGAGGAGGAAGGCGGTTTGGTACTGTGAGCATTGTGCTGACTGCTCTTGGTTTCCATTTGTCCAAGTGAGGTAGACTCGAGGCTGAGGGAGCCAGGTTTGGAAGGTTTGGGGCCCTTCCTGACAGGTGATCCTGCAGTTGGAGGCCTGACATGATGTGACCTGAGACCTGATGACACTTGAGGCATCTTCCTGTAAGTTCAAAGAAAAACAAACAAGTGATCAGGATTTCTGTTTCGGCTATTAATACCACTAGGGTAGATAAATACACTAAAAACTTATCCTGGAGTCTCTCATTCAATCATGAAATGTTTTATTTCAGGAATACATTTTTATGAGTATCTGATCAGACTGGCCTTTTCTTATAAGATACTTAAAATTCCTGAATATGAAATGTTCTGTACTTCTAGACATGTGTACTGGACCTCTTCTGGATGTCTCCAAACTCACTAAGAAACTCTTTCCTTCACTTTGCTGTGCTCAACTAGGTGAAATTTCAGCTAAGTGTAGAGTGACCGTGGTTCTCACTTCCACAAGTGTGCGCTGACGTGGTGCTCCAGCATGGCGCCGAGGGCAAACCGCAGGTGGTGCCAACGCCGATCGAAGGTGAAGATGCTGCAACCCAACGTGTGGCATCCAAAAGTGCATAGCTGCAAAACAGAGGCAGTTTTATCAATTCAGATACACTTGTGCGTGCTTTGGTGAGGTAAAGAAATCCACTCCTGACTTTAAACAGTGACTTTAGAAAGAATTCATAATCAAATCCAGGGACACCCAACCTTTTTATTTGTATTGATAAACTAAATTGTGTTTTTCAATCTCTAAATTCATACATGACAACTACTTCAAATAGATTTTTCTTTCCTTTTACACTTTGCTGTCGTGCTGTGTGTTTCTGCACTCACCCCGAGAGGTTTGGGGTGCCAGGGTGTCGCAGGCAGGTCTATGGCTTCCTCCTGCTCATCCCCTTCACTCTCATCACTGGACAGCAGGCTCTGGTTGAAGGGGTAGGGAGGCTGTACCTCCACTTCCATGGTGCTGTCGCTCGCCTCCACTGGAAAGCTTTCTGATGGTTCCCTGGACCTACTTTAGAGGCCAAAAGAGAGAAAACGATGCAGGTTATATGTGGAAAGCAATCACTCAGATAGAAACATAAAAGCCAGATTGTCCCATTTGAATGTTAATCTCCATTATTAACATTCGCAACAAGATTTCTTTTCTCACTTTGTCAAATAAGCACAGTCTTTGTTTCATTCTGGATGCCTGTCATGTTTGCCACTTTCACTCTCTGTTGTATCAACTCGTTTTGAGGCAAAATAAAAGACTCAAATCTAAGCAGATATACTTTTGTTCAACAATGTGTCATTACTCTGCAGCACTGTAGTGACACTGTAAGCATGTAATTATGTTATTTAGTTTTATGTCATTGTGCCCTCTTTTATCTAAGCTCACGATTCAGATAATTGCAACCTCATCTCCGGCAACAATTTCTATGCTGATCCTCCCAAATGAACTTTGGTTAATATAGAAGAAGAAAAAACATATTTCACACCTGAAATTGTGACAGTTGCTGTTGAAGCTGTATTTACTGCCCTGAGTTGTTATTTTCTCTTCAAACGCCTCCCAGTGTTGCTCTCTGTCTTTTGATTTGACAGGAGGCTGTTCCATATCTCGACACGCTGAAGGTGTTCGCTGCTCTGCTGCCAACTGATCAAACGTCTTAGTCCTTAATGTTTTCTGCTGCTGGTGGATGGAATCACTCTGAGTAGAGAGAACAACACGAGAGAGGACAAAAAAAAGAGGCATCACATCCAGCAACCCCAAGAAATAACAAATCCAACGTTTAAGGCAAAAGACTAATATCTCGGTATGTGATAATGACCAACAATAACAATACTGATAACTATGTTGGATAAAGAGCTGTGACATGGCACTGAGAGATTACATTGCATATGAGCTCCAGGCTGCACAGCTTCTTCCTCTCTGGATCCAAAACGCCGCAGTTTTTGTTCAGGTCACATTCTTTCTCTGTGGGAGAGAAAGCAAACACAGTAGTCAGTGAGCAGCAGCAGGACACAGACAGTCAAGATAATCCATGTTTACAAAGATCACAGAGAAAAGATGGTATTTTCTCCCAAAACAATATAGCAGACAACAATTCTGCACAAAATCTAATTATACTTTAATGTCAAAACTACTACAAAAGGGCAGTGCGCTCAGTGTTTAGGGGCCCTGGACAGCTAAGAGACATGGAAGAAAAGCAGCAACAGATGTGAGCGGGACACTTACTGCTGGTGTTTCTGTAAATACGGCTGTACGTTCTCGATCCCCGCAGAGGATTGTGACACTCGCTGGACTGCCCGGCTATGGGCTTCTGCGCAGAGGCTCTCTCTGACGGAGAAGCGGACAAAGAAGTGTGGCCTGGGGGCAGAGGCGCCGAGTGCCACGGGGGAACCCTGGGCCGAGGCGTGGAGGAGGAGGAGGAGGAGGAGGAGGAGGAGGAGTGGTGGTGCAGGAGGGGAGGCTGCTCCGGAGGGAACTTCTCCACTGAAGGGAAACTGCGGAGGTAGTTGGGGAAGAAAACCTCAGTTACTTGCGCATACAGCTGAGCCTTTGCACATTATGATTCAATACATGATTCAGGTTTGTGCAATGGCATAAAAACTGCACAGCATTTTGTTAAGACATAATTTGCACACACAGCCTTTTTAATGCTCTGCCAGATGAAACAGGATGTGTTCTTTAAAACAATCGACAAGTTTACTATCTCCTGGGTGGACAAAATTAAGCTTTTCTGTGTTTAAATGACATAAAAATCTCACAAAAGTACCTCAATGCCTCCTTCTGGGCGGGCCTCTGCTGGTGGACAGATAACGCTGCAGAGGGGGGAGCACTGGCTTCAAGACACCTGCCACCTTTCTGCCTCTCTCTAGGCGAGGGGAGAGGCGGAGGAGGGCGGGCAGGGCGAGGTCGCTGCTGCGGAGCCAAGGCAGAGGGCTGGCCGGGCGTCTTGGCGAGGGCGCCGTGACGCCTCTCGCAGTGCTTCTCAAAGGCCTGAGGCTTCACCACCTGCCCACACTGGCCGCAGACCACCAGGTAGACGTCGTCGTGCGCCGGGCAGTGGCCGTATATGTGCATATCTGCAGAGAGGAAAGCAAAAAAAACACAAAAAGGAGTTTGGGTGAAACACACGTCCTGAGCCCTGAGGAGAGACAGTGAGTGCACCCAGTGGTTCACCTTCTTTCCTGAGGGTCATGGTCTCAGAGCAGCTCCTCACACACTTGCTGCTGTCTTCAGCATTGGGCCCCGCTGCATGAAAGGCAGAAACAATCAGCAGGAAATATCAAGATTAGGCATCCTAACAGACTTTCTACCAGCAGGAGGGTTTCTGATCTGGGCAGCCTTTTGTGTGCAAAACCCGGAAAGAGTCAGTATCCAGATTTGAGGGGGGGGGGGTCTCTCCGGGTTTTACTCATACATTTTTAAAGTTACCCAGATAAAACTTCCTCCTGCTGCCTCTCATCCACCTCCACACACGCCACTGTTTTCTGCTCTCAGCTCGCCGGACAAATCCCTCTTAAGCGGAGTTGTTGTGTTTGGTGTGACAGCGGCTGACCGGCGGACGCTCGCGGCGCGTTCACCTGCCGACAGGTGAGCGGCTCGCGGTGTGTTTACGGTCCGGTGTTTTTTTTTTTTTATCGCCGCGCTGCAGCACGCGGAATAAACTGCTATTTGACCGTGTTTGTTGTTTGTTGCCGGTGAACCCGCACTAGGACCCAGCGGGTCTTTTGTTTGGGTCGCCCTTCTGTCTGTGTGCCTGTAACAAACAATAAATCACAGGTTGTTGACGCCGCAAGAGGATGAAACGCGGGTCCGAGGGCGGGGAGCGCGACTCACCGTCAGATGGTAAAATATTCACCCGCTCCGCCCAACAACTCCAGTTTAATCCCACAAAATCGTCGAGATTAGGATTTCGCCGATCCAAAGCGGCCATTGCTGCTCTTGCGCGCTCACGAGGCGACACCGTCAGGTCGCGCGCGGCACGCCCACGTCACGGAGCTCGCGGCCGCGGACGAATGACACCACGCGATGTGATGGAGAGATATGTGTGTGTGTGCAACGTTACTCATAGTAACAGCCTGATTCTGTCTGAAAAGGACAAAGTGAACTGAATTCATTGCTCCCATTAACTCTCATCAACCTTCATTTTAATAATATTCTGGATCATTCATCTAAAACTAATATGAAAAGGTTTTCATTTTCTGATTCTTGTCTATTAAATGCAAAAAGATCAGCGAAAAAAATACATCACCATTTCAAAAAGCTTGAGGTGATGGCCTGTTTTGTCCGACCAACAAACCAAAACCCAAAATATATCAAATTTGCAATAATATTAAAGCGTAAGAGTAGATCATCTTCACATTTAATGAGCTGACTGTTTGATAAAGCATTTTTTCCCCATAGTTCAGTTCTAGAGATCTGCTCTCAACAAAGACTGGAGGGTTATAAGCACCGTCATTTCAACCGCAGTGAATTTAAATATTACAACATACTTGCAAGATAAACAAATTAAGATCATATAAAGTGAGTTACATAGTACCGGTCAGTTTGTGTACAGTGTTCATGTTCACATTAAAGTCTGAAGGTTTTTTTTTTATTACAGATTCAGAAACAGGCCACAAGAGCGAGGATGTAGCTCAAATTTGACTGAAGTTCAGGAGGCTTTTTTTGTCTGCCACCTGGTGAGTGTCAGGCTGTACTGCATGTTAGCAGGCTCATCAGCACAGATGACTGTAACTCAAGACAGCAGCTCGTCAAATGTGAGGAAAAAGGAAGTGTCATAACTAATTACAGTCCACTTTGTGAATAGTGTGCGTCTCGTGTGTGAC
Organism: Amniataba percoides; assembly: GCA_037176925.1. Lineage (NCBI taxonomy): Eukaryota > Metazoa > Chordata > Actinopteri > Centrarchiformes > Terapontidae > Amniataba > Amniataba percoides. The sequence continues at coordinate 9,949,796 of JBAJHX010000041.1, forward strand.
AGGTGTCAGATCTCGTGCACCTGATGACAACATTGTGTACAGTGTGTGCATCCACCAGTGAAATCAGACACGCTACAACAAATCCAGTTCTTCCTCTTTTTTTTTAATGATGCACAGCATTTCACGTTCACGCAATAATCTTCCCGCACCGTAACATGAACTCCAGTCTTATCTGTATGACATTTTATGTCGACAAAGCTGCGGATCAGTCTCGAAACTGTGAATCAAGCAAGGCTATAACAACGTAGAAAAATCATAATGATGGCAGTAACAGAGAAAAACAGCGCGCCTTCCCTTGTAACAGAGTGGAGGTAGAAGCCGGGCAAAAGCAAGAAAAGAACAGCATACAGTTAATTAGTAACAGGTTAGGAATCAGTCAATTGTTTATGGAAAACTAAACAGCATGTAACAACTAGCTAAGGTTATGCAACTGAAAGTACATTGACTTTGAAATGCTATAGGACTCTTCTTAAATGTTTTCTCAAAATGCTTTCAATTTAAACATTATAAAAAAACAGGACAAAGAGAAAAAAAACAAAAACACTAATTCAGGTTAAACATCACAAATTCTAGCGAATTAGTGTAATAATCTTCAATGTAAAGTTCATCGAGTGAACAGATACATCCACGACATTCAACTTAATACTCAGCTGTTCTTCCACAGTGACATGATGAGGCGCCACAAAATGTAACACAATTTCTTTCACACATTATAAATAATCTCATATTGGCAACTGAAATAATTTTTTCCCATGATCCACTATTTAACATTCATTGTAACTAGACTCTTTGATGCTCACACTGTGTTTTAGGATTGGACTAAAATTTGCTTTCAACGACACTCTAGACTTGTCTAGAACTTCAAGTATTCAGTATTTGTAAGGTGTTTTATCATGCGTACACTCAATAGCCCTGAGTTGTTGTTTTTTTAAGTAAATGCTGAAGGCAGAAGTGACTTATGGCACAAAAATACTGCTGGCAGAGAAATGTTGATGCTCGATTATGATTTATCACCAACAAGGCAGTACAGTCCACATCTGCAGTACCATCTGATATAAGGGACACTTTGTTTTGGACACCTATAACCATGTTAAAACATGCAAACTGAGAATGCCATTCCTGCACTGATTTTACTTTGAACAACTCAAATTTTTGTTTCTGAATTGTATTTGAGATAATATATATAAAATTAATACATAGCAAAACAAGCGTTAAGCTTTGGAGATACATACCGTGTAGTCTACAGTATTTTTTCTTTGAACAATTAGTACCGAAATTACTCATTCAATGACACTACATGTTAGGCAACTTTTAAATGAGGATGCTGCGCAGTTAAGATGGCCGAACTCCCCCTTCCACATCTGCAGGCTGGTTGGCTGATTTGTGGAAAGGTGTTTCCTTGTAAATGAACCAACAGTTGCCACCCCACAGGATGAGATTAAGAAAACCGAAAATCTGCCAATGAATAAAACAAAAGTCAAACATCCCGGGCTGTGTACACAAAGGTTTCAGCTTGTCTGGAAAAAGCTAATTTGTGTGCAACTTACCACGGAGGCGTTGAGTCGGCCCATGTGAGGCTTTGCACCTGGGGTGCAAGTGTTGTTTGAACAAACTGTAACCTGACTCACGATGGTTTCAGGACTAGTGGCCCACTTCACATCGGACAAGCCTTTGGCCCAAGCAGAGGATGATGTCAACCACATGAAGGTGAAGATCGCCGTCACCACCAGGTCCTTGGAGAAGAAAGATTATTAGTAAAAAAATGTTTTAAAAATCCTACCACAGGTGCTTTCTGGGATGGAGACTAACAAGCACAGTGTTCCTTAGCTGTTTGGGAACCGCACCCTTCCCACTGTTTCATTTGCACAACTCTGTTAGATGCACTTCCTCTGACCTCTAGTTGGATTCCAGGATGAGGTGGACTGCTTGAAGTCCAGCAGCTCATATCAGACACAAATGCTTGCACGCAAAGCGTAACATTTAAATATTGTCTGCATAGATAAAACTAAATTAACCCATTTAGATTAGTGGCACCTCCACTGAATTTGCACAGCAGCTCAACGAATCCAACACTTTTCCTGCTTCAAATACAATTTCCACACCGTGTAATTGCAGCTTGCCCCATTTCTAAACTTTTTGTAGAAGTAGAGGAGGACTTGGTTGAGCGCAGACATTTCACAAAAACTGAAAAATATGGAGAATCCAGACATACATACCACAATGGGGCCGCGGCTTGATTCCCTGTACACGTGCTGGTAGCCCAAGTAGAGGACAAGTGTGACAATGCAGTAGAGAAAGGCAAACACTGCGATAGAGACGTAAAACTCTGCCGAGGACGAGTGGTCTCCAACCAGGTACAAAGAAGTGGTGCTGGTTTTATTGACGATGCATTCAGGAACATTGTAGGGGTGCTGCATCAGCCTGTGGAAGCACAGAACACCTTTGATTATGACAATCCCAAAAAGAAGTAAACACACACTACTTGTTTCCACGCTGTGAAAAGCTGTTGGTGTTTGTTTGCTCACACACACACACACACCTGAATGGGTAGTTAAAATATGCCTTGATCTCTTCACTGTCTTTCCCCTGGCATTTGATGTTGATGCTGGACGAGCCGCTGTAGCCTCCGGCTGTCGCAAAGGAAAATATGGAGAACACCTGCAGCCGAGAGATAAAGAGGAGACTCGTGGGCATGTGAGGAAAGTGCTGATCCAACTGTCACACACACACACACACACTTCCTATTTACGCAACACGTTTTTAGACAGGAAATCCTCATCTTATTCACAGGGCATCTCAGTTGAGAATTCACAGCTGTAGTGTGTCCTCAAATTCAAAAAGCATACAAAATGGCCAAATCTAGTAGCTGTAAACCGAGAGTGCAAAGTTGGACCTCCAAAGTGAACGCAAACAAACAACACCTGTGTGCAAGTGAGAGCCATCATACTGCGGTGCAGAACATCAACATGAACAGTCTTTTTCTACATCCAGACAAACCACTTTGAGCCACATCAGCATCCCTTTCTGGCCTGATATCTCACTGCGTTGATCTGAGCTGCAGATAAAGCTGGACTTGACAAACTTGTGTCCACATACCATGTTAGAAACGCTGCTGCAGCTTCTCCAGCCGCGCAGAGTCACAAGACAAACATCATAATCAATTCGTAGGGTGTTTTTTTCCCCCACCCTTTGGCTACAAGAGATGGACAGACAGTTCACATAGCCCTAAAGACACCCCGCCATAGGCCATATGGTAAAGAAAAAAAAGAGAGAGAAAATACGGGGCAGAAAAACAAACTCACCCATTCGAGCAGACGAATGAAGGCCAGAGGCTCCTTCAGAGGTCCCAGGTCGAGACTGAATCCAGAAGTCAACACTTTCTGAAGAGAAATAAAGACACGACGTTAGGCGAGAAAAAGGGCGCAACGCTGCGAAGAAGACGCACGCAAAGAAAAAAAAGGTGTGTTTGCCCCAAAAAAGAAAACATCCCTTTTCATTGTGCGCCATAATAAAACCAGCTTTCTCTCTTCCGGTCTGCGCTTGTTACCTGGGCGACGGATTCCATCGTCGGTCCGGCAATAAAGTCGGTTTAGTCTCGATAATGGTGGTCTCCCTTGAGGTTTCCTTTCCGTGGTCTTCGGGGCTTGTCAAACTTTTCTCCTCCAACTTCAGCGAGCTGTAGTAGGGAGCACGTGACCGCTGACGTTAGAGCGTCGCGAGGGGCGCTGCTGGGCCGGAGAGAGACTGAAGATGAGGCGCGAGCGTGTCTGCGGATCAGCACGCGGCACCGTGTGGGGTCTGTGCGTCACATGCCTCAGTGTATGAAAAGTCAAAGTGTCCGAATTGTGGCTCAAAAGAAGCCAATCACTTTCATCTGTTTTGGGCTTGCCCTGTTATAACCATATTTTGGCAAAAGATCTGTACAGAGCTAAGAGCTATTTGGGGTCAAAACTGTTTTTTGGCTGGGATGAACTTCTTTTTGGAATATCAAACTCATCAGCGACAAATATGAAGACTAAATATCTTTTTGAGATACTGAGTGTAGCAGCTAGGAAAGCAATTACTAGGAAGTGGCTTAGACCAGGCAGCCCATCCATAGAGTACTGGTACGATATCATTTACGAAATTTATGTAATGGAAAGAATTACTTTTTCTATAAGGCTACAGAAAACTAGATTTGAAGAAAATTGGGAACTATGGAAAACGTACATCTCTCTAAGGCGCCCCTGCATTACAGGAGTTTATATTGCCTTTTATTTACTCATTGCCTGTTTTAATTTTTCTTTCATTTTACATGTAATTTACTAATACTTGGAAAGTACCCCCGCCCCCCCTTTTTCTTTTCTTTTTGTTTTCTAACAGTGAATGAACACCTCAGGTACGGTGTTTGCCTGTGTGTTTTACAGGTATATTGTTATAATTCATAACTGGAAAATGAATCACCCTGCGGTAGTGATTTTATTAATGTGACTGCGGTGTGATTTTCAATAGACACTTAAAAAAAAAAAGAAAAGTCAAAGTGTCCGTATACGCACAATATGGAGCACTCATTATGTGACACGTAAGCACTTAATGTGACCTCCGTCCTGAACAATGATATTAAGAAATGAATGAACGAAGGGAACAGGAGCAGACGGGCAGGAACAAAACGGGCAGGAACAAGGCAGGCAGGAACAAGGTAGGCAGGAACACATGGACTAACAAAGACTGGTCAAAATACACAGACTCGGGAAAATACACAGACGACGCGACAGAGAACAAAGGAAACAGACCGGTATATATACACT
>JBAJHX010000041.1:9954682-9966526 GCA_037176925.1 Amniataba percoides
GAAACAAAACCAAACAGGGCAGGAAGGCAAGACAGGGAGACAAGGCACAAGAAACAACAAAATGCAAACCATGACAGCTAAACACATATAGTCCTAAGGAGTGCAGAATGGCACAATTATGTCCACTTTTATCATCACATAATTCACACTTTATTGTTCACAGGCTTTACACAGACATAATTAATCATACACATAGTACATATTATAATATTCTTTGCACTTTCAGGTGCTTTTGCACTATGTGTACCACAGCCCCATATACACAGCTGATAATCTGACCTGTATACAGACCACTCATTCTTGTAAACATTTAAGCTTAAATATATCTATATACTATTATTTTAAGAAGAGAAGATAAAGTTTTTCAATCTCACACTTCATAGGTCATAGGTGCCCAATAGTAAGGCATATATGAAACGAGCATACAAAAATATGTATATAGTAAAATACAGAAGACATAAATGACTTAAGTACCCTATATCCCTAAATACACTATGATACAAATAAATACACTACAATAACAAAGTCATAATGGCAGTCATAATCAGATGTGAAGATCAGTCAATGCACTTTCCTGCCAGCAATATGGCTATTTCTAGGATATCTCTTTTTTCACAAACTGTAACTCTAAATATGCTAAAATCCACCTAATAATAGTCTTTGTTGTGTAAAATGTTCAGAAGTACTTTCTGTGTGTAAACTGACTGGTAATTACTTTTCACTAGAGGTCGCCATAACCCCCCCACCCTCAACACACACACACACACACACACACACACACACACACACACACTGTATGGGCACAACTGATCCTTTTTATACAACACAAGTTTCCCATGACTCCCATCAAGGTAGGCTGAACTCAGTCACACACTGGCTGTCTGTGTATTTCTCTCACTTTGGTTCAATGGAAATGCATTTTCTTGGGTTGATTAAACAGGGAAATGTAGGTATGCCATGTTTCCTCCTTGAGTTTGGATACCTTCTCTCAACTCAACATGAACAATGATCTTAAGAAAAGGCCAAAAAGGAAAATCTGGGTCCTTGTAGAACAGCACCGTTCCCATCCTGACAGACTACATCTCGAAGGAATAAGAGTGGCTTTGTTCTCCACCATCTAATAGTTGACTGGGCTGCCAGGGGGGAGGGGCTGCAACTCCATTGTACAGTCCCTTTGGTGGAGGAATGCTGCTCTACAGATCAAATTGTTTGGCTTTTTGAGTGAATCTGGGAATCAGATATACACAGGCAGGAGTTAGTCTGTGCTAAAAAAGATGTACATGTTTCTGCAAGTTATATTTGACATTGGTTTCAGGGCACTTGTCCACCCACTGAAACTTGTTTAACAGCTTTTTGTTTTTGGTGGTGATGAGATGACACCCTTTTTATTGCTGTTGTAGGCTTGAAAACTTGTTGGACTGGTTGTGCCACACCAAAGTAGGCTAAACATGAGAATAATTAAATACTCAGCATGACAGTCTGAGCAGGTTCCTCCCAGCAGAGTTTCAGTTACTTCATGAACATGACGAGGCAACAATTTCCCATCCAGCCCAACAGGAGGTTTACAGTAGAGATGACCTTGCACACTTACAGGGAAACCTTATACAGCTTATACTCATGCCTGGACTATAGCTTGCAGTTTGTGGTTTGAATCTGTTCAGCCATGGCAGCTACGGGTATTGGATTTTTTTTCCTGCAACACATGACCAGTAGTCACGGGTTTGTTATGACCCAGTGTCCTATCACATGAACACATTTAATCAAGGACACAATATGACTCATTTCAACGAGCAAAATGATTTAATATAATAAGAATAAGAATGCTTCAGTGTAAAAAAAACATGCACTGTAATGGATTTACAGAGGCTGAGACCATATAATAGAAATGTTAGTCTTTCTGACTATGATGACCACAGTCAGAAGCTCATCCTGCAGCCATTTCTTGTAAAAGTGACACTGCAACTCCATGACATAATTTACATACTTTATTTAATAACCTGTGTCAATGAATATGTAACTTTTTCTGTGAAATATATACAATTAAAAAGAAACCAACAGATGTTTATTACAATTCATTGTACCATGGTGTTTCTATTGTGTTTCCAAATGCAATATTACCTGTTTCGTCTTCCAATATTATTGTTAACGTATATTTGCATAAAAAGAGAAATTGAAATACTGTATGTACATGATTTCAGTTCATAGATGGCAAGACCACCTCATTGATGGAGAGATTATTCAGATTCAGTGCCATTTAATCTCTTATTTGAGCCCTCCAGCGTCATACTAGATCCAGATGTTTAATCCCTGACAAAGAAAACCGTAGCACAAGAGAAAATAAATTATTGCTTTATTCATCACATAGCACATACTGTATATGTACATATATATTTAAACGGAAATGTTTTGTGGAAAAAGAAGACAGCTCTGAATAGATAACACACACATACATCTGATGGTTTGGGAACATTAAAGGAGGGGGTAAAAAAATTATACAAATGTAGGTGTGCTTTATTTAATATTTTTTCTCAATTTCTAAGTCAGCTATTGGGCTTATTAGTTTTTGGATGACAGAGCCTGGTGGGTGGGACTTATGGGACAGTGCAAATTGATTATGAAGGTGCAATTTCACCGTTGTTACTGCATGTGTAATATTGCTGTCAACCTTGAATATTTTAAAAAACGTCCCAGAGAGCCGATAGTGGGCGAAAAAAAATCAGAAAAAAAATCATGTTTAATTGAACTTCAGTCTGGATGGAGTTCCGTGATAGTATTGCTCAACCTACCTAGACGGGTTTTGACATCTAATTATGCGGCTCCTCTGTTTGACCCCGCCCCTTTTCGGAGTTGAGCCAATCATATCGCCGGATAGGTGGACCGAGAACGCAGGCGCAGCCAATCGCAGCGGCTCCTCTCCGCATAGACCCGCAGACACAATTGGCGTGATAGCTACAGTGTATTATGTTGGGGTAAGGAGTTACAACGCGAATAATTGGTGTTAAACCCTCCGGTTCATTCGGGAAAAAATTGCAAGGTGTTGCTTTTTTGTTTCCTCTTTCGTTTGGCTCGTTTTCCCCCCAGCGGTGCGCAGAGACGCCTGAAGCCTTTCGGGTCGCTCGGTGTTTTCAAAGCCCGAAATAGTCGCTGTCAGGACTACTGTTTTGTTGATGTCATCCGCGGCAGAGCTGAGCGACCTTCAATTTCTACCCAACACCGGGAGATAAACAAAGACTCGTTTCGGGGTTTTTCTGTCCCCCCCCCCCCTCCACCACCACTCTGTCTTTGTTTAGTTTTCTCTTCCAGTGACACCGGCGACCAGGATGGGACTTTTGCATCCCTGCGTCCTGCTGCTGTTCGTCTCCACTCTCGCCGCCGGGTCGGATTTTAAGGCCGGCGGCTCCAGCAGCCCCCTCGGACAGTCGGTGTTCGTGAAGCGGTCGCACATCGAGGAGAAGGCGGCGAGGATCGTCCGGAGGGCTCTGCCGGCGCGGTGGCTGTCCTCGGCGGCGTCGGCGAGCCACCAGAGAGCGCGGAGGAGCGCCGAGCAGGGCGACTCCTGCAAAACCCTGCAAGGATACGACACCAAGTTAGCAGACAACACCCACCGTGTAAGTTAACCAAACTGGAGGAGGGGGGGGGTGTTCTGTTACTCCTCGCATGTCTGACAATTAAACGAGCGTGATGCGCAGGTGCTAAACCAGGTGCACGGATGGGCCTAATCAGCTATTCAGTGTAAACCAAGCCTACTGATGTGGCTGTTTTTTTTCCCACTCACCTGAGCAGCCCCGAAGCTCACAGAGGATATTTGCACCGTAGATGTGTTTTTTGTTGTTTTTTTATCATGGAGAAACGAAAATTGCACCATCAAAGCATTGTGCAAAATGTCTACTCATCACTAATGCTTTTGCAGAGTGCGAGTTCTGGTTTTTCCCACACCTTTCCCTTCGGCTCAAGCAGCCATTAAACGCACCTTCCTGCCCTCCTGCTGGCAGCCGGTGCTGGACTGTCATTATGATGTTTCTCCTTTCACATTTGGTGCAGTGACAGTCAGTGTAGTGAAACAGCAACAACGCCTCCACCCTCTTCATGCTTTAAGACCTACGCAGGCTCCACTAAAGCACTGCCAGACCGGTTTACCTCTCAGTTGCTCCACTAATGGCTATGACCTATATGTCATTCTTCTCAAGGATGCAGCTGTAGTCTCTACTTTTCTGTCCTCTGCCTCTCAGAGAGTGAATCTGCCTGAATGTTGAGGCGAAATTGGCCCAGGGGGGAGTCCATGTGACTGGCTGTGCGGTAGTTATTTTGAAATTTAAAGCTGTGTTTGTGTGGTAGTGAGAGGAGTCTGTCAGGCGGGGAGTCTGTAAGGGCGCACAGAGGCTACAGTGTTTACTTTTGTTGTGCACTTAATCCTGTATGGGAGACAAGTAGGCTAAATTTGGGCTCTCCACATGTGGGTTAATGGATTTTCACAGCTTCAGCACAGAGTTTGTCTCTGGAAGAGTGGGCGCCCGAATCATTGCGGCCCATGCAACACCTGTGCAACGCTCTCCTCAATACGAACAGGAAGTGGACCTCAGCAGAGCCCTGTGCTGCTTATTTGCCTAGCTCCTCATGGCCATGTGATCAACTTTGCATTGCAGTCCTTGTATACTTGGCCTCGGTAATCTAAAGTCGACAGAATTCCTAGAGGCTCAGCTTCGTCATTCCCCCTGAGGTTGCTGCTGCAGGTCCCGCTGGTGCTGGAGCTGCTTACAGCATGAACTGTTGAAAAAGACCTGCGTTAAACAGTCTGTCAGCGCTCGCAGGGTTGTAGAATAATAGGGCCTCTTACAGGGTTTCAGGAATCAAGACTTTTATTTCTGTGGTAATTGGACGTCCCTTTGAAACCGAAAGCAAAGGCATTTTTGTCAGAGCCACAATGTCAAATTGATTTGAATCCTGACCTCTGTTTTAATGTGGTATTCAGTGGTTGTATTCAGAGGTCTGGTGAGAGCGATTGGCTTGGAGCCCTGTGCTCACTGAAATGCTTTTCTGGTCTGATAAATGGTGCTTCACTTTTCACACATTGTCATCTATGCTTGAACACACGCTGAGGGGAAATACGGTGCCAGTCAAAGCAAAAGCGCAGTCTGGAGGCCAAATTCACAAATAGGTTTTGACTGCAGTTAAAAACTGTGCGGTCACTTCATGTAGTGAAGTCAGTCACAAACTGCTGTTCCCCTCATGATTTATTATCAGTACCACAGTTATTTGGATATACACCTCAACCGGGAGCTGTGATTTTTTTCATGTTTATTTGAAGTGTATTTTACATACATGAACATGCTTTTGCTATTTTTTTTTTCCAGTATACCTTCAATGACCTGAGCGGGTCGGTGTCGCTGGCCTGGGTTGGAGACGGCACAGGGGTGAGTGTTATGTTGTTTTTAATTGGCACCTAACATGCTTCCCGTGCAGTACTGTCCCACTGCGACATGAGCAGGACAAACTCGGCTGGATTATTCAGTGAGCTGTATGAAAGTGAAAGGCTTGTCTGCCTGCAAAGGGACCTATACATTACATAATGAGCTCCCTCACATCAGGGTCTCATGTGCATTAATAAATGATCCATTTTCCACTTTCCTCAAGCTGAACCGTCTTTCTCCACAGGTCATCTTGGCTTTGACCACTTTTCAGGTGCCCTTTTTCATGATAAGACTCGGGCAGTCCAAACTCTATCGAAGGTAGCTCTTATGATCTTACCTGTCAGAAAAAGTACATGGTTTGCATCTGATTTCCATTTAATTGTTGCTGCAACCTCTTTTACTGCCAGTGAGAACTATGGCAAGTCCTTCCAGGATGTGACCAACCTCATCAACAACACCTTCATCAGATCAGAGTTTGGCATTGCTATTGGCCCTGAGAACTCTGGGAAGGTAAGTCATGTCCTCACCGAATGTTCTGGTTGTGAATTCACCACATCTTCATCTGGAGTTTTTTTTTTTTTTTTAATGTACATGCAGTATAAAGATCTATGAGCGCCTCTCCGTCTGGTATGGTTTCAACAGTTTGAACTCTGGGCTCTTGCAGGTGATCCTGACAGGAGAAGTGTCTGGAGGTCTTGGGTCCAGGATCTTTGTCTCAAATGACTTTGGACGGAGTTTCACCCACCAGGACTTGCCCTTCATCCCCTTGATGCAGATCACATACAACCCGGACAATTCCAATGTGCTAATGGTCCTTAGCAACAGCGTAAGTAGTAAATGTTAAAACTCTGGATTTTGTTTGGAAAGTAACCAATTTTGATGAAAGTTAGGCTGTCTTTATGAACATGAAAGCACCAGTACAGGTTAGTAGAAATCACTTATTTAAAATAGCCAGTGACCTTTTCCATGGCCGTGACCTCACTTCCTCATAGCCGTGCTGGTCAATCATTTTTTTTGTGTTTGCACAGAGTACATTTATTAACATGTTTATGGGCAGCTACAGCAAACTGAGTTCTTTGTGTAAACAGAGGTGTCATTGCAGATAAAACTGAGTTCAATTAAAAAGTCTTTTTCTTCTAACCTCAGAATGAACTGTGGCTGTCTGAAGATTTTGGGAGCAACTGGAAAAAGATCCAAGACATGGTGTGTCTGGTGAAATGGTAAGAGATGAGAAGAGCTGAGGATATTAGCACCTTTGTCGGGTGCTCATTAAACAAACAGTGGCGTTATTCAATATTCCCAAGTGTTTGTGTCTCAGGCAGAGCTTCCTCGTCAGTGAGATTAGGAAGGAGTGGTGTGGCATGTAGCAAAGATTTCAAGAAGTGATATGGTGTCTGTTAGTATGTCATGAAGTATTTTCTGTAGTTCTAGTTCCTCCAGCATGGTAATTATGCCAGTAATGGACAACACTGGAGTTTCCCCTCTCTTTATTGTACTTTATATTCGATCAAAGCAAATAATGTTTTGCCATGTTTTGACTACTTCAGAGTTGTTGCTGTTAAGTAGCTGTTCCTCACAGAAAGTAAATAGATTTTCCATAATATTAATTTGTCTGAGAGAAACACATCTGTAGTTTTTCCTCCTAAGACTTTTATTATTGTTGCACCTTTGCAAAATAAGCAGTAAAACTTTGCAGCAGTCAGTGACTCTTCAATTAGCTCTATTGTGGCACTGGTGTTGTTTTAAGGGGCACTTCCTTGTAGGTACTGCTTATTTATCTTGGCAGCTTTAAATGTATTTTTAGTCTCAGTGGTTTTAAGCCTGGTTTTCCAGGAGAGAACTGTATGTACAAAACAGTCTTCTTGAAACATAACCTTTTATTACTGTCCCAAAGACACTGATCTAAACAGACTCCAGAAAAATGGGTCATTTTCAACTGGGGCAGGAGCCTTCTGAAGCCCCAACACAACACTCAAAAGAAAGTACATATTTATGAAGGGCACGGCTGCATGCTGGTTGTGTTTGATAAGCCATGTCATGTGATAGTTACTTTTTCAACAAAGCAAAACCTCTTATGGGAATAGATGGAGAATGCTTTAAGAATCCTTTATTAGCCCCAATTTACTTCTTGATGCAGGAATGCACCTCTTTGTTTCTCATCCTGATTTAGTTATTTATTGAGATGTAAGCACACAGAGAACTGTCACATCCTTATCAACAAAGACGTCTTTTATGCAACATAACCTTGACTCCGATGACTCAAATGTGTGCATCTGCTAATCTGAAATTCTTGTTACTTTTTTCTCTGACTTGCAGGGGAAGGAAAAATGCCATCTTCTTTACAGCCAGCCTCAATGGATCCTGCAGTAAGTGATCTCTTCTTTAAGCAAAACCTGGAATGGAAAATCAGTATCTGTAATTTGTGTGTGTACGTGTAGGTTGCTGAGGATGTCTTGCATCTGAATGTTTTTATTCTATTTATTGATTAAGTGGATTCAGATTGAATCATGAATTAAAAAATATAATGGCAAATGTTATCAAGGTAAGAGATGACCTGGCAACATAAAGTTGATATAGTTATTGATGTCTGTACCCCTTTTTTATGATTTAATATACACTAATATTATTAGTGTATATTAAATCATATCAATCAATCAATAATATAAATTCTATGACATATTTATCTTAAATGTAACTGGTAGTAACACTTTTCACAAATGTTTTGCAGTTGATTTGTAAGTTGTTGTTTTGCTCCCCCCCCCCCAGGCGATCGGGGAATGCTGGAACTGAGGAGGACAACAGACCACGGTAAAACCATCAAGACTATTGCCAATAAGATCTACTCCTTCGGCCAGGGTGGACGCTTCCTCTTTGCCTCTGTAATGACAGGCAAGGTTAGTATACAGTCAGTCCAAATCATGGTTGTTTAAACCTTTGTCTAGTAAGAAGAATCTTTAGTTTGCTTAGTTGAGTCTACACATTTGAAGCCGTAATGGTCAGAATCTGCATGAATGGTTTGTCAAAGTTTAACCAAGTTCATTTGGATCAGAAAATTATTCTCTAAACTGTTCTTTTTGCCTTTGTTCACTGTGTTTCTGTCCATCTCCGTCTTTTCCTTTCTTTCCCTTCTCTTCCTCTGCAGGGCACTCTAAGGATGATCCACGTATCAGTGGATCAGGGGGAGACGTGGAACATGGCCCAGTTGCCCCCCGTTGGTCACGAGCAGTTCTACTCCATCCTGGCAGCGAACGATGAAATGGTCTTCATGCATGTGGACGAGCCAGGAGGTCAGTTCACACTTTATATCATGTAGCATTTGCAAGGTAGTTTGTCATCAATGCATTCTTTTAAATGACTGTGAAATCCTCCATCTGAATTTTCTCTACGTGTTTGAACCGATTTTCTTTCCTACCTCTTTCTACATACAGATACAGGATATGGCACCATTTATGTATCAGATGACCGGGGCACTGTGTACTCCAAGTCCCTGGAGCGCCACCTTTATACCACTACGGGGGGCGATACAGACTTCACCAACGTCACCTCTCTGCGAGGAGTTTTCATCTCCAGTGTCCTGGCAGAAGGTAGCTCTGTTCATGTGCTCTGTGCTTAGACAAAGGAATAGCAACACATGCCCGTACTCAAATTCCCCTCAGAAAACACACACACGTATGACTTCTCCATTACATACCAGAGGGAGGGTGTTAGGTAAATATTTGATTAGCTGTTCAGTGTTAGATGTGCTTTTGTCTGAGGCGGCTGGCTGACACTTCACTGAAAATACCTCACATCACCAACTACATCTGATGTCCATCTTGTGTGCTGCTCACTTATCTTTAGTTTCGTCTTTCACTTTCTATTTGAATGTACTCTTCCTCTGATCTCCACTTTTCTACTTAACCGTTCTGTGGTTACTTGTAATTTGGGGATAATTGAATTTTAATGTGTAGTCTGAAGTTTAATCTGACACACTTTTTGTCAAATTCAGCAGTTTATCTCCTCACACAAAGTTCGATATTCATTCACAGTTCTGAAAGATCACTGAAGGAAAGGGAGCTGAGCTGAAATATTAACCAGCTTTCTCCAGGATTGCAGACTACACCTTGAAGCTTTATTTACACACATTGTGTTTGGAGTGTGAGAGTGCCAACTAAATGTCTCCGTGTTAATGTCATATCCTGGTCTTGTTGTTCCAGATAACTCTGTGCAATCTGTGGTGTCCTTCGATCAGGGAGGGGAATGGGTTCCCCTGCGTAAACCTGCCAACAGCAAGTGTGATGCTACAGCCAAAGACCCAGACAAGGTAAAGAAAGGATGCTGGTGGGCTGTGTTGGTGAAAACTTTTGTATGTTAAAGGGTCAGATTGTATCCCAGACTCCAGATAGATGTACGATGAATTGATTGAATTACTTTTGGATTGCAATGCCAAAAAGGTCAAAGACAGTACAGTATTTGTTACTTTCCATGTCATTTTAACAGTGTTTTTCTGTACATTATCTGGTACCAAATGCTGCTTGTGTTTGTGTCAATAGTGCAGTCTCCACATCCACGCAGCCTACAGCACTGCTATGAGGCTGAACGTCCCCATGCTGCCTCTGAGTGAACCAAATGCTGTGGGTCTCATCTTAGCTCACGGTAATTCTCAGTTCAGACCTTTCTCACCAGTATCATTTGGACAAATGTCCTTTTTATTTTTCGCCATCTGACCCTTTCTGTGTATTTCGTCAGGGAGCGTCGGTGATGCCATCTCAGTGATGCGGCCCGACGTGTATGTGTCTGATGACGGTGGGTACACCTGGATAAAGGCCCTCGATGGTCCCCATCACTACGCTATTCTGGACTCTGGAGGACTCCTGGTTGCTGTGGAGCACAGTCCCACGCAACCTGTCAACAAGATCAAGTGAGTTCCAGTTAAAACTTACTTTAACTGGCATTTTTATTTCGAGGGTATTTCTCACAGCAAGAAAAGCACAGGTGTTTCTAACAAGATTAACAATGGCTCTATTCTATTTAAGGGTCCAGGTAAGCCGCGACAGTGAGCCAGCATGCACAGTAGCAGGACCCTACGACATGACATCACAGCAGTGCTAATACTGTGTGCTGTGCATCTCCCTCTCATATGTTACGGCTTCACTTTCAAGTTTCTTGTTGCTTATGCAGATGTTTGTACATTCTTTGATTGTCCTGATAGATTTTCTACTGATGAGGGACAGTGCTGGGGCGTGTACACCTTCACCAAAGAGCCCATCTACTTTACCGGGCTGGCCTCTGAGCCGGGAGCTCGCTCCATGAATGTCAGTATCTGGGGCTACAGAGACTCGCTCATCAGCCAGTACTGGATCTCCATCACCATCGACTTCAGGGATCTTCTCACCAGAGACTGTGAGACATGTTTGATACAATAAAACTACACATTTGTAAATGTAAGATCATTTGTCTGTGTTCTCTCTTTTTTTTTTTTGAGGTTATATTTTAAACTCTCCCAAACCCTGATGTTTGTAGGTGATGACAAGGATTATGTGCAGTGGCTGGCCCACTCTGATGACATCAGTGACCCCAATGATGGTTGCATGCTGGGCTACAAAGAGAAGTTCCTGCGCCTCAGGAAAGACTCTGTTTGCTGGAACGGACGAGATTACGTAGTCAACACGCAGCCGACCCCGTGTCCGTGCACCCTGGATGACTTCCTGTGGTAAGACATTCACTGAGTACCAAATCCATACCACACACTAAGTCTATACTGTATATACTGATTGGTAATGGTGTACTCAGTGTTTTCTTGGTGTCTTGGTTATTACAGTGTAAAGTCAGCATATTTAACCACTCTATACTAACAGGAAGTAGTAAAAACTTTGCACTCTCAGATGTCTGTAACACTGCAACTTTTGAATAATACTTTTTTATTTTTCAGGATCTTTAAGTCTCAGCCCATATTTTCTATCTGTGAACAGCTTCTCTTTGTAACTGCTCAAAACAAGCCAAACTAGTATTGAGTATCAGTGTTAAAGTATCCTGGAGTGGATTATTCCTTTTAAGTAAAAGTGAATTGTGGTTTCATACAAAACTCAAAGAATTTAAAAACCAAAGGCAAGAGTAAATGCAAGTAATTTCCTCCACCCTCGCTTACCATCCCAGCATCTCCCGACTCTTTGCAGTGACTTTGGATACTACCGTCAAGAGAACAGCTCGGTGTGTGTGGAGCAGCCGGACCTGAAAGGCAAAGTGTTGGAGTTCTGTCTGCACGGCAAAGAGGAGCAGCTGCAGACTAGCGGGTAAAGCTCCAACTTCACCCTCTTTGTCTCACAGATCTCACTTATATAAATGTGTGAATCATATTATGTACAAGGTCATCACCCCTTCCACATTTTTTGACAGTGAGAGTGGCAGGATTGCCCTCAGAGTTTGTCAGACTGACCAGAAACAGTCTGGTATGATA
>JBAJHX010000041.1:9966626-10021575 GCA_037176925.1 Amniataba percoides
TGGCAGATTCATTTATATTGAGGTAAAACCTTTATGTGCAGTAGGTATGATATGGCAGATTCATTTATATTGAGGTAAAACCTTTATGTGCAGTAGGTATGATATGGCAGATTCATTTATATTGAGGTATTTGTGATAATGAATAGACCAACACTTGTTCCATGCACATTTATGAGACGTGTATATTTTAAAAAATCTCAAGTAATGTAAATATTTCTTCTGTTAGATACATTATTTTGCTAAATGAAAATTTGCCTCTGGTCCACAGCTACAGGAAAATCCCTGGAGACAAGTGTGAGGGAGGGGAGACGCCTGAGCGAAAAGAGATTGACCTCAGTAAGAGATGTGTCAGTGATCTGGTGGGCCCAGAACTTCTGGTCAGTACCTTTTCCTAGTTTTAAAGACTTTTGAAAAATATTATGAATACTGATTAATTCACGCTGCATGTTCACCTGCAGTCCATCTGTTCCTGCACTACCTTTCTTATGTTTAGTCTCTGCTGTTATTTTTGCAGGTAGAGAATCGCACCTCCAAGTCTGTACCCATCGTGATAACGGTCATCATTGTCATACTGTTGAGCATCGCTGCAGGGGTTGTCTTCGTCAAGAAATATGTCTGTGGCGGCAGGTTAGTGTATCTTCCCACCATCCTGCACAGTCTTGTTCATAACTAAAACCTGTCTACATGAGAACATGTAGGACAGCAAACTGTGTCTTTGTAATGGCTGTTGCATATTTCATTTACTGTCATTGATTGTGTTTTATGTGTTAGGCCTGTATTTTTTTTCAGATACTTTTAAGCGAGCTGACAGTATTTTGAATTTGCCCCACAGGTTCTTGGTTCACAGGTACTCAGTGCTGCAGCAGCACGTTGAGGAAAATGCTGCAGAGGGGATGGACGACCCGCTGGACACCAACCACACTCAAAATGGCAAGATAGAGTTCCACGACGACTCAGATGAGGTACGCTGATGCCTTTTCCTTCCCTGTGCACATTAATTTCATGTAAAAATTCACCTGGCAACACCTGTGTCAAGTCTTATGTAGGTTAAGTTTAGTGACCATTGTGAAGCTGTCAGAAAGGATGGACCCAAAATGATCTGCCATATATCTTCAAGACTAACTTGAGTCAATGTTTTTTTAAGAACAGTAGAGAATACTTATTGCTGAGTCACCCCTAGAAACTGTCAGCCATAAATACAGTATTGTCATTTTATCCAAGTGCAGATGAAGAGTTCTCCCAACTCGTTTTCAACCTATTAAACATTATTGGCCCTACAGTGAAGCCATGCTGTCCCACTGTGCACACCTACTGTACCAGCCCACCACCTGCTGTGACAGCTGAACTCGTCTTATATAAGCAGTGGAGGTGTGGAAGTGAACAAAAAAAACATAAAATAACTCACATTTATAATGAGCTGATGGGACTTGCATGGCCAGAGTTCAGAACCTGTAAAATTTTGAGTTATGAAGTCGAATCATTTAATCAATTTTTCCATTCTTTGTATGTGTATTTGTTTTTTTATTTTTCTATGGATTTGACTGAATTCTAACTTAATGTCCAAGAAATCCAAGAAGCCCTTAGGATCATTTGCAGCATCTGTTCATGAACATACATTTAAATATAAGTACATTTTATTAGAAGAAAGAATCTTTCTTTCTCAAAAATCAAGTAAAAATAAAAGAGAACAATAGAGTCCTACAGATCTTATGAAATATAAATCTATTTTTGACTCTTTTAATAACTTATTTTACTTATTTGAATTTCTTTCAATTTTTTTATGGGAAAGTAGTTTCATTTAATCATTTTTTGAAAATAGCTTATTGCTGTATTTTTCCCTGGCTGTAATATTATGTTCAGTGGTTTCAAATCACAGGTAGGTATTTCTACTACATGGACTTTGAGGTTTGTGCAAGGAGAGCAGGTAGCACAAGTAGCACAAGTTTATCTTGGACATTTCCTGAAACCAATGATGGACAGGCTCAAGAGGTACCGCACAGAGAAATTAATGTTGACATTCATAAATGGACAAAATAAATAAATATATTCACACGAAAATGATCAAGAAAATCCATGACATTGACTGGGAGGTCCAAGGTGTGTTAGTATGATACGACCCTGATATTCATTTTCATGAGAAACCCACAATGTAGACAAACACATGACAAAAATGTGCTTCTTAAAGAATTGTGACCAATGTCTACAGATTCGAAAACAAAGTTTGAAGTGCTCTGTAACGGACCAACTATGAAATGACGCAGTTTCTAAATAACTTCAAACCAATCTTTGCCATTTCTCCACTGCAGTTTCATGTTACTTAGCAACCAATATTTGCACCAATCCCTGTGCAAGTACGGTACCTGTAATAGGCTAATATTTGCCGATACGTCATCCAGGACAAGCAGTCGAAATCAAGACTCCTGGGTAGAGACAGTCGCGCTTTGCAGCTGTGCTCTCCAAATGTTTGTCTACGTGCTGTTTGTCAAATATCATTTTCTCAAAAGTGAAACAATATTTTTGCACTCTGTCCTGTTTAAGAGTAAGTTGGACATTGTAGCTAGTGTGATTTTACAGTATTCTTACAAAAAATCTGCCATTATTAGAGCGAAGTCATTTGTGTAACAGAGTTCTTGTTTGCTCACCCCTGTTGGCTCTGACTTCATGGTTATTTTCCTGTCTTTACCCAGGATCTGCTTGAATAGCAGGTGCAACCTGTCGTGCAACTGAGCAACAGGTTTCCAGTCCACCTCGGGGCCGGCCGCTGTTCCTGTCACTCTTTTGTCTCCAGCTACTTCTTCCTTTCACCTTCTAGTATGAACTTTGGCCTCAGCTACCAGATGAAGAGTCTGTGTCACTCTGCTGTCATCTACGAAGTATAATGAATGTATGGAGGCTTCCTGGGACTAATGTCACAGTTGAGGAGAACTTTGAAGGAGGTCTTGTAGTGCTGTGCTTCAGTTGTTGATTCTGTTGATTGAGTTTGAATCTCTGAGTTATTTATTGACTGACTACTATTACTGATGCAGTGATTCGAACTGCTCACAGAGCCAGAGGAGCGGGTTTCGAAGCAAAACTAGTTGTATAAATCCACCACCATTGCATTACGGGTCCCGCCTCTCCCATGACCTGGAGAGTGCTCCTGGATATACTTCTCGCTTCTGTTGAAGATCTCTGTCCTTTTTCTCATGCACTTGTACATAAACCTGATTTTCTTTGCCATTTTTTTGATTTGGTAATTTGGTAGATGTATTGGGGAAAAAAAGGTCACTGTCAGTAGCTGGTTAAAAACTATCCCAAACCACTTGAGTCTTACTCCCTACTTTTAACAAAGTATTTGTCGGTCAAGAAAATGTGCCCCAGACAACCTAGAGTATGTAAAAGTTTGTCTTTTTTTCCTCCTCCTCTCTGCGCCTCTTGTAGTCTGCATTTGGAATACAAGCCTGCATACTTGTGGTATTCCACGGCATTGTGATCCATGTAATAAGACCCGAGGGGCAATTTACATTTGCATTAGGTTTGATAGCAATAAAATGTTCGGTATATTGTCCATGCACGTTAAATAATACTATTGGCACAATATCTGTAATATATCCATTTGTTCTGTCTGATGAATGGAGATGTGTGAAACATCAGTGTACAGGGTGGTGAAGTGTGTCTGTTTCAAGACAGGATTTGTTCCAGAATTAATGCCCGCAGTCCTGACTGCCTAAAGCACAAGGTCCTTTGTATGCTTGGAGTTTGTAGTTTAACATTTTTCCTAAATGTGACTGATCAAAGACTGTAATAATCACTGTAGTCATATAGGAGTCGTGTTTCTAACTCAAATTCTCATTTGAGCGTTTTTTTTGTACTAACAGTCTTTTGAACTTGTGTAACAAATGACAAATCGTGGTTCAAAGATGTTCGGTAATGACAGAAATAATTATAGTTTGATAGTAAATATCTACAGATATTTTTTACATCAGATTCAGATAGCTGAACACATCAATATAATTTGGCGACAGCACAGGAGCAATGCGGAAAAACAATGAAATATTGTAAATGTTGTATAGCTTAATTAACACTGTAGCCTAGAGGAGGTAACAGACATGGATGTATAAGCTGCTTTTTTAAAAATATTGGTATTTTCATCTGAGAGCAATTTCTCTAAATAACAGGGTTAATTTCAAGTTTCTCACTGCTGTTTCTTTGTAATCATCCTGTAATTGTCCTTCGTGTGAAGTCTTACGGTTTTGTTTTGTTCTTCTTTTAAACATTTGTTGCACAATTATTTTTCTGTCTTGTGTTGAAAACGTTGCTTTCATACAGGTTTTTATTTATTTGTGACTAGCATGTTCAGAGTGCAGTAAATTGGATGTGGTTACACAAGTGCCTGGTGTGAGGCCCTCTCGATGTGTGGCCAGCGTCTATTTACTGATGATTATTTATATCAACTAAATGTGTAACCAGTTTCATCCGGTATGTGAGTGACACCCCTAAGTTGCACGTGTTGCCTAAGATGAATTCTTGAGCAGTAAAGGAATTATCTGCTGCATACACACTCCCATCGAACTGCATGTTGACTTTCAATAATATTTAAATCCACCGAGCTTTGTGAAGACAATAGCCTACAGTAACCTGGTTATTCTCTCTTTCTCTTGGCATGAGACTAAACTCTGGCTGTGATACTTTGACAAGAGTCAACTCAAATAAAAAAACAGAGTGGATACAGGGTTATTATGTAGCTGCTTTACACTGAGAGACACTTGGTTGTTATTTAATGGATGGTTTAATGCATTAAGTGAAGGTACCACATTTTTCTTACAGTTTAATCTGCTGTATAAATGAATAAGTCATTGTGATGGTTCTGTAAATATACAAGGTTACATCTTTGTATCTGCTTTGTTTCTCTCTTCTGTATATTTGAGGCAATTTTCTTTGGGTTTGCCAATAAATTCCTATGTTCCTCTAGTTTTATGTTGTCTGACTCTTATTTCCTACAGACAGTTGTGTGAAAACATGAGACTGGAAATCGCAGTCATGAGTACAAACAGTGTTTTCTGTCTCTACCTGTCAGTCCACATTTTTTACACGGTTCAAAAACGGATCAGTAACATAAACACAGTCTGTGAGATGCTTTACAACTTTAGTTTTATCTGTTCAGTGTGTATGAAATATAGAGAATGAACAAAATCAAGAAATAAATACACTGTTTGGGGAACGTTACATGACTGAAAACATAAATAGTTTTATTAAGCCTGTACAGTAACTATCTGTTCCAAAAAGTTACATTATCATCAAGTGTTATAATATCAACCTGAATATTGTACAAAACTAGCCAACAGTGCAACACAGGAAGTCCTCATATTCTATACAAAAATTTGCCCTCTGCATCAAAGAATTCATTTCCTATTTGTGCAACAGGTGGAGGCTTTTCCATTTCAATAAACTCCTCGATTTCTTGGTCTGTGAGCACAAGTCCATCCCAGCTCTCCTTGTCATCTCCGTCCTCCTCTGTGTGATCTCTGTTAGCTGTTCTGTCCTCTTCTGTTGATTTTCTCTCCGGGGCCTCTTTGATGGTAGCGGCTCTGATCTGGGTGGTCAGACCGGTGACAGGGGGTGGACTCTTATCCAGGGCTCCTGAGCTCTCACCTCGGAGCATCAGAGCCTTGTCATCTGCTCCTTCCCTGCCTCCAGGTGGGAGTGCAGCTGACGTGCGGCTCCCGGTCAGCCTCAGCCTGTCCTGCTCTGCTCCTGCAGGCAGCACCTGCTGACCGAGCTCAGCGAGGACTTTGGCGTTCTGCTTGGCTTTCCTCTCAGGGGCAGGGACGAACTTGCTCCTGAGGACTCTCCGGACGACATCGGGGGTGACAGAGAAGCCGTCAGCCAGATGCTCCACCGTCCACTCGTCTGGTTGCTCTTGCTTCAAATACCTAAAAAAAAAAAAAAAAAAAAAAAGTTGAAATAACATTTCATTTGAAGCCTCATTAACTAAAGCACACTGAGTGGTCGGCCTGTGAAAGCAAAGCTCCTCACCTGATCTGTTCAATAGCATCCCAGGTGAGCTTCCTCTGTGGGGGGCCTGGTGGGGTCATCTGCCTTCTCAGCATGTGATACTTCACAGTCCTCTGCCTCTTCCTGCCCTCACTGAAAAACAAAGGAGGAGTGACATCATTTCCCTCGGACTGTAGAGACAAACACACAAAGTCAGACACATCCCGTCATTTTTATACACCGTGTGTGGTCACTGCTGCTGACACTCACTCAACCAGAGCCTGCAGCTTGCCCTCCGCCTCCTGCAGGTCCAGGTCTCCATCAGGCTCCTCGTCTGTGGATCTGCGGGCTCTGTTTGCCTCTCTGTCCCCGGGCCAGGAGCTCTGTCCCACCCACGCCTTGTTGACGCTCCTGCTCGCAAATCGCCACCCGGCCGCGGCACCCGAGGGAGTCACAGACCGAGCACCGAGCCTGGAGAGCAGCGAGAGGAGCTGCAGGGGCCGGGCCATGAGCGAGGCCCCACCGAGAGCAGCTTCACTCTGCCAGACAACCAAACTGTGACAAACTACTTCACTACAGAGGAGCCACCTTACAGACAATCACCCCCTCAACACACACACATTTACATATACACACATGACTTTACAGACTCGTGCATGCACTTCCGCAAACCCGCACGCAGAAACACGTAAACATGACGCGGTGCTGCCACCTGGCGGCGCGGAGGTGCTCCTGTCAGCTCGGCCTGAATTAAACAAAGAGGCTCCGCTGAAACTCAAACCGCGCCGTCAAACCGGCTTCCTCAGGCCTCTTCAGCTCCGGGCGATGTCTTATTAAAGTCTTATTATTACAATTAAACCAACTCTCAGCGTCAAACGTCAGCGTAATAATAAGAGAATAATAAGTGAAGGGCGCCCCCTGCCGGAGCCCCGCATTCCGCCCGCCCCCTCTCGCAGCCTGTCCGCCCCGCAGCTGCGCACCTCCTCCCCGCCGCCGCTTGTTTCATTTGCGCCATTTTGTCCGCTCACTTTGTTGATTGGGCTTTAGCGAGCTGTACCGGAGCCAATCAGAGGGAAACCGGACGGCGAGGACACGGTAAGGGAGACCCGATTGAAGGCATTGGTAGTTGTCAGCACGGATTGGTTTGTTGCGGACCAACCAAATTACTAACCCGGCTAAATGCAAAAAAGTGAAAAAGAAAACACCCGAATGGCAGTTTGATTTCGACCCGCACGTCCCGGGCAGCTCAGGCCGAAAATAACGTCTCTTTCCCGGCGAGAGGAAACATGATCTCTGGAGGTCGACGAGCCGCAGCTAACTGAGCTAGGCAGCTAAAAGAAACGAGTCCCAAACAAAGAGGTGGCTGGTTGTAAAAACGCCCACCAAACATCAAATGTTGCCCGGGAAATAATCATCTCCTATAAAAAAATCATTATAATAAAAACATCCACCTTCACATTAATGCGAGCGTTTACCTGTTAACTATCCTCTGTGCGTGTCTTTAAGCTAACTCAAGCTAGCCGCGTTAGCTTAAAACAGCCCTGTTTGTTATTAAAGCGAATCAGCAGCTCCCCTTTGTCAGCCAGTGAGGGACACAAATCACCTCCAAAATCCAGACACAACATTTGAGGTATTACAGCTCAACGTAGCACGACGTGTTTTGAAAAAAAGGGCCTCAAATGTGACCTTATTTAAATATTGTGCAGCGCGAATTGGAAAATAATTATACAAACATATTTTTTTCTGGATGCTAATTAAGGATGTGAGCTGCGTTTGTGATACATACTATGAGTTTAAACCAATATTAGCTATCAGACTAATTGTGAGTGTGTGTTTCTTTTGTCTCAAGAGAGGATTGTGACAATAACAAGCTATGGAGCAGTATACCACTGCCACCACTACTACTGGGGAGCAGATAGTCGTGCAGACTGCCAATGGACAGATCCAGCAGCAGGTGAGCTCAGATTCAATTCAGATGAATGTGGTTTTTTGGAGAAATTAGAGTTTGCTGTGTGCCACCAACGATTAAACCCTCTGCTGTAAGATCACAGGTATCAGGTGCTGAGGATTTAACTCTCCACTGGAGTCCAGATCCAGTTTATTTCCTGATAATTTCCCGATTATTGTCTGAGACTGTGTTGTCCTGCCTTGCCCGCAGACGCAGGGCACAGTGACGGCTGTGCAGCTGCAAACAGATGCGCCGGTGGTGACGGCCTCAGGCCAGCAGGTGCAGACACTCCAGGTAGTGGTGTCACCGCCGCCCTGTGTCAGTGTCATGACGGCGTCGCACCCCCACAAGTTTTGCATGCTCCATTCAGGGTCGTCTGTCATGACCCATCTCTGTGCTGCGTGGTTCACCCTCCCTCCCCAGCATGTCTCGCAGCTGCCTGAACTGCATGAGCCTCGGCACAATGCGTGTTGTGTGTCAACGTCAGGTTATCGCTTGTGCTCCCGTGGCTGTGAAGAGACGACTGCTTGTCTGAGTTGTGTTTGTCTCTTGCTCTTGAAAGCAAGTTTTACAAGTCAGACGCTCAGTCAGATGAGGGTGAAAGCCGTTTAAAATATGAGTCACATGGTTGTGCGTTCACAGTCAGCTAAAGACCCGGCACTTTTTCAGCATGGATCCATAGTCAGTGCTGGCTGTCGCTCCTCATCTCTTGATACAAAATGGCAGTGGGTTCCTTCCCTCTGGCATTTTTTTCTCATTTACTAAAACTGCCGCCAAAGGGCTACAGTTGTCCATTGCAGTCACTCACTCATTTATGGATGCAAGCTGGGCCATCTTTATTTGTCATGTTGCATATGTGAATGCAAATTAACTTGTTGAATGGAACAAATTCATGTAACCTCTTGGTCTGACAGCAGCGTACCATTAAATACAAAACCACTGAAGTCAGAGGTCTGTATTTTGCTATTGTTACCCAACTTCATGACAAAAAAAGAATTGAGAATATATATATTACATATACTTCAGGTATGGAACTGGATGATTTCATGAATGTATTTAAGGTACTTTAATCCATGATGTTGCACCCTGGATGTTCCTGTCTTGACATAATTTGCCCATGGTCCTGTGGGTCACACTCAAGCAGCGTTGAGGTGACATATGCCAGAAGCGCAGCGATAACAGCTTTCTCTCTCTGAAGGTCCAGGGGCAGCCTCTGATGGTCCAGGTGAGCGGTGGGCAGCTCATTACATCATCAGGTCAACCCATAATGGTGCAGGCCATGTCCGGGGGTCAGGGTCAAACCATAATGCAGGTCCCTGTATCTGGTGCCCAGGGACTACAGCAGGTAGGTGATAAAGGTTCAATTATGAGATTAAGATCTGTATTCAAATGGTGCCACAATATTGTGTACAAGGACATCATGTAATGTGGAAGTAGGAGTACCGATACAATAGATATGATGGATGGGGTGTAATATTTTACTAAGAGAAGCACATTATGACAGGCCTTTTGTTTGTTTATTAGCTCTTGTAGATGTTGTTATAGACAGATGCTTGCAAAGTGTGTATTTATGTTCCAAGAAATTGATGTCTGATGTGCAGTTTCCTCATGTAAAGTGCCAGAAAATAAGTGTTTGTTTGAGGAGATGTTTTTGGGGCACTGCAGTTAAACGTATACTTTGTCCATGTGCAGATTCAGCTGGTGCAGCCAGGTCAGATCCAGTTGCAGGGCGGTCAGACTCTTCAGCTCCAAGGCCAGCAGGGTCAGCCCCAGCAGATCATCATCCAGCAGCCGCAGGCGGCCATCACTGCCGGACAGAACCAGGTTTCATATTCTGACCAATCAGCAATGCATTTAATCAAATTAATCATTGATATCATTACTGAGCATCTTCTCCCCTCACTTGTAACTCCACAGGGGCAGCAGATTAGTGTGCAGGGCCAACAAGTGGCTCAGACAGCTGACGGGCAGACCATCGTCTACCAGCCTGTCAATGCAGATGGCACCGTCCTGCAGCAGGGTAAAGCCTCCTGTCTTCTCTGTTTGCCTTCTGCTTAGTAAACGTTATAAAACAGGAGTGCTGTTGGGTTGTCTTTTCTAATAAAGTCTGTGATGATAATCTGTTTGCAGGAATGATTACAATTCCAGCTGCCAGTTTGGCAGGCGCCCAGATCGTGCAGGCAGGAGGTGCCAACACCAACACTACTAACAGCGGCCAAGGCACTGTGACCGTCACCCTGCCCGTCTCCGGTAACATGGTCAATGCAGGTGGAATGGTCATGGTAAGACCCTGTGCAGAGGTACCCAACATCTTATTACTTTTTTTTTTTAAATATAGACTCTCACAGGGGTGTGCAATGTGGTGGAGGTCATGTAGTGTTTACAAGCACCAAGTGCAGTTCTCATATATCAGTTTATAATTTTTGTGCTAATCTTAATCTTTCTTTCTCTATTTATTGTGAAACTGTAGAAAAGCGGAGTAGTAATGTATTTCATTTTTGGTGGAATCATTGCAATGATATGAGGAAGTAATGATTTGGTGATACTTAAGTATTTAGTCTGAATTAACTCACTGTAACAGATCACCATATTTATTTGAAGTCCTTGACACCCATCATCCAGCTGCACAGGTGTTTTCCCTCATTTAGACACAACAGACCATCAGACTCTGAACAACTCACATCTAAATGATTCCTATTAGTTGAGGATATTTGACCTCATGCAGCTCCCAGCATTACTCCACCCAGTGTCAGCCTGTGGAGTGTCTTTTAGCTGGAATGACTGAAATCAGCTGTGTGGATGCACTCATGCCTCTAACATGAGACTTAAAATCTGAAAGCTTTACTGTGATATAGAGGCTGTTTGTCAGTAATGAGGGAGGGCTTAATGATTCATGTGATGCGCTTTTAACTATTTGCACAGTAACTGCTTGTGCTGATATACATGTCTGCGTTTCATGCCAGAGGTTCTAAGCACTGTGTCCCTGTTTGTCTCTCTCTCTGTAACAGATGGTGCCAGGAGGTGGTGGAGTTCCCACCATGCAGCGTATCCCGCTGCCAGGGGCTGAAATGCTCGAGGAAGAACCTCTGTATGTCAATGCCAAACAGTACCATCGCATCCTGAAGCGAAGGCAGGCCCGGGCCAAGCTGGAGGCTGAGGGCAAGATCCCCAAGGAAAGGAGGGTAAGGTCAACATCTTATACCACACAAACGGGCCATTCAGTCGAAGCTGTTGTTCCTGTCTTCTTAGTTGTGTCTATCCACGTAATATCAGAGAAGGATATTTAGGTATCCTGTGAGACAAGTGAGAAAATGTGTTTAGTTTTCTGGAGTTGGTGAAATTACTCTTCAGCTAATGTCGGTACAGAGGTTACAGTGTATTCACATGGCCATGATCCAATGCATCTATATTCTCTCCGGCAGAAATACCTACATGAGTCTCGCCACCGTCACGCTATGCAGCGCAAGCGAGGAGATGGAGGACGTTTCTTTTCACCTAAGGACAAGGAGGAAATGGCTCTGGCCCTGGCACAGGTACAAAGCTGTGTGTAGGAAAAAAACATCTCCTTACATCATCACACGGTAATAAAAAAACATATACTGATCTATGACCACAAATATGTAATAAATTGCCCACTAAGCACTTTGGCGAGTTGATATCTCATTTAGAAATAAAACCCCTCATAATTAATTACGGTGATCTTTTCAGGCGCAGCAGCAGGATGTCGCCCAGGCAGCAGCAGATGAGACAGTGGCCCAGATGATCAGAGTCTCGTAGCACCGTCGTCAAGATCCATCACTTCTGTCTGTGAACTCTGCCCTGCCTGAGACTCTTCATCCCAGCTAACCCTCCAGCCGCCGCCCCCCCCGCCTGCCTGCCCTCATTTTTACTCCCTCCCGCCCCACCATCATGCGCCAACCCACGGCACCACCACTTCTTCTGTTATCTCTCCACTCCTTCACCGGTCTTCCAGGGAGCTGACCACGTCCCTGCTGAGCCCGTGGACTGGTCTGGTCGTCTTCTCTAAAATGGAGGATGCTTCCACGCTTAGCTTATCTGGTTGAGCACTTAGAGACCAGCTTTTTTTCATAAGGATTTGCTTGGACAATTAATGTAACATGAAGCTATGGTATCTGGGGCGAGTCACACAGGAAATGAAGCCGGAGAAGCCATGCTCTGTCAGACCTGTTAAAATGCCGAGTCTGTCACCAGTGGATACTTTTTTTTTTTTTTTTTTTTGTAGATGGTACAGATTTTTTTTCAGAGACACTCATTAAGCGTTTATGCTACACCAGTGTCCAATATCTTTTATGTGATGCCTTGTATTTTGACATTTCGTTTTATCAACCCATGTATCGAGTATCGAGGGGGCAGACTCGACACCACAAGTCCAACGTGTATCCAGTGAGGAGAAAAAAAGAAACGTGATACTAATGTGAAAATATTGTACATACATTTGTTTCTTCCCCAGTGTGTATCAGATGTGCTTACTAATTTGCCCAATTCTGTGGATGCATTTTATACAGTATCGTGGTTAGACATAGTGTTTGTTAAAAAAAGAAGAAATTACTTCTCACATGAACATGTTCTATCCATGTTTTTACTCCTTTATCGGTCAGTCCACATAAGTGTTTTTTTTTCCCTCTGTAGATAATAGTTTTTTTTTTATCCAGCAGATGCAGTTCTGCAATGTTATTGTTTTTTTATAATGAAAAAAAAGGTTGGACATTGAAACCTGAAACTCATGAAACCTGTCAATTAAATTTTATTAAGTGACTCAGGGTCATTTGTCATTACTTTACTCCTGGTTTTGGTCATCTTTTCAGCTTTTTCCCAAGGTACAAGTTCCTACCATGCAAAATGTAAACTTGCAAAGTATTTAGTAATTTGTATAACTACTATAAATATATTTACCCTTGAGTTATAGTATACTTAAATCAGAATCAGGTTTATTGATGCATGAAAATAAACATAGAAAAAAGAAATTAAAGAAGCCAAAAAACAAATATAACCCACAATAAAATGCTTGTGTTGTATGTCGCTTTGGACAAAAGCGTCTGCTAAATTAAATTGTAGAATTATAAAAATGTATGCAACAAAAAAATGGTAAAAAACTGCAATACATCTTAAAATGAAAGAGCAGTTTGTGCAGAAATCTGTAAGAGTCTGAAGTGCAAAGGATATTTGCAATGTACAGAGACAAAAGTCCAAAAGATTACTGTAAGGTATGCAGACTACAATGTAGGGTAGTTTTTTATGGGAGGTGATAAGAGTGTGTTTCAGTGGGGGTCAAAATGGAAATGCTCATAAAATACAAATATATACAAACAACAAACAAATATATAAAATACAAAGTGTTCCAACAACACCAGAGTAAATGTCATCCTCCAATACTGGCATTGTTACAGTTGCAGTGCGTTATTATATTATTCAAATCAAAGATAAAGAAAAACATAGTCACGAATATTTAAATCAGTTACGTGATCTTTATGCATTTGCATATTTTCGTCTGATGTAACAGAAACAACTGGACACATTTGAATGAATTTCTTCAGCTGTGATCTTCCGCCCTGATCAGCACCTCGCAGGTTGAACAGTCCCAAACAGGCTCAACCAATCAGACGCTGCAGGCCGGTGACGTTTTCACCGCGCTGAACCAATCACAGCGAAAGGAGGCGGGACTTGTACTCAACCTCCGAGGAGGTCGAACCGACGGAGGATCAACACACACACACACACACACACGAATAAACACACACACACGAATAAACACACACAGGGTGCACGAAAGGACATTTAACACGTTTGCGGAGTATCAAATAAAGTTTGTGCAATTTGCCACTTTTAATAAGAGCGAGTGACTTCTCCCTGTCTCCGCCTCCACACACACACACACACACACACACACACAGTGCCCACTCGCTCAGGTGACACACCGCCCCCCCTCCTCTCTCTGCAGTCATGTTGCTGTGTGTGTGACAGCGGAGCGCTCCGTTAGAAAGTAACGCAGACAGGAAGCAGCTCTGTCTGTCTGTCTGTCGGTGCGTCTGTGTGTCTGTCTGTGACCGGAACCGCTCTCCTGTCTTTTCTTTTTTTATTCTAAGTCGGGGAGCTTTTATTAGCGCGGAGCTCACACGGAGCCGGCTTTTCCTCAACACACACTCTCTCTCGGTCTGTGTGTGTGTGTCTGTGGATGCGATGACGGACGCGGTGGTGGACGGGAAGGCGGAGGTGAAGCAGCAAGCCACGAAATACGTGAAGGAGACGGAGAACGTGGCGGAGAAATACTCCGCGATGACCGTGAGCAAGAACAGCAGCGACGTCAACATGAACGTCGGGGAGATCCCGTCCGCGGCGTTCACGGCGGTGCCCACACTGAAATCCGTCAAGAAGGTCAGCGTGTGTGTGTGTGTGTGTGTGTGTGTGTGCGCACCTGCGAGGAGGAGGAGGTGTGTGTGTGTGTATGTGAGGGGTGATGGGGGTACGCTGTGCTGCAGCAAAGTGCGACCACGCAGAGAGGCCGTGTGTGTGTGGTTTCCTGTGTGTGTGTGTGTGTGTGTGTGTGTGTGTTGCAGGGCTGACAGGCCGGTGTGATGGAGGTGATGCTGCGGCGGCACACACTCACTGCGCTGTTTGCTGCCATCCCGCAGAGGCAGAGGGATCACCCCCCCCCACCCCCCACCTCTCCCCTACACACACACACACACACACACCACCACCACCACCACCATCATCCCCAGCCAAGGGTAAAAAAAAAAAGATGATCACCATTTTAAAATAGTCAGATGAAAGAGGAGGAGAAAGTTGGTCCAGGAGGAAATCAAAAGGCTTCGTTTCACCGTGTTATTACTGAGGAAAAACCTGTAATTTCAACCGATCTGCGTCCCTTCCTGTTGATCCACAGCCCTGCTTCTGCATCAGCATCCTGCAGGCAGGAAACGACTAAAAAACAAAAACATCTGAGCTCTCAAATCTCTGACTCAAGGCCACCAATGTTTAATGAGTGGCCTGACATACCTGACCTCTCAGAGAGGTGACTGCCGGGAGTTTAATGAGCTGTGGGCTTCTGGGGACTTTCAGACTGCCATCGAGAGTTTTGAGGTGTTCAAAGGTGCGAGGATGTGGAAATTTAATTTGTGAAGGGATGTCTGTTCCCAGTGAACTCATCCTTGTGTTCCTGGTGTCAGCGTTGGATTTGGAGTGTGTGTGTGTGTGTGTGTTTATATGTGTGTGTGCATCACTGTAGTTAGTAATCAGAGGAGCAGGATGAAATTGCATTAGCACAACACGGTGCACCTGTGAGAAAAAAAAAGGCCTTGGATTTCTCAGCTGTGACAGGAAGGTACAGGAGAGTCATCAGGATGAGAGAGTCCCTCGTGGAGGCTGCTCATATCATGACAGAGCCACCAGCTGGCAGCAGGCGGAGGATAAACGTGGGACAGACAGACACGTTTCTCTGTTTGTTTTTATCAACCTGCTCAGTCGTAGAAAAGAAAACTCTTCTCCTCCTTGTTGTCTCCTTCGCTCTGAGGTCCAGGTTCGCTGGTCCTCAGAGCCATTATTCTGGTTTTGTGACACGCTTTTTGCCAAAACTATGTCATGGAGGTGAGGATGAAAAACTCTGAGCCTTCTTTATACCATCATATCATCATGTTTCCTAAAAGCTTTTTTTCTATCCCTCTAGGTGACCTTTAGACTGCCCTTCTTATCGATGCTCATGCTGTCATTATTTTACAGTAATCCAGCAGCGTGTGTCCATATTACGGCTTCATTTATGAGAATATTTAATAGCATACTGGCATTTATATCAGCAGGTATCCTGATATCTGATTTGTTTCCGCTGAATATCGGCCGAGTCTCGCACGTTATGTAAGTTGCTGAACTTCATGTCACTTTTGAATCTCACACGCAGGATGGTTTGCCACAAGAGGTGGACAAAATAATCCTAATAATACAAATATCTTTTTTGTTTTTTTTCCTTCCCCAGCAGCGGGGCTCCCAGATTTCAGAATATTAGCTCAGACCCCCTGTCTGACGAGGCAATAATGTGTGGACTGTGAGTCGCCTCGGGGAGCCTGATTGAAAACATATTGGATGGTAGGAATGTGCACTCCGCCTGTGAAAACAAAGCAGTGTGTTATGAATAAATGTGAGAGGGCCGTGTCAAACTGAGCCACCTGTTTGCACGAGGAGAAATAAAAAAGAATGAGCGAGACAAATTCACAAAGGAAAGAGCGATAAAGCAAATTAAAATCCCAGACCTGCAGCATGAAAAAGCACGAGCAAATGTGTGTTGAACATATAATCACACATAATCAATTCAAAGGTGCCATGAGCAAAAACGATCAGTGCTGCAAATTAAAAATTAAATGCATCTGTGTGTGTTTGTGTGTATGTGTGGGTGGGTGAGTCAAAGAACACCACTACTCTGCCTCCTCTCCTCTGAAACCATCCAGCAGTTACACAATACGCCCCCCTGGGAATGCGACTCACTCGATGCGAATTTGTTCATGCATCATCATTTCTGTCTGATCCCTCTTGGCTGCTTTGCATGGATTTTCTCGAAGGTGATCATACCTTATTTTCATTCTCCTGTCCTGTTTGTGTGCCAACATTATGGCGGATTTTCTTGAAGGTCAAATCCAGATACCCCGCTCCAGGGCAAGTTTAAATGAGGGTGTGGAAAGGGGCAGTAAACTGTAGAAAAGGAAATCTCCACTCACTTTGGACGGTTGAACTAAACCAGGGACAGAGTGAAATTAAAAATACAAACTTAGTCTCGAGCATGTGAAAGGATTTGAAAAATGCGTGATTTTGGTGCCTCCTAGTGAAAAGATCAGCCCTGGAGGCTGAATGGGCTCAGTGCCTTATGGAGGCCGCCGCAGTTTTCACCGGGAAAGGTGCTGTGATCGCATAATGCACGTTACACTCAGCGGCTTTAAAGTGCATCGAGCTATATTTAAGACGATAACAGCAGCTTTCTTTCTCGTGTGTATTGAAGCCCAGCCAGCCACAAACAAGTAAAGTACTGTGTTTGTACCTCAGTGTGACCAATATTAACACTGATGGAAAAGTCACCATAAGCTGAGAAATATAACACATCCATACTGACTCGTTTTCCAGCTGTTCTCAGTCGTGCCTTTGGTTTTTAAAAAAGGGTCTCTCTAGTTTAACTACAGAGTCAACGCTGTGGCTCGATATCTGCCTCCACAATTTACATTTTTAGGAACAAAATTATTTTATTACTGTACACGGGTCACATTTCCTTATGTTTGTTTATGAAATACATCTGTTGGCTACCTTGATACTCCTAGTTGCAGAGAATCAAGGTATACGGTGATAAGCTGAAGTTATATAGCTTTACCAAAGGTCACACAGTTCTGGAGGAAGGATTAGCACACTGTATGTTTTTTTCACAACACTATGTAATCCCTCGTGCACGCGTTAATCTATACAGGCGCCTTGGGGACCAAAAGGAAGTACACCTGTCTGAGGAACTTCACTCCTCTGACTCGAGCGTCACTTCGGTGTCCATTTGCACTCAGTTAAATCTTCAAGTACCTCTGACTCTTTGAGAGGCTGAGTGAGACCAAACAAAGATCTGCGTGGATTACACTGCTGTGTCCTCTCAGTTGGATGGCGCTGTGGAGCGCTGGTAGTGTCCAGCTAAGTAGTTAATGTCTCCTTATGCCAGGTCCCCATTGAGCCCTTTACACTGCCGGCTGACAGTCACAGCACAGCTTAAGTCTGTGACCTGGCCTGCTATCTCAGAGAGAAAGAGTATTTTTAGCTGTAGGATGGGACTGGATGGGCCGCTTATTGATGCAGCAGAAGGCTAATGGAAACAGGGTTTAATTCCTCCTGTCAATCCCCCCCCCTTTTTTTTAGTCAGGAGCACAGCTTGGAAGTAAAAGCTGTGGCAAATTTTTGGGCCGTGTTGTTTTTCTGTAAATTTAGTGTTTGTGCACATGAACGTGTCTGAGTCACTCTGTCTTTGTGACTTGTACCTGAGTTTGCTCTCTCAGCACTTAAAAAAGATACAACCTACTGACTTTAGCAGCTGGTTGTCAAGGGCAGAACCAGAGAGTGAAAGAGAGGGAGAGAGAGAGAGAGAGAGAGAGAGAGGCCTAGAGAGAGGGGTGGTTGAGTCCAACTGAGCCTCTCTCTCCCTCCCTCTCTCTCTCTCTCCAGGTTGGCCATTAGAAATCACGATAATAGGTGGGAACCTCCCTCCGGCTCTGCCTGGGAGTGTTCTGGGATAATAGCATCAGGGACACCTAGTACCATCACACAGAGGACACACAGGCACAGGGAAGTAGGCTGGAAAACTGGAGAGACCAGGCAGTGACTGGCAGCCATGGCACACAAACATGGGCACGGCAGAGAAAGGGTGAGTCGCTGCTAATGCATCACTGGGAACTCATCCAGCACACTTATTCTTAAAGATACTGCATATGCCACACACAGATGTGCCGGAGTTACTTTTGGTACTTTGCAGGGTTTCTGTCTGCTTTTTGCAGTTATGTCGAATTATTCTATACTTTGCGAAACAGTGCAGTTCACACAGACGTGTTTTTTTCTCTCTTGCAACACAAACCTAAAGCTGAGGTTCAGGTAAAAGCCCAATTTCCTCTCAAGAGGCCAAGGTTATTGGCAGAGCTCACCTCTGGGGTAGTATGCTGCGTAAAACTAGCAGAAACCGAATGCTGTTGTAACTAACACAACTAACAATCATGTTTTCCTCAATGAATTAACCAAAAGAGAAGATTTTGATGCCCCTGAAATGGGGCGAAGGAACAATGCAGAAATGCAAGAACCCGTGTGAAACCTCTGCTGAACCCTTAAGAGTCCGAACTGATGCAAAGCAAACATAAAAGAACTATTTTGCAAGTGTATGAGATGGAGCGCACTCTCAATTGTGAAAACAGAGACATGCAGAGATCTCATCAGTTCACGCCGCCTCACTAGCTTCTTGAGTTTCTTTATACTGACACAGTAGATTTCTGAGCCCTGTGGAAAGAGGGACTGCGAGATATAAACAGTGAGTGAATAAAGTTACTGCTGTTTCTGCCAACGCCACTTTGGTTTCGAAAAGAAAGGAAGGTGTAGTTCCTACTAAAGTTTGTGCAGTGACTAAAAAGTTTCTAAGTCGCTTACAGCAGTTTCACCCTGTGAGCTTGCACCTTTCGTCTCATCGCTCTTTAATATCACAGTCACGAACACTAAGCTTTGCCTATACTGTACAACGTGGTTGTAGCCTCATGCCCGAGCCTGCAGTGCACATCACACTCAAATGTTACCCAACTCACTGTTGTTAGTCTGGTGTTCACGTGTTCCCGGATTTATCGTCTGTGTGTTGTGTCAACTCCGACGGCCTGCACGTTAGTTTTTAGTCCAAACACATTCTATGGACACGTAAAATAAGAGAACAAGGAAACCCTGCGGCATTGTAGTTACAATGAATGAAAATTTATGGATAAATTTAAGGATTTATTGCGGAGGCAAAGCGAGGGTTTAAGGAAGAGGACAGAGATGTGTGGGAAATGTGAGGACAGAGCAGAGTGAAGATCCTTATAGAAAAAAAATTGTATGAGTGAAATGATCAGA
Source organism: Amniataba percoides (assembly GCA_037176925.1). NCBI lineage: Eukaryota > Metazoa > Chordata > Actinopteri > Centrarchiformes > Terapontidae > Amniataba > Amniataba percoides. The sequence continues at coordinate 9,986,155 of JBAJHX010000041.1, forward strand.
AAGTCCAAGCAAAATGAAGGATGTTTGCTTTGGGTTGGTTTCATAAGATTTGAACCTGCTCAGCCCATAAATGCACACAAAAACCCATCAATATAAAACATATATTTTGAAAACTTAAAAAACATTTCCACACAACATCCTTGATATGAAGGAACACAGGAAGACGTGGTTCAAGGAGAAGTTGTGCAAATGTGCATGTTGAAAGTCCTCACCTCTCGATCACATGACATTATACACTGTTGTGACATTATACAATCTTGTGAGACAGACAAGAGACACAACATCAAAGTTTGAGCCTGGACTGGATCCAGCACACTCGCCACTAAGCCACCAGGACACCTGTAGGATTTCTTGGAAAGGCAGAGAGAAAGAGGGCATAGCAGGTCCCTGTGCAGCACATCACCGTCAGGCTTCCAGCAACATCGAGGCAACGCTGGTCTTAGCGCTTCTTTTGTGCAACATAATGTTAATACTTCACCCTCTTGCAAAACACGCAATGTTGGATGTTGCCTGCAGCTGTCGGGGCGACGTACACAAAGCAACGGCACATCTCTGTTTGCCAGATGGGATATTGAGTCTTACTCTGCAGTCTTCCTATTTCAGTAAAACGCTGAGTAACTCATCTACCTGTGTTTCTCACAGTCCTATTTATTCACAGTGCCAGGTGCGAGCGAAGTAGAAGCTACAGCCTGCAGCCCACCTGCGCTTCTACATACTTGGAAATGAAGGCTTTGAAATTGTTTCTGTCCGCTCTGCATTTGTAATTATTGTCAGGATCAGTGTAGTTAGATTGTTCTGGTGGACTGTGTCTTAAGACTCCTCACTGTGACCCAGTTTAAGGACCTCAGGCTTAGGTCTGCTCGCTCTTTCTAATATTGACAGCTGACTGTTGTCTGCTGCTGGTGCAGCCAGACTGTTACAGATTCAGGGTGTTACAATGACACTTAGTGGATTTGTCAGATCCTAAGTCTAATTGTAGCCTGCTAGGCCATAAAGAAATCCACATTCACACCAGACACAGGCTTTTATTTAGCGATTATTTACTGAATATTATGAGGCTTAAAGTTTAAAATATTGTATTGACTTCTCTGGTTTGGTACAGTAACCCCTGGACAGAGCGGACCAGATGAGAGCTGGATTTTCTGTTAAAGGCGAGAAAGTAGCCACGGTAGCTGCGTGCTGTTCCACTTTATGTGTTTCCAGGTCTTTGATCTCAGGCCCTTTGAAGGGTTTGGTTGACACGATGAACCACACCAACAACTGAAGCCTGTGTATTTGAACAAAGCACAAATCACAGAGCAGGAGGGCGCATCTAAAAATAGGCGTCAGTTCCTTTCTTCCCGAACCACCTGTGATTTACTGTAACACGCTCAGGTGATTTACCTTTCAAAGGACACTTTTAGTAGCTGAAACAGCAAAATGAGTCCAAATATAGACTAAAAGAGTGTAAACACAGTACTAACACATATAAGTGAGAGTGTCATTGCTGTTACTCTGCGGTGGTGGTGCGTTTTGTTCCTCGCTCCCCTGATTTCATTGTTTACACATTATCAGCGCACACAGACAGAAAGAAAACCCGACCTGTTTGCCTTTTATTTTTACATTGTGCACCATTTTGTTCTCTCTACAGATCCAGTTTGCCAACACAGAGGACAAACAAGAATTCAGCAAGTATCCTACCAAGGCAGGCCGCCGCTCTCTCTCTCGGTCCATCTCGCAGTCCTCCACAGACAGCTACAGCTCAGGTACAGCACACCTGAAAGTCACAGGTCACTTCTATGAGTGAAAACACCAACCAACAGTAAGGTTCATAGTAGTAGTTTGTTTTGTTAATTTGTGACTTTTATGTATCCATTTTAAAGCATACATGTTTGATCAGAAGATCGCATACTCAGAAGTACAACTGATAAATCACCCCGACCAATATATAACTAAAAAAGAAAAACTGGGGTCCGTTTGAGGTCATTTAGTGTAAATTATTTTAACAAATGAATATCATAAATGTATATAAGGAAATTAAGGCTATATTTATGATTACATTATGCATTTATGTAAAAAGAAATACTCTCAGCCAACATATCCATTTCAGATTTTTTTAAACTGTATGTAAATATCAGCATGAGCCTCAAAAATCCACAACTGGTCAGGCGATACTCACAAGTGCAGTTTTTTTTTGCCACAGGTACAGTAGATACATGTACACAGTGGATCTTAACTGCGTTTGATAATTGGCTCTTTTGTATGCTATTCCACAATAGTGACTTTTTGTGTTCAACACTTCCCAGCTGCGTCCTACACCGACAGCTCCGATGATGAGACCTCCCCGCGGGACAAAGCCCAGGTCAACACCCACGGCAGCAGTGACTTCTGCGTGAAGAACATCAAACAGGCCGAATTTGGCCGCCGTGAAATCGAAATTGCAGAACAAGGTATACCTGACCTCCGAGACCCTTCAAAGAGTTTTTCCATTTTTAGATATGTATTCATGTATAACATAATAATCCAAAAGATGCTTTTTGATTGAGCTGCATTTTTATTAGAGAATTTCTCATGGCGAGTTGAGGTGGGCCTACGTTTGTAGTGTTTGGTCTCTCATGTGTTTAGTCTCTTCTCCTACACAGAGATTCACTTGTGTACGTGCTGCATCGATTGGAAAAGTTGGTTTCACAGTTTTCTGTCATTTTATTGTGATCCAGTCAGACGAGGGGCCACTTATACAAAGAGATCCTTGTGCTACCTGTTGCTTTGTGCTCATTTTGTATAAATGGGCCCTTATGCGACCGGATCACTTTGTTCCCAGATACGTATCACATGGTGTCTGTTTTGCTGCTTAGACACTACTTGATAAATGCCCTCTCCTCCTGATTTCAAAATAGCTTGTGACCTGAGGCTGGGGCAGTGTCAATATTATTCTGGAAACATGATCGGAGTTCATTTACCCGTTCTATTTATCACTTGCTTCTTATTTTCTTCCTGTGATACCTCCTTAATGAACTCGGGCGTTTTGGGTTTTTTCGTGTACTCCCTCCTCTCCTCCTCTGTCTCTGTGGCTGTTTACATTGCCCATGTGAGTGATAAGTAGGCGTGAGTGCTTGACAAGTGTTCTCCAGGCTTAAAGCTCGGGGAGCAACAGCTGTCGCTGACATTGTTGTTTAATCAGTCTCCATTTTACAGCCATTTACTGCACATCCACCTTGAAGAAAGGGCTCGTTTTTGTATTCAGAATGGGCCGCCTTCCTTCTCTCTCCCAAAACAAAACATGACCTTTATGTCCCTTCAGCTTCCGCTAACTTGTGCTCAATCTGTCTGCTCCTCCCCAGACATGTCTGCCCTCATCTCCTTGAGAAAGAGAGCCCAGGGGGAGAAGCCACTGGCGGGGGCAAAGATAGTAGGCTGCACTCACATCACCGCTCAGACAGCAGTACGTCCTCTCATCCTGTTTACCGCAGATCTCTGTCGTCGTTCTGTCCTTCTCCTCTTTGCCTCTGCTACCTGTTCATGTGTCTGTAATGCTTCATCGCTCCATCTCAGGTCCTGATTGAGACTCTGGTAGCGCTCGGAGCCCAGTGTCGCTGGACTGCCTGCAACATCTACTCCACTCAGAACGAGGTGGCCGCCGCTCTCGCCGAAACAGGTAAGATCCTCTTTGTGAGACCAGCGTTACATGTGGGACATCAGCTTCTAAATGGCTTGTGATGTATCAATCACTGTTACCAGCTTTGAGGATCAAAATTAGATATAAAATGTATATTTATGATAATTAAAAAGCTTTAATATTAAGTTAACTTGGCAGTGAGTGATCTTTCATTACTTTCAGTGTTAATAATATGGTGGCTTGTTCTGTTTGCTAGAAATAAAATCATTATAGGTCCGTACATTGACTCTGATGGGGCTCTATAATGTATTGAAAAATGTTGTTGTTTTGTTATTGCAAAGCTGAATAAACGCTAAAGCACTGTGTAAAGCAAGCTATCTGTGGTTGTGGTCTCACTGTGTACTGCCGCTCTAATGGACTTGTTGCTCATGCAGCTGGCCAGTCCTCTTCCCCTCTGCTGTCTGTCTTTGCCATGAGACAAGTGTGTGTACGTGTGTGTTTTGTTTCCCGCAGGGGTACCTGTGTTTGCATGGAAGGGTGAGTCAGAGGATGACTTCTGGTGGTGCATCGATCGCTGTGTCAACACGGAGGGCTGGCAGGCCAACATGGTATCAACCTGATAATCCCTCCATTAAATTAACACCAATCTTAGTCTGTTCCCTCCTGTCTGTTCTGGCCCCCGGGCTCTGCTGTGCAATCATCGATTTGGGCTCTTTCGTGCTGTTAATGCAGCTGGGCTTTTTTTTCCCTGCCTTAGATCTTGGATGATGGCGGAGACTTAACCCACTGGGTGTACAAGAAGTATCCCAGCGTGTTCAAGAAGGTCCGGGGCATCGTGGAGGAGAGCGTCACTGGGGTGCACAGGTGAGATAGGGCCTCAGTTTGATGAGTTTTAAAGAAAGTGGGAATTGAAGGAAAAGTGTTTTGGCACAGCTTGTGTCTGTTTAGTAGTTAGTTTTGGCATCTGTGTAGAAAGTGGACCCTATATAATTTTCAAAAAAATGTGAATGTTGGCAATGATATAAATAAAAGAATGAGTACCTGGCTGCACTTTGTCTCTTAGTCACCAAGAAATGTTAAAAATGACTGTGGCACAGCTTCTGACATCCGATAATGGACTATGAATCATAGAGGCTGTGGCAGAGTTATTAGTATTGATCAAACCCTGGGAGTTATTTTATGGTCATTTTGTGCCACAGGACAGTAAAATCTCACCCACTGTCACATTACCACTGAAAAACATTAAACTGAATGATTGGAGGGGGACAAAAACCATGCAAACACTTAACAGGAAACATTTAAAGTAGCTGCTGAAAACAAAGGTGGATCATGTTCAGTTTTATTTAGCAATATTTGTCAAACACTTACAGTGTGTATGTAGTTACATAGTTCTGACTGCTGTTCTTCTTCTGTCAGTGCGGTTTGCATTTGACATATGTTTTTATGAATTTTATGGTATTTTGCCATATAAAATCATTCAGGAGCTTATTTATGTGTTCATAAACTAAGATATAACATCAAAATAAGACCCACTTTTTGACCAGTGCAGGTTCCCTTTCCTTGATGTGTTTACATAATTTTTTCCTCTAGATGGAGCTGAGCTGGGAGCAAACCAAGCTTCCTGCTGAATGATGCACATCGTGTCAGTGCACACAGTATCAGAGGCAGTTATATAATTCACAGCAGTATCAATACACACCGACTCTCTGGATTGAAAAGGTCACTGGCCTGATTTGACTGGAGCCTTTTTGAGAAACACAGCGGAGCCCGACCACGGGTCACGGCAGCTGTGCATGCACAACTCTCGATGGAATCAATTAGCCAGACGCTCGGGAAAACTATAAGGTCAGGCAGGATCGCATCTCGGCTTGCGTGCGGATGTGTGTGCGTGTGTGAACATGTTTCCCCACGTGTCCCCTCAGATTGTACCAGCTGTCCAAGGCCGGCAAGCTGTGCGTCCCCGCCATGAACGTGAACGACTCAGTCACCAAGCAGAAGTTTGACAACCTTTACTGCTGCCGCGAATCTATCCTGGATGGGTGAGGGGAATTAATCATCCGCTGTTTGCAAACTTGCCACTCTAGCTTTTTATATAACAGTGTGGAGAGTTTTCTGTAAGTGTGTGTCATTTTGCCTGTCTCTGCCAGCTTGAAGAGGACCACAGATATAATGTTTGGAGGAAAACAAGTTGTCGTGTGTGGCTATGGAGAAGTGAGTCATTCTTTTTTTTTTTTTTTTTTAAATAGCACTTTTAATGGAATTACTTTTTCACAGGTGCAGCGGACCTGTTTACATGTATTGTCTTTTTCTGTTTACAACCATCACACTGTCCTGTGGTGTGTAGGTGGGGAAAGGCTGCTGCACTGCTCTAAAGGCCCTCGGAGCCATTGTGTGCATCACAGAGATTGACCCCATCTGCGCCCTGCAGGCATGGTGAGTCACTAACCATTACAATTCAGCACGGTACCAGTAAATGTGCTCCCTGCTTGTGCTTTTGTCTCCATGTTGTGCATCAGACCAGCTGTGGTTATTATCCCCATTTATTTATATAAGTCTTTAACTGTGTTTGTGCTGCTTAAACTAATATACATTTTTCTGCACAGCATGGACGGCTTCCGAGTGGTCAAGCTGAGCGAGGTCATCCGGCAGATGGACGTGGTGATAACTTGCACTGGTACTGCGCCCCATGCAGTGACATCCATTACTTCTGCTTTGATAATCACAGGGTTTCCAGCAAACATGCCTCATTTTAGCATCCCAGTTTAGGGTGAATAACAGACTTTCCATCTGAGTGCTAAAATGCTTTTTGTGCCTGTGTGCTGCTCAGATGACAGTAATCACAGCATATTTGACACATGAATCCATCCTTATAACAAAAAGAGATGTTTGGAATCGCTTGTCACCCCGTGGAATCATGACTTCCTCTAACAATGACTCTGTTTACATGTTAAATTACTGTTCTAAATGTTTTTTGGGGTTTTTTTTACAGGCAACAAAAATGTTGTTACTAGAGAACAACTCGACCGGATGAAGAATGGCTGCATCGTCTGCAATATGGGACACTCCAATACTGAGATCGATGTGGTAATTTATATTTTCTAATTTTCTGTGTCTGCTGTGAGAAGACACACATGCACGCATCAGAAACTTCAGTCCAAGTCTAATGAAATTAAAACATGTATCAGGACTTTTCTCTAGTACACCTTGTTTTATTCACCTCTCCTGCCTTCATCGGTGCTGGTTACAAAAACAACACTCCAAAAAAACATGTACTAAATAAATGCATTTTTTTTCAAAAGACACTTCAATCAACCAGTGTAGGGTTAGTCTTAACACATCCAACCCTTATTTACACTTCTAGTTGTTCTAAAATGGTCCACTTCTTAGAGACCAAATATGATCCAGAAGACTACAAAAATGACTTCATGTTTGAAGCCTCAGTTTCCACTTTAGAAATCAACAATGACTCCCACACAAGGAGCAACTTCTTTACTGGATCAATCTCTTTCTTTTTCTTTTTTTTTTAAATCTTGTACCTTTATGTTCTTTGTTGTGAATTCTATTGATGTTTTTCCTCCATATGCCTTTCATGTTTTTGTGCCATGCAGCTGCGATACTGACCTGCCTTTTATGTCCTCAGGCGAGTCTGCGCAGCCCCGAGCTGACCTGGGAGAGGGTACGCTCTCAGGTCGACCACATCATCTGGCCTGATGGCAAGAGGGTCGTTCTTCTCGCAGAGGTGAAGTCCCTCTGAACTTCAACTTGAGAAGATCAGTGTTATCACAATTATCACAGCTCGCACAAACCTCAGACTGACTTTTGCGTTTACTGCATGCACTGTGAAACTGTATGATATACTTTCTGCAGTGTTTTCAAAGCTGCCCTCTCTTATTCCTCAGGGTCGCCTCTTAAACCTGAGCTGCTCCACAGTGCCTACATTTGTGTTGTCCATCACTGCTACAACTCAGGTTGGTAGTTTGGCCCTTCACTGACACTTCGGGGCAGATTCATGGCCTTTTGGGGAGCTGAAGGACGGCTCTCCCCCTCACAACACAGGTGGAATTTCCTGGTATTCCTCGTGAGTCTTACAACCACTGTGTGCTGTGTGTTTTGCCTGTAGGCGCTGGCCCTTATTGAGCTGTTCAATGCTCCAGAGGGACGCTACAAACAGGATGTGTATCTCCTGCCCAAGAAGATGGGTAAGAAAGAGAAGACTACTTTAGTTGATCGTGCACAAGAATGATCGTGCACATTAGTTTAAAGAACATGCTGCGTCGAATGCCTGCTTTATTTGTGTTGCTCGTTGTTGCCACCATGTGACCTGACCTAAACATTACACCGTTCAGTGAGCAAACAACTGATGAGCACTCGAGCAAACGCTTCTCCTGACAATCTAAACTGGAATCTGTCTCTCTCCCCCCAGATGAGTATGTGGCTAGTTTGCACTTACCAAACTTTGATGCCCACCTGACGGAGCTTTCTGATGAGCAGGCCAAGTACATGGGCCTCAACAAGAATGGCCCCTTCAAACCTAATTACTACAGGTAAATATCCCAAGCACATGGTTCACTCTCTTTGTCTAATATTTCCTGTATTTTTGCCACCACATGTTGGTCAAATTCATGTGTGCAATAACACTGTGTTTTGTTTTCAGGTATTAATGAGACTGTCTGATGGTGTGATCCTCAACACACAGTTGCCCTGGGATACAACAGAGAAATCTATTTTATTTTCTAAATTGCTACAAATGGAGGAATTATTTTACTTATGCTGAATGTAACTTATTCATAGCACTTCAGACATGGTGTTAAATATGAAAAATAAGAATAAGACATGTAGGAAACAACTTAATAACCAACTAACATTTTACATGTCTCGTCACGTGTTTAAGAGAAAAGCTTGCTTGCATGCTTTCATGTGTACGTACTTATTTAGTTGCTAATGCTTATGTTACTAGATCACAAAGTTTTTGATTTGTTCGTTTACCCTATTTATGCACAGTGCCAAATGATGGCTGGAAGAATGGAAAAGATACCTTTTGTGTTTCGTCTGTCAATGACATGAAGATTTTATTGGTACATTCCTTGAGCCAGGGTTTGGGCTGAGACCAAACAGACTCTGTATTACAATGTAGATTATTTTAGAAATGTTTGTTGAGCTATCTAATTGAATGGTATCTGCATACATGTCCTAAAATGTAACATCCAGTCATCCTTTTTATGACAGCAAAGTACAGTGAAGAAATATATCACTGGTTATTTAAACAGTATGACCCAATGTTGTTTATTTTAATAGCTTTAAAGGCTAAGTGCTTTATAAATCCCTGAGTCTTTGTGTTGGTATTCAACACTCCTTCTACATGATCTTAAAACATGCTGGGCTTTTCCTGAACAAATGCAAAGTAAAGGGATGTTTAATGTATCAACAGATTAAAATGTTATGTTATATTTAAGAATAACAAGCTGTAGTCATTCCTAAAAAGGAGGTACTGAAGAGTTTGAGGAAAAGCAGCCAGTATAACATTTTCACTATGAAGTACTCGTTTAACACCAAGTTTCCATTTGCTCACTCAAATTCCAGCTGAGATTTGTCTCACTGGAGAGCAGCTTGGTGTTTTGACTGGATAATACCTTTAAGGCCATGGTGTGAATGTGCCTTTTAAATCATTTACAACATCTAAATATCAGCAATGACCTTAATTAAATGAGCATTCCTCTTTTGTAAAACCACATCTATTAGTGGTACATTTAATGTCCTCCTTAAACTGCTTCTGGTTTTAATTGTAAATCTAATGTATGAGCTCTATATTGAGAAAAGATATTGGACTTTATGTTTACCATGATTGTCACTGTCTTAATTTGATCCAACAGGGTCTCCTAAAGTAATATTTCATGTGATCGAAATGCACAAATGTACACTGTGTATGTAAAAGAATGCATTAAATCAGCAATAAAGGAAGTTCTTTTAACAGAGAAAAGCAACTTCAAGCAAGTCACAGTGTGTTTATACCAAGAAAAATGAAACCAAACAAAGAGACTTTTCACTGTGGGTTAGAGGCTGGGTGGTTAAAGGACATATATATTTTCCTTTATTTTGGAGTTAAAGCTCACATTCATGCCTGCTAGCACTTCCACATGCCTCCCTCAGTGTGCCTTCCTGTTACATTCTCCACATTGTGTTCCCTCGCTGTCAGCCCCGCTGGCTGAGCGTCAAACTTCTGTCCCGCTCTGGTATATTCACCACCTCTCGCGCACCAGGCCAGCTGCATTAGTTGCTAATATTACCAGTTGAGTCACTGAGCTTGGGAGAGAGGTGGGGCCACAGGGAGCGTTCTGGAAACCTGATTACAACTATATAAGCAATGAGCCCGAGTCAGTCCAGGCATTAGTTTAAGAAGAACCGCACGGAGGCAACAGCTGCCACAAAGGAAACCACTCAACGAGACTCTGCTGAGATCTTCTGACATCTCTGAGCCACAGAGAGCTGATCACTACAAGTAAGTAGCAATTGATCATCAGATTTTTATCACTGATTATCAGATTGCATTTTCCATGCAGACTTGTTGGTGTTCTGGGATGGTGGAGGATGCATCCTCAGGCATTATTTTAATCTAATTTTTCCTTAAAGGATGGCTTTAAAACTTACAGGTGCTAATGCATGAATTCTGCATTATGTCTCTGTTAACGACAGTATGAAGTTTAATTCATAGTACATTAGACAAACTTTGAATTTGAGAATCTTATCATATAAAGTGTGTTAAAACAACTTAAGGCTTGTGGTTTTGCACATTTATAGTGTAGAAGAACTTCTAATTTAGGTAAAAACATAAATCAAAGGGATATCATTCATCACTCAGAGTTTGTTTGATTAATTTTAGTAGTGGAACAATTACATTTGATTAAACTTGACATGAATTAGTTCCCTCAGCAGTGCATAGCTTATAATAACAAGGCTTCTCTGTCAGTCTTTTCTTCATTTTAAGTGTACCACTAACATACTTTATCTGAGTCTAATTAGATAGACAAAAAAATAATCAGTATGACTGACATCTGTAATCTAGTCATTTTGAATGATTCAGTTGCAGTCATCAGTGCTTTCATGTATAGCATTATAAAATTAATTCAAATCTGATCCCCTTTTTTTCCTAGGAACTCTTAAAAACAAACAAGATGACCTCAGCTAAGGGAGTATCTATTGGCATTGATCTGGGCACCACCTACTCTTGTGTCGGGGTTTTCCAGCATGGCAAAGTGGAGATCATCGCCAACGATCAGGGCAACAGGACCACTCCCAGCTATGTGGCCTTTACTGACACAGAGAGGCTCATCGGAGATGCTGCCAAGAACCAGGTTGCCATGAACCCCACCAACACAGTCTTTGACGCCAAACGGCTCATCGGAAGGAAGTTTAACGACACTGTTGTTCAGTCCGACATGAAGCTCTGGCCTTTCAAGGTGATCTGTGATAACGGAAAACCCAAAGTCCAGGTGGAGTATAAAGGGGAGACCAAGGCCTTCTACCCAGAGGAAATCTCCTCCATGGTCCTGGTTAAAATGAAGGAGATCGCCGAGGCCTACCTGGGACAGAGGGTGTCAAACGCAGTCATCACAGTTCCTGCTTATTTCAACGACTCTCAGAGGCAAGCAACCAAGGACGCGGGGGTGATTGCTGGACTGAATGTTCTGAGAATCATCAACGAGCCCACAGCAGCAGCCATTGCCTACGGCCTGGATAAAGGTAAAAGAGGAGAGCGCAATGTGCTCATCTTTGATCTTGGCGGAGGCACCTTTGACGTATCCATCCTGACCATTGAAGACGGCATCTTTGAGGTGAAATCCACAGCGGGCGACACACACCTTGGTGGGGAGGACTTTGACAACCGAATGGTCAACCACTTTGTAGAGGAATTTAAAAGAAAACACAAGAAGGACATCAGCCAAAACAAGAGAGCAGTGAGGAGGCTCCGCACAGCTTGTGAGAGAGCAAAGAGGACCCTCTCTTCCAGCACCCAGGCTAGCATCGAGATTGACTCTCTGTTTGAGGGCATCGACTTCTACACCTCCATCACAAGGGCACGCTTTGAGGAGCTCAACTCAGAGCTTTTTAGGGGAACACTGGAGCCTGTTGAGAAGGCCCTTCAAGATGCAAAGCTGGACAAGTCCAAGATCCATGAAATTGTACTGGTTGGTGGCTCCACAAGAATTCCCAAAATCCAGAAGCTCTTGCAGGACTTTTTTAATGGCAGAGAACTCAACAAGAGCATCAACCCAGATGAAGCTGTGGCTTACGGTGCAGCGGTCCAGGCCGCTATCCTCATGGGTGACACCTCAGACAACGTCCAAGATCTGCTTCTGCTGGACGTGGCTCCTCTCTCTCTGGGCATTGAGACCGCAGGTGGAGTTATGACACCTCTGATCAAAAGAAACACCACCATCCCCACTAAGCAGACCCAGATCTTCTCCACATACTCAGACAACCAGCCGGGTGTGCTGATTCAGGTGTATGAGGGTGAGAGAGCCATGACCAAGGACAACAACCTCCTTGGCAAATTTGAGCTCACAGGCATCCCTCCTGCTCCCCGAGGTGTTCCCCAGGTGGAGGTAACTTTTGACATCGACGCCAATGGCATTCTGAACGTGTCCGCCGTCGACAAAAGCACCGGCAAAGAAAACAAAATTACCATCACCAACGACAAGGGCCGCCTCAGCAAAGAGGAGATAGAACGAATGGTGCAGGATTCTGAAAAGTACAAAGCCGAGGACGACATGCAGAGGGAGAAGATTGCAGCAAAGAACTCACTGGAGTCATACGCCTACCACATGAAGAGCAGCGTCGAGGATGAGAACATGAAGGGGAAGATTAGCGAGGAGGATAAAAAGATGGTCATTGACAAGTGCAACCAGACGATCTCCTGGCTGGAGAACAACCAGCTGGCCGAGAAGGACGAGTATGAGCATCAGCAGAACGAACTTGAGAAGGTGTGCAAGCCCGTCGTGACCAAGTTGTACCAGGGAGCGTCCGGAGGCTGTGGCAGCCAGTCAGGAGGAAGCTCTAAAGGCCCTACTATTGAGGAAGTGGACTAAAAACAAGGATGTTAGCACCATGTTTACACAAATACTTTGGCCATATCACTGTTGTTCGTGCTAAAAATTATTTTGGTACCATAATAATGTCACTTTTTTTGTCTTAATAAAAAACAACCTTAAAAGAAACACACCTCTCTTTGATTCCTTCTGCAAGGTTTACAGATGATTTTAATAAGTGATAAATGTTCACTCCACAAAGGCTTACTCTAATCTGGGACTTGAAGTTTATCTGAGCAGAAGTGTTTGCAACTTCAAATATGTGCTAGCTGGCCTTTACTCTGTTTATAAAAGAAGCATCAGTGTCTGTTGTTTAGGCTGTATTGGTTAGACTATTTTATTTATATTCTCTTCTCACAAAGAGGTCTGGTATCTCTCAAACTGCAGACGGGTTTCAGCTACCGGCTCCAATAATGAAATCAAAGCTAGGAAAGTTTTGCTCCAGCCTCCAGAAGTAATTGAGAGCAGATTTGGGTATTTGATCCCCTCATGAGTCTGGACAGAAAAAATTGGGAATCATTAAATGTTTTTAACAAAAACATTACTTCTATATATTGTATGTTATATTTCTGTTCTTGTGTTTCATGAATCTGGTGAACTGACTGTTTATTTTTAAATAGGCTTTATAATTTACTAACGTGTATATTAAGTAGTTTGTTTAGTCTTCGTGTGCAAATAAACAGAAGAGAATTTCCACCACAGAGAAATTTAATATATGTGGAAGATTTTCACCTTTATTGCTTCCAACATGATTTAAAAGTGTCTTCAGATGTTTGTATGTGACACAAATGTCCTATTTCACATGTTAGAAAGCAAGAAAGTTTTTCATAAAGATGAATAATTGTCCCTGTTGGATAAAAATATAGCGTCTGTTAGTTTTAGCTCTCTTATGTGTAATCCTTCAAACGTGTTTTTCTGACTTTTGCATTCAGAGGGCCTTAATGAAAATACACAGGTAGCCTACAGAGAAAGTGAAGACTTGATAAATAACAGAGGCGGCATGTAACTAGATATGTTTAATCAAGTACTGTGCTTCAGCACAATTTGAGGTATCTGCACTTTTACTACTTATCATTTATCTATTATTCTCTACAGCATATCAGAGGGAACTGCTATTTGTTTACTTTATATATGATATACTCCATTCAAGTTATTTGACTACTGTAGTTAGTACTTAATTAAAAGCGCTGTAAAGCCACGGGTGTTTTCAATCACTCTTGTTGATGGAGCAGGTGTGCTGGCTCAGCACAAAGGATGATGCAAACTCACAGTTAGCTGTGAAGATGTAAACATATTTTGATGCATAAAATCCCCTCTTTAAACACAATTTTGAACACTGTACTTTCTCTTGTAACAGATGGCATCGATAACACTGTAAACTGTGTGATGGTGCTACTTTTACTGTCACTTCTACCTGTGACAATCATTAAATGAGAATCCATCATTACAGAACGACCCTTTAAAGACTTATTAAACATGTTGTTCAGTGAATAATCCACTAGGCGGCGATCTCAGGTCGTGCCAGCATCATCATGACTCCTAAACACGCTGGAGGCCTCAGAGCTACCTGTTGGATCACACTTTGCACTTACTTCATGATGTCAGGCTTCCCCTGCAAATGACAGAGATCACACCTGCAACTACTGAGACCACTGCTGAAAGTCCACACTTACATTAATTATATGCATTAAATGAGATATTGTATTTATAGTAATGAAATGGCTCCGTTTAAGAGGTGTGTGTGTAGTTGTCTTTGCAGTGAAACACCAGCAGATGTTCACAACACTGATGTTTCTTCGCACAGCTACATCTGCCAATGTGCAGCACATTTTCCCCTTACATTTTTTTCTTCCTCTCTCTCTCTCTCTCTCTCTCTCTCTCACACACACACACACACACACACACACCATCAGCCCATCCTCTCGGTCTAATTAGAGGGAGTGGTTCAGTGATGCTCCAGCCTCCGCCGGCAGCTGAGGGGTTAAACTGTCGAGCCTGTCGTTGCGCACAGCCATCCAACGTCGCTGAGGGGGAGACAGGCTACTTGTGGGGAAGCAACAGATCCCCAGCTGGAAAACAACAGCAGCACATCTGGCACGCGAGCCGAGCGGGTTTTTTGTTTTTCATCGGGAGGAGCGCGTGCAGAGAGAGAGTGAGAGAGAGAGAGAGAGAAACGCGCGGATCTTTGCCTCGTCTCGCGCCAGGAGAGGAAAAGTTGTGAGGAACAGTTGCGGATCTTTGCAAAATTTGGATGAGAGAGAGAGAGAGAAAAAAAGTGTTGACAGGCTGCTTCGGGTTCAGGTGAGGCACTTCATCACATCATCGTCATCATCATCATCATCATCTGCAGGTTGGACTCTGCAGCTGCAACATCTGGAAGCATCAGGTGAAGTGACACTGTGAAATCCACTCGACCAGAACATTTAGCTTCTCCTTTTTTTCTCTCTCTCTTCAGCTGCGACACCAGCGTGAGTTTGGTAACAGGTGTTTTTTTCTTTTACCGAGCGGCTCACTTTGTGGTCTGCGTGGATAAATGAGACGCGCGGGCTCTGCGATGAGGCCACACTTTGCCTTCATTTTCTGATTTCTGCTGTTTTTTAATTTTTAATTTTTTTTTTTTATTTTTGTTATTCCCCCCCCCCCTCCTTCCTCCCCGCGGACAGCCTCCCCTGCCTCTCAATGATCAGCTCGGTGTGCGTTTCGTCTTACCGAGGGCGCAAGTCTGGCAACAAACCTCCGTCCAAATCATGCCTGAAGGAGGAGATGGCCAGAGGCGAAGACTCGGACAAGATCATCATCAACGTGGGCGGCACCCGGCACGAGACCTACAAGAGCACCCTGCGCACCCTGCCGGGCACGCGCCTGGCCTGGCTGGCGGACCCGGACGCGCAGCTCGGCCCGGACCCGGACTCTGCGCCCCCGAGCGCCTCCGAGTTCTTCTTCGACCGGCACCCCGGCATCTTCGCCTACGTCCTCAACTACTACCGCACCGGCAAGCTGCACTGCCCGGCCGACGTGTGCGGCCCGCTGTTCGAGGAGGAGCTGGCCTTCTGGGGCATCGACGAGACCGACGTGGAGCCGTGCTGCTGGATGACCTACCGGCAGCACCGGGACGCGGAGGAGGCGCTGGACATCTTTGAGCCGCCGGACCCGGAGGACGCCGACGACGAGACCCCGAGGCGGTTCGGCATCGAGGACTGTCCCGACAGGTCGAGGGGCTGCTGGGAAGTTTGGCAGCCGAAGATCTGGGCCCTGTTTGACGACCCGTACTCGTCCAGAGCGGCCAGGGTGAGTCCAGATGTTGTTGTGTCGGTCAACAGGTGTCAGCCAATCAGGCCGCAGCGGGCACAGTGAAGCGTGTGAAGTGTGTGAAGTGTGTTTTTGTCTCCAAGTTACAGATTTCTCACCTTCGCACTCAGGGTTTCTCTGCTCCAGTGTGTTTTAATCTGACCTCCAGCCTGCAGCTCAGTGCCTCACCTGGGTGGTTTGCTCCTGATCAGTCAGTGAACACAGAGAAAACTCAAAGGAAAAGAAACAGTCTGTCAGTAAGTGTGCAGGTGTCTCCAGTGTTTAGTGAGTCAAATCTGCTAAGTGCGCATGGTCAGGTGAGTGTGAAACACATGTGGAGCAAAACCAGCAGCAACTTCATCATGTGAGTGTGAGCGCTGAGTTCAAGTACTACATGCTGCATTTCGTGGTTTTTGGCACAAGTCTGGAAAGTTTTTGGCAGATTGAGTTGGGTTTTTTTAAGTTGAGATCTGGGGGAGGGGGGTTGTCTGCTTTCTTAATTCCACATCTGTTTCATTGACGCATGGCAAAGGTTTTCATTTGAACTTCTTAAAAAAATGACACACAATAAATGTCCTCAAGTGGTTTCCCAGAATGCTTCTTAAGACAAATCCAACATTGTGGTAGAGACGCTTTCCTGTTTCAACATGTTCTTGTCTACAAAGTCAGGTCCAGAGAGAATGTGACCTCCCTTTTCGGTGACATGACTGAGCCCTGACCTCAACTTCACCCAGCACCTCTGGGATGACCTGGAGCACAGACTGTGAGCCAGGCCATTAGTAAAGTCATTAGCTTTAGTGACTGGATGGGAGCAAAAACCTGCAGACAGGTTCTGAGATTTTGTGGAATCTCTCCCAGAATAATGGAGACAGTGAAGGCAGCACGCTGCAAACTCAATGAGACGTTCAGCAGTCATATGTGGGTGGATTTCCAGGTGTTTTGTCAGTATTTTGTCATTGCTTGCTTTCTCTAGAATACAGTTGTCTTCTGTTCTTCAAAAAAAGCTATTGATAGAAGTCTACAGAGTTTAATCCCTGTAGTAGAAACGACAATTTACAGTCAACACCAATCAGACATACAGAGCATTTGTAGGTAAAATGTCAAGTAAGCTGTTTGATGTTTTACAAAGAGTCTGAGACCCCCATGATCCTGACCAGAACATCAGGATTAATGTAGTGTAATCTGCATCTGATTCAGCTTCTTCACTCCACACGTTTTGTTGTTAATAAACCATAACAAATTTCTATGGTTAGCTCCCAGATAATTACTTTTTTCTTATAATGTATTTCAAGGTCTCTCCAGTCAAGTGCCTTTAGTCATGTGAATGGCAGTTTTCCAGGTTTCACTCAAATATTTGTCATGAAAATGTACCAGAAAGCTGAAAATAGAGAAAATGCTGTTTCATGGCAAAATCAGCAGCGCTGCTGAAGTGTTCCCACACATCCTGTTCAAGGCTTGCACTCAAAGGTCCTTAAAACTCGAGTGTTTGAAAGGCTGCAGGAGTGGCCACGTACAGTAAATCGTAGCCTATATTGAACAGAAGAATGGGGTGTAAATATACATATAGGTGAGAGAAAAATAAAGTAATCATCCATTTGTAGTGACATTAAAACACTAATCTGCAGTGCTGAGTGAAACAAATTTGGCTTTGTCCGTTATCTTGTCAGCTTTTTAAATGAAAATGTCCAATTTTAACTCACGCAAACCTGCGAAAATCTATCTCAGTCTTTTATTTTATCACGATGAGCAAGATACACTTTGGTTTGGTATATCTGTAAAATAAATGTTGCTGTGTTGTAAATTAAAATCAATTTGCTCTCATTTCTTCCACAGGGACTATCAGCCAGCTGTAAGCATTTGAAAGTGTGCAATGCCTAATGGCTCAGCAACAAAAGCAGCAGAGTGCTCAGCGAAGTAAATGCAAAAGCAAGTATCGAGTGTCACTGTATCAGGAGTTGTTAGGCAAAGGGCCAGGAGCAAAGAGAAAAAATACATTTAGTCCAGAAAGAGAGAGGCTGATGCTCGCTCTAATTTCTGTTTGATTGGTTGTAGAGTTGAATGGTCTATTCAGGGGCTCTCGCGGTGCTGCAGAGGTATAGTCTTCTTATTGCTTGCCAGTCACAATACAAATAGTGTTTATTTTAGCTTCGCGTCCAGGTGGCATTTGCAGGCTGTCACTGTGGAACAGCCGACATCTCTGAGTCACAGCTGCCACCGTGCTGGTGCCATCTGAAGATGACCGCGCTGAGCCTGCCAGTCCATTGCGTCTCTTGCCGCTGAATATTTGTAAATGAATCAGCCGGGATTCGGGAAGTCCTACGACGGCAGCAGCAGAGATGCGAGTCTTTTCTGGAAGCGTTGTAATAATTACAAGCGAGGGCGGATCCATATTGACCCAGTCCTAATGTTATTTGTCCATTTCCTCTGCAGCCGACTCATGTACGCATGTTTGCTCTGTGTTGCATTCAGAAAGGAGGAAGAGTGCATTTCGAGGGACTCACATTACCTTTATGGCCTTTTTATTTTAAAGGGCCTCTAAGCTCATCGCAGGTAATGTGATTCTCTAAAGCCGGTATGGGGGGGGCACATCCTTCTCACTATGAACACAGACTGGAGGTGCGGCTTTGTGAAAGTGAACACATGCTGCCTCTGTGCTGACAATTGCACTACTCACAAATAGGACACACACACACACACACACACACACAGCTGCCCTAGAGAATGGGAAAGCTCTGACACACAGTACAGTCAGACGGTATTTCATCAGTAACGACCCTTTTCTGTGGCACACTAATGTGAACTTTGCATGAATTGTAGTCCTTGTTGGCCACAGTGGCAGCACGGCTAGAGGAATTCCAGACTGAAATATCTCAACAACTGTAAGAGGTTTTGTCCTGAAACTGTGCACGGACGTTCATTAATCCCAGAAGAATGTATCCTACTCATTTTTGTGATTCCCTGACTTTTCACATAGCAATTGACATTTGTGGTTTTGAGTAAAATGCTGTTTGACTGACTTCCATTAAATTTGATGCAGATGTTTGTGACAGTTTTCTGATCCATCTGTTTTTCCATCTACCACCATCATCAGGTCCAGCTTTGTGTTAGCATGCTAATCATTTGCTTGGTCTGCATAGTTGGTGTTTTTATATATTTTGAGGTAAAAGCATTTAAAGGGCTAGTTTTGACAATGAAATATAGACATGAACACTCAAGTACCTTTGATGCTGGATGTCAGAACACTGACCTTGAAGCGAGACTTTCACAGAGCACAGAGCCAAATAGATAAGAAGATATTGCTCCAATGGTAATACTGGAGAAATAAACATTTGGTTAATTAAAACAAATGCCTGACACTGTAATATTTCAGTTTGAGTACCTGGTAGTGTGCCAGGAGATGTTATCTCGGTTTTGTCATGTGTGGCAGTTGGACTTGACGTCAACATTGAGCTCAGAGCCGATAACTTGTGCAATCTTCCCTCATGCGATACTGCATTAATTCCACAGCCCTGCTGCCTGTAATTAATCACCGCTGTGGTAATGTGCTGCAACTTGTTATCAGTGGTGAGCAATTAAAACTGCCTTTCCCACAGAAAAGAGCAGCGTATTTTATCCCACGTAGAGAAAGAAATCAATTTGTCTTTGTTGAGAGACCAAGGCATTAATTGATGTGGGATTCTTGAGGTCTGATGTGTATCATCTGGAGTCTGGATGTCCAAGAGCCAATCTATTAGGCAATATAAAATGCCTTTTTTTTCTCTTTCAGGCTTATTACCTCAATTAGGTCTTAAATCCTAATAATTATTTATTGATTTTATATAGATACACATATTAATTAACTCAATTTGAGGCGAAACTTTCCCGATAATGAAAAGTTTGAAAAATATTTGTATTTGCTGGAAAGTCTTACCATAATAAGAACCAAATATTGAATATTAGTCTATTACATGTGATGGAAAAAGTGCCATCCCATCTTGAATTTATTTTAAAAGTTGAGGCATTCACAAAAAACAGTAAAAAAAAAGAGAAAAAACTCCAATATTGATCAATAACTTTCACTAGGTTGTTTGTCTCTTTGCTGATCATGACACTTGTTCTCACACCTCACATTTTGATGAATAATAAAGGAGCGTTTTGAGCAGAACCTCTTACTCCTCTGGGCTCGGCTTCGCGGCGCTGACACCTTTCTCTGCTGCTCTGTGAATGAAACACAGGAGTTGATTTTTCACACATCATCAAAGCAGCACAGCCTCGTTGAGGAGACTTTTATTATAACACTGACTTGTCTGTGAAGGAGGGATGTAATCCTGTGTGATTATGTTGCTTGTTTATTCTGCTCGGTTCTAAGCTGTTTGCTGAAAATAGATCGGCTGTGTTGCCGTGAGATCAGCGAATGCATCACAGAGTTTGCAAAGAGTCACAGACTTCACAGACTTTCATTTTGGCAGACACAAAACAATCAATAAATACACATTACTGATATATCATCTTACCTCCACATAAGCCAGAGAGCGAGTATCAGTGATGTGGATTGTAGGTGATTGAGCTGCAATTAAAATAGCAATCAGCAGTGTGAATTTTTCCTTTAGTAAAAAAGCTTTGTTAAAAAAGTAAGTTAAAGAAAAGTAAGTTAAGTTTTTTTTCCCCCATTTTTAAATAAATTATTTGAGATAGAGTATTCATTTGAATTAACTATGAAATAACTGCTAATTAATTGATGGAGGTTCAGATTATTTTTATCAGCTTTAATCCTTGTAAAAACACATTTATACATTTACATTTGAGAGGGAAAGAAAACAAACAAGCTCTCTGTTCCTCTCTTTTATCTTCTTACATTTGCACTAGTATTACCAGTCATTGACTATGATTGAAAGGCTTTGAATGGTGGGAGTGAATGTTTAATGATTATTTTGCTGCATACTGAGATTTTTAGCCAATTTTCCAGCCTATACTTTGACTTTTCACTTGTTGGAAGTTGAGTATTCTCTGACAGCACACCATGCAACTATTAATTTTAATTTTCAGGGCCTCTCTGGATGCCCTGACACACAGTGTAACTACTTCAGTAGATCATTTTGGACAAAACACAATTTCACCTCTCATGCTATGCTCAGTTGTCCTCTGGTCCTTTCGTCACATCATAACAGATGGTCATGTTTGGGGGAGATCGTAGTCTCTGTCTCTGCTCTTAAGCCTCACCCAGACTCAAGGATTCTTATCAGCAGCTTCTTGTACCTGTTGGCCTGGAGTTCCCTCCTTTCTCTGTCCTTATTAACAAGATGTTCTGATCTTTGTAGGAGGGTCTTCGCCACTGGTCTTTTATCTCGTAAGTTGAGGGTTTTTGGATTTGCCAGAGCTCTGTCCCTGCTGCTGCTCATTGATTAATGAGGAAGGTTGATTAAAACATAAAATATTTAATGCCCTTTAATAGCAGGGAGCCAAAACCCCTCCAAATATTTTGCCTAGTTTCCCGTGACAGTATGGATCATCCCCAACAAGTGTTTAGCTTAATGTTTCGGGCTCCATAAAATATATAATACTGAATGTATATCTACAGATATCCTGGACAGGTGCTTCTGACAGGCCAAGAGGTGGACATCAGTTCTCCTCAGTCCTCAGGTGCGCTGACTCTGAGACATGAATCAGTGTGACATGGATTCTAAGAAAACCTCAGAAGCGACTGCTTGCGTTGGCTCTGCAGCTGCCGACTGCTCAGAAGACTCGCCGTCGTGGTTGTTGCGTACGGCGCGTCCATGTTAGTAACAGAGCGTGATGCTGAACAGCTGGAGGTGATGACTGTGACGGGACTCCCCAGCTGCTGCACGCTGACGCACAGCCTGCTTCCTGACGTTCCTCCTGTCTGCCTCGCTCCTGCTCTGACTTTCCCAGCTGGGATTGGGCGACTGTCCCCTCGGGGGACCTGTCCTCTGTCTGCACGCTGACACCTCGTGACCTTGGACTGTCTTTTTGGCACCAGTGTCAATATTTTTATATTAACAATGAACCACATGTTTGTAATGTGGAAAGTGTGGATCATTGTGACAAACACAGATAACCAACTCTGTACTTTCCATCTTTACAGCTGTCTTTCAGGTCCACAACTTTGCAGTTTTGGTTATAATTACTCCATGAGGTTTTTAACTCGTCATTAGATTGGCTATTTCTATTAGATTCTAATAGTTATTCCTAATGCCTGTCCGTGAGTATAATTATAAAAATCCGATGAAATGGTGCTGGGGTTTGCTGAATGCTGAATTTAGATTTCTTCAGCCGCTAGCAGAGGGTCTGCAGTGGAGCTGCCGTCTGCTGTCCTTACAGCAAATTTGTCCACAGGAGAGATAAATAAACATAAAACGAAAAGCTCTACACAGCTGCTAAACTTTTTTTCTCTCATACTGTCATTTCTTTAGCCAAAAAGCTCTGACAACCAAAGTTACTGAGTAGATGGTGAAGATAGTGGAGCTTTTACTTTACTACTTAATGATTTATGACTTAATGTTAATTTGACTTGTACTCTGGTTGTGTAAATAGGAAGCTGTATACTACACTTTTGTGGCATAGAAAATCTGTTTGTCAAGATTTTCTTAAAGGTATACCTGGTAGGATAAAAAAGAAACAAAGCAAATCAAAGCATTGACTATAATCCCCCAGGTCTTGTGTGTTTCTTGTTAAGGAAAAGCTACTTACATTGAATGTTTGTTGTTTGATTTATGAATAATATCATTCAGTTCTCGTTTCAGCTTTACCTTCATCAAGACTGAAGACGCTGTATTTACATTCCCTGGAAAAAAAAACAGCTGAAAAAGCATTAATGATTCTTGCTTGCATAACATTAGCAGACCGACATGGAAACACCCTGTGGTGGCAAAGACACATTATGGCAATCACTCCGACACCGTGACTGTGTTTAAAGTTTCCACTACTGAGCTGTAAACACGATGTTGTGGTCTCCCTTTGTGTCAGGCCTTAGATAAACCAGACGGACACATTTAAATGCTGAGAGATTTATTGACAAAGACGAGTAGACATGGACGCACACAGATAACATAAGATACAAGCGGCCAGAGAGACGGGCGACCGAAGAGAAGTGGCAGTCTCTCAGGCACCTACAGGCGCATGCACACAGGTGTGAGGTCAAGCTGTGTCGTGTTATTGTTAGACTCTCCTTTTGAGCCTTTTATGAGCACAGCAAATTGTCCTTGTGTGTTCCGGGACCTCCAGCACCTTCCCTGCAGAGGTGCTCCCAGCTGCAGATATCCAGCTCTGTTTAGTTCTGGGATAAACCGTTCAGCATTTGAGTAAACTGAACTCTGCCGGGGCCTGCTGGGCTCATCACAAGCATCCGAGCGGCAGCGGGACTTGCGGTTTTTATCAGGTGGCTGCTGGTTCGTTGTCATACCGAAGCTCAGTGCAGCAGCAACCTTTCTGTGCGAAGAAAAGTGCGATAATGTTTGCCTGCAGGAAGAGTATTTATACTCACCAAAATGATTAATGCCACTCCAAATGACTACATGAAGAATAGGTGTGTATGAGACCAATACAGACGTCTGATAGATGGTGAAACATGAATATATTCACTTTAAACGTCTGCAGCCAGCGGGGACTTGTATAAAAAAGTCAGATGAATGAATGCTTTTGTGTAAAATGGACCTACTTTCTGTTCCACAGTTAAAGTAAGTACATATTCACACAGAGACACACAAGTGGCACACGTTACCTTTTGATTTGAACAGACAAAACTAATTTTCCAAAATGTAAATGTAAGTGCAAGTGATTACTATTCGCCATTTCATAGCCAACTGGCTTGTTACACATCTGGGTATATAGTCAAGAAATATAAATATAAATATAAATCAAACTGTGCCTAGAGAATTGGTCAAGAAGTGTTTTAAAAAGTACCAAAAAATTCTGAGGCATCTAAGGCTTGTCAGTTTCTTACAGCAGCTTCAGAAATGATTGTGCGACACAAAAAATTATTTAACCATGATGACTGCACACTACACTGGATTGCGAAGAATAAAAAACACTCTGTTGTCACCCTCTACTGATTCAAAATGGCCTCTGATGTTTGCTTTGGACTCCACTTTCCAGCTTATTATTCAGGTCTATTGTGCAACAAGTGAAGAACCCACAATGGGAGTTAGCAGCCCAGAGAGGACTGATGAAAAGCCGGGGTCATTTTTTATTAATTGACTCTGGAAATTGTCTGTCTGAGGTGCTTCCACAGAGGCTGCACCCTCAGCTTTGGTGGAGACCACCTTAATTATCTGGTGCTGACTCTAGATCTGGCTCTTTTGTCTGGATTGCTTTCCAATAGGAAATCACGGATGAGAGGACATGATGAAAACATATTTTGCATCTGTGTGTGTGAGAGGAACTGTGAGTGGATGTAAATGAGTCTTTTCGGTAAACAATTTTAAATTCACAGTTATGAAGCACATTCAATTTTTAGATGAAAGCAGGAAAAAAATCATTAGATTCACTGACACAGAATGCAAAGATGCATCAATTAATGTTTAGAAATGACAGTATTCACATATTTTCATTTTTATGCCAACCACTGAGCAGTGGTAAGTATATTTACTTTTTCTTTAACTCTAAAGTAAAAACATTTTACCTGTTCCTTTGCAGATCAACAGTTTACATGTGATTTTAAAAAAATGGTATCAAGATTAAA
Organism: Amniataba percoides; assembly: GCA_037176925.1. Classification (NCBI taxonomy): domain Eukaryota; kingdom Metazoa; phylum Chordata; class Actinopteri; order Centrarchiformes; family Terapontidae; genus Amniataba; species Amniataba percoides. The sequence continues at coordinate 10,010,798 of JBAJHX010000041.1, forward strand.
CTACAATGAAAATATTATATTGATAAAATATGCTATTTACATGTATTGCCATGAAATTTGGTTTAGACAGTCATTTAGAGTGTATTATTATTCCACTGTATATATAATATTTCTGTACTTTTACTGGAATGGAGCATTTTTATATTGAAGTATTCCAAATTTTACTTAAGTAATGTATATTATTATTATATTATAATGTATATATACTTTATAACAAAGTAAATTAAGGTTGGAACAAAGTAAATTATAACAAAGTAAATTAAGGTTGGAAACTTGTAGAAAGTGTAGGAAGGACCTTATATGGTTACAGAACTCAGCTTCAGCAAACACACAGACTGTACACAGCTGGTGATGTTCAGGGAAACCGTGTCCATGCGACAGAGGGAACTCTGAGCTCCTCTCGGGGCAGAGTTGAGGCTTCACGGCCTTCCCCCTTGTCCTGCGGCTCAGGCCTCGTCTTCTCAGGGGATCGGAGCTGTGAGCGCCTCAGAGCTCTGCAGGGAGAAAGCCGGGGAAGGTTGTCATGACAGAGAACTGCACATTACGTGGCAGCACGGAAGAGATATAAACAGACATGTATGATACTGCATATTTACACACATGCAGTTTGCTGTTGGACACAGGCTGCTTTTCCACCTACTCTCAAAACTCCATAAATGATCCCAACCTTATTTAGTTTATTCGGATATTACATGATTCATTAGTTTTGTTTTTTTTTTCGAATCACAGACCCCAACACTATAAAGTCAATTGATATGTGAGAGGCCCCTCAGCTAAGTGCCTGCAAGGCCCAGGTTCATATTTATCCAGCTGGATGATTAGAAAACGCTGGAGAGGCATTGCAATTTGTCAAGGCTTTAGTAAACAATAAAGACAGATCGGGTATGAGTTAGCACACAGTGTTAACACAAACACAGACAGGCACGGCCATTGTGCAGGGCCAGGCAAATGCTAAGCAGCCACATTGTTTAATTCACCTCCTATGATTTGTTAAAGTGGTTTGACTCACTCGCCAGTTTAGGGAGGGTTTGTATTTTTAAGGCAGATCATTTGCATTATGTTATATAGTATTTCACTTTGGGAGAACACTGGCAGCAATGTTTGACTCGCTGAAGTCTTTCATGACTCTGCTCATAGCCCGGAGTATCCCCTTCTTTGAAGCCTCTGTTCACTTCCAGCAGGCTCTTCACTTCCCTCTCCTTTCCCCATTGTTGTCGGAGACGACACGCGTTGTTAGCAGATTAACCAAAACACTCTTTTGTTGGAAACAAAATGGATTCGTGAGACAATTTGTGATTCGTGATGTATTTGAAACGCAACTCGCAGGGCAGCCACATGGTTGGTTCAGTGAGTGAGTTTGCTCAGTGTTGGCACCGTGTGAGCGCCCCCTGTTGTCCGTGAGCTGCACGGCTCACGCTAATGGAGTCACGTTTTCTCTCAGCGTGGCTCAGTCTCTGTGTTCACGGGAGTAATTGCTTTGAAATTGGTCAGTTTGCTCTGGCTTTCCTGTGGACAAAGTGCTTTTTTGAATAATAATGATAAAAAAAGATATCTTCACTCACTGATCTTCAAACTAGAGTGCCAACACAATCACAACAATTAATTATTTCCCAGCAGGTGATAAGTTGTCATGAAGAGAGATAGAGGCAGTTGAGCAATAAAAAAGAATATGTTTGATGGCTTTTAGGGTGTATGATCAGTGTAAAATAGCAATACGATTTACTTATTTCATATGATACTCATTTATATTGGGTTGGGAAGCAAAACATTTTTAATGCACTTTTTCATCTTTGCATTTCCATATTCTGACATGGTATGGGGATGTCAGCAGGTGGGTCGGACTATCACTTTGAACTGATCTGATTGCCCTGAAATTTGGTTCAGACAATCATTTCCTCCTCAGAAAAAATTGTAGTAACTAATATTTCTAGCGCCATCATCAGGTCAAAACTTTAGTTGGTCCAAATTAAAAACTAGAGAAATGATGTCTGTCAGTCTCAGCTTTATGTTGAGTACTAATTAGGTTGTTAACAACAAGCTAAATTAAGATTGCAAATATTGTGAATGCTATGCCCGCTAGAACTGTCATTGTGAGCATATTAACATTCAGTTCAAAGCACTGCAGAACAAAGTGTTTTTCAAAGCCAAATGACTTTGAAAAATAAGGCCCTGTTAGGACATTTAATTGCAAAACTCTTCTTAAAAAACATTAAACCTATCCTGAAATACTTTCTCTCCAGCACTGGGCCAGTTTGTTGCTGCATTTATCTAATATTAGTATACTTTTCTTCTCCTTTGGGGTCACATGCTTTAAAAAAAAAGCTAGTATCTATCAGGTGTTGGTGGGTAAAGGTTTGTCACAGTGTCTGGGTAGCACATCTCCTTGGTATTATTTTTATTTTGTTTTGATATTCTAGTCATGCTGGTTTCTGCACACGGTCACCAGAAAAATATCAGGCCTCATGTTCTCCCCTTCAGATGAAGCTTTTAACCGCCATCAATTCCTGTACATGCAAAACTAACATACTTGAAAACGATCCATTACAATAAACTTGCATCTTTACTTAAATGTTGTCAGAGTTTGTGTCTTATTGTATTTTTTAGCGCGTGGCTTAAATGTTCTCATACCAGTGTGTTCATTATTTCAGTCTTTGCTTAACGTCAATCACAAACACTCACTGCCTCTGCCTGAAATTAATCCCTCAAAACACGATGCTTTACGGATTTGATTGGCACATCCATGTCTTTGTCCTTGCCTATTTGTGATTGTGTAAAATTTGTAGATAAAACGAAAGGTTATGTTATAATTACATATGGTATGAATTAAAATAATAATTTTTTCTGAGGCACATGTCATGCAGACAAAGACTTTAATGAAAGCACTCACTCAAAACACTGTAAGACTGAAACAAACACAGTGCTGTTTGTTGCTGCTGTTTATTAATTTGAGGAAAGAAATAAAATTGTGTTGATCAGCTGTTTTATTTTTCTCCCCAGGGAGTTGCATTTGCTTCTCTCTTTTTCATCCTGGTGTCCATCACCACCTTCTGCCTGGAGACCCATGAAGCCTTCAATGAACTTCAGAACCGGACGGAGGTGGTTGTCGTGGGGAACATCACACACAGAGATATAAGGGAGGAGATGGTGACCAAGCCCAGCCTCACTCTGGTCGAGGGCATCTGTGTCATCTGGTTCACGTTTGAATTCCTGGTGCGCATCATCTGCTGCCCAAAGAAGTTGGTCTTCATCAAAAACACACTTAACATCATTGACTTTGTGGCCATCCTACCATTCTACCTGGAGATGGGCCTGAGTAGTTTGTCATCCAAAGCTGCCAGCAACGTTCTGGGCTTCCTGCGTGTGGTGCGGTTTGTTCGGATCCTCCGGATCTTCAAGCTGACGCGACATTTCGTAGGCCTACGGGTGCTGGGCCACACGCTGAGGGCCAGTGTAAATGAATTCCTCCTCCTCATCATCTTCTTGGCACTGGGCGTACTTATCTTCGCCACCATGATATACTATGCTGAGCGCATAGGAGCCGAGCCCAACGACCCCACAGCCTCCAACCACACACACTTCAAGAACATCCCCATCAGCTTCTGGTGGGCGGTGGTCACCATGACGACGCTGGGCTACGGAGACATGTACCCGCAGACGTGGCTGGGCATGATGGTGGGGGCGCTGTGTGCACTGGCCGGGGTGCTGACCATCGCCATGCCGGTGCCGGTCATCGTCAATAACTTTGGGATGTACTACTCGCTGGCTATGGCCAAACAGAAGCTGCCCAAGAAGAAGAAGAAGCACAACCCGAACCCAGACGTTCCAAACGACTCAGCCTCATTTGGGAAGTCGGAAACAAACTCACACAGAGACAGCACCCAGAGCGACACGTGTCCGCTGGCTGTGGAGGAGAGCATCAGCAGGAACCGCTCAGGTCAGCACGCAATGTAACATTAAAGGGCCAGTTCACCCAAATTAGAGGAAAACATTTTCTCACTTACATGTTTTTGTGTCAAGTCTGCACATAGTGTTTGTTGAATTCAATCCAGGAAAGGATTTATGGTGCTCACATCACTAGCCTCTAATTTAAACTGTAACGTGTCCTGAGAAATGTGTCCTGCTTATTCAGAATAATCTGCAGACCTCACACTAAGCAGCTTCAGTAATGGGGATATTGTTGCTAGAAATGTTTTCGAATTTATTAATGTTTATAAAATGCCACAACATGTAAGTTATTTGATAATATTTTCTTTGTAATTTGGGTGAACTGATTATTTGAGCTTATGTTACTGTGTATTTTAGTTATTTGTCAGTGTTTTTTTATTTAGAAAGATGCTTCTGTTTAGCCTGTTAAATGAATCTATGATAAATGGCCTTGAGCCCAATAGTAATATAAATAGCCACCGTATTTATAGTCAGCGTTTCCTCTGGTTTTTCAAACTTTTCCTGACAGATGAACTGCACTTAGTCATAAAGACAGTAACATATCAAGATCAAATTACTCCTCATAACATCTCAGTCAAATCGAATTTAGAGAAAAATACATATTTTATGCAATATACCTTTGTCTTCCTTTGCCACGGCCCTCGGGGTGGTCTCCGTAGAAGCTTTGGCCTTTACGATGATGTGTGTTTTTGTCTTGCTGTCAGACTCCAAACAGAACGGGGATGCAAATGTGGCCCTTTCAGAGGAGGAGGGCTGCAGCCTGACCCAGCCACTGTCCCCCAGCGAAAAGTGGTCACTGCGGTGCTCTCGAGGGCGAGACAAGAGTAAGAAAGAGGCCACCTGCTTCCTCTTAACCTCTGGAGACCCCAATGTCCACACTGGTAAGTTACACACTCATCGTTACCTACCTGAATGTACACGTTTACTCTTTACAGTGTTCACACTCAGCAACACGCCTGCTGCATTTTACCGTCGCTTCTGGCTACGTTTTTCTGAAAAAAATCAAATTTGCTTCTGTTGGCATGTCAGCAGGTGTTAAGTTTTATAAATTCATATATAGAGTATGCACTGTACATACCCCTCTGTAGTTTTTACACTGTAGCTGAATGGCTGAGGTGTCAGAGGGGAGCTGGGGCTTATGGGAATGACATAAGTTTTGCAGGTATTGGATAAATGAAAGATCTTGCCCTGATGATGGCAATAGATGAAAAGTCAGAACATCACAGTTAGTAGGATTCATCCTCAGGAAAATGGAGGTGTGCAAATGTCTGTATATTCAACACAACAAGGTTCGAGTTTATTCATCAAAATGTGAGAGAAACCTCCAGTGCATGTACCCACTTCCCTGCTTCGATCATCTCTCTTGCAACCTTCAACTGACTAATGGCGTTTTTATCCGTCATTCGCAGAACAGATGAAAAGGAAATCAATGAAAGAGCTTTGTAGTACTGATTGCATCAAGCTACCTGTCTGCACTTGGTCAAGTAGCTTTTTCTTGAATAATCCTCTTCATGGAGTGTTACTAGGATAGAGTAACAATGAAATAAAGTAACATCCTGCTGTCTTTAAAATGCATGTTAAATAGCCCTAAACTTCAGACATTCACATATAAACGGGCTCAAGTACAAGTATTTGTAATGCGTTTTGGTTCAGTCATCTTGCAGACATCCAGATTACTTTGATACACCTTTGACTACTGCCTATCTCATTAATAACTTAAAATACACATTTCTAACATGTAACACCAATATTCTTGTCATTTTACTGTATTAGAGCAGCCTGAGACAGGTAACATGGCTTCAAAGAAGGACGCCATTAATTTCAGTTGATATCCGCTGCCGGTCTGCCATCTCTCCCTGGTTGAATGGCCACTGAATCTCACATCCGAGCTTCCCAAAGTACCCAAAAGCCCCTCGTCAGAAGAGGCTCTATATTTGGCAGTCATGGATTCAATCCTGACATCCTGAGCACACATCCCACCCCGTCAACATCCTGGCTCTCCTCTGCAAACAGCCAGATGACGCTAAAGGTGTTTTCCTCCAAAACTGCACTTTACGGAGATGCATTTTTCGACCATAGCTCATTAGCACATCACTGTGATGGAAGAAACACATAAATGGGGCACTTACTGTAGCCTGGCTCCTGTGAGAGTATAGAGTATATATTCCGCCGTTTTTTTTTGTTTGTTTTTTGTTTTGACAAGCCCATTACCAGAAATTGTATTTGAACGTGTTTCCTGAAAGCCTCATCAATCCCTAAATGTGTTGAGTGTTGGTGTAGGTCAATAGCATGTTGTCACATGCAGATGGAAAAAAAAGCACACATAACCTTCGTTATGTCTGTCAGATAATGGAGATGAAGTTTGTGAACACGCAGTGATGCTAAGGGGAGGAAATGACCTGTCAATATCAAATTTACAGCTTCACTGTCACAGTGGGGAAGACACAAACACAGAGAAACACAGATAGTCCTCAGCCTACTTTCACACCAATTTCTGTAATAATATGCTAAATTATCTGGTCAGCTCGAGCGAGCTTTCTTCTGATTGCAGAGGCAAAAACTATGGAAAGCTGAGCAAAGCCAGAACACCTCAAAACTAATCTTTGAGCGAGAGAGAGAAGGGGGTAATTCAATCCTGAGTCCTGTGTCTGGTGAGTATGTGGATAATGACATCCCAGTCTATTACTGGGAAATATCACACATACACAACACATTTTGGCGCACATTACCTGCAAAAAAAGGTTCAAGTGGGCCTTTGCTGTTTCCTAACAGTGTTCAAAACTTCTGTGGCAGAGTTCAGAATCAAAGAAGCTTTGTTTTTGTCCAACATGCAAAAGGCTGCCTTTTTGATTGCAGCCATTTTGACTTAGTTAGATGGAGACAGATGATGGCACAGTGGCTGTGCTTCCCCATAGGAGATGGCGTTAGGTTGATTCCAGGGTTGCAGGATATAAGGAATTGATAATATTTCACCGCAGCAGTATGGCAGGAAATAGTGAAAAGGACAGATGGATGTGGCAGGTCTGAAGATGCTCAGATGGTTATCAGTGACAGGAAATGCTCACCCGCTCTGCAGTCGGAAGAAAATGCTGGTGGATCTGAAGCGATTATGTTCATCACAGGGAGTCTGTGACAGCATTAGTGCTAGCTGTCATGGTTTGTACTCACAAAAGCAAACGCTGCCCTGGTCGAAAGTGCATTGTCTCATTTATATGACAACCGGCAGCTCGTTTCCTTATGATGAATACATAATGGTGTGGCAAACTGTTCAAGTGCTGCTAAGAGAAAGCAGGCGGATATACAGGCAAGCAGGGAGAAGGCTTCTGAGCTCGGCCGAGCCTCCATACTCCCAAATGACTCCTCTGGATGACTGCAACTAATAGGTTTCCATTAACAACATGGGTGGTCAAAGCAAAAACCTCATGCTGGCCTCTGAAGTTCAGATCTGTAGGATTTCTCTATCTGGTGAAATAGAGCTAAACCTATTAAACAGAAAATGAAAACAGTTTTGATAATTGTTTTGTTATTTTCATAATTTAAGACGGACATTAAATAAAGATTTGCACCTTTAAATGATAATAAATTGAATCTTTGGATTTTGAAATGTTGGTCAGTTCTTTACAATTTTATGATTTTATAGATAAAACAATTTGTTGATTTGCATTTTCAAAAATCAAACATTTAATCAGTGATGAAAATGCTGATGAGCTGCAGATCTACTGTGACAGGATCATGGCCTGAAGAGGGTCCGCTTTTATTCAGCAGAAATATTCCATTAAAGCATGTCAAGAACTATTATACTCTGGCTCTGTTTTCCAGGTATTTCATGCTCCTCTCATATGTCACCATGTTTCCTTTGTGTTTCCAAACAGAGAGCTGTAAAGACATCCTCGCTGCCACTGGGAACTACGCTCAGCCGGAGGTCACCACTCTGACCTGATGCTGATTGGCTATGAAAAGGAGAAAGAGCATGAACTCACGGTGGAGTACATACTGTGTAGAGCGGCAGCTCTGGTCCCTGCTTTCTTTTCCTTCCTGAATGAACTGCAGACCAGACTCCTTTGAGAAAGATTTTTTTCTTTGTCATGTATTCAAAACCTTGTGGTACAAAATCAGCTGCATAGCAGATTTACCATATCATTTGTTACTTGTTACAAAGCCATTTGCATGTATTGCATGATCTATCACTGTATATATACTTATGTGCCTGCTTATCATTCAGTGGACATGTCATATCTTGTCTTAAATGTCCTGAAAACATATTTTCTCTGTTTTCCTCTTGTCATGACCTACAGGGGTCCTAAACGAGCACATCATCTTCTGCCAATGTTGTTGTTTTAGTTACTTCACATCAGCAGTTTGTCTACTTTTTTCTATCTGTGCTCATCTCACCGATCTAAAGAAGGCATTTGGAAAAAGGTGACATCATGTATGACCAAGCTCCAATCCGAAATGAAACAGAATCTGACATTTGTTTTGGTCATTGTCAATCAAATCCGAGTTATTGGTCAGCTTTGATTGTTGCTCATTGGTCATGGATTTTTAATGTCATGGAGGGAGACTTAAGATTTTAAACAGTTTTCAGGAGATTTAACCTAAAGTCAGCCTGTTTAAATCATCTAGAAGTATCTTCGCTTTTAAGCTGTTGCATTTGTTAGTGTGACATTTATTTTCTTGTTTGAAGTCATATGTACAGAAACAGTCAGTTTTAGCTTTTCTTTTGGCACTATAAAAAAGACAAAAAAAACTTCATCGTCATTTGAATCAGTGTCATATATCCATAAATGTTGTAAACCGTTGAGTAAGACCGCCCAGCCACTTGTGAATATGGGTCTGTACAGCAAAACTGTTACTGTGAACTAGGATTAGATGAAAACTTGAAATCATTGTCCGATCCTCATCAAAACAGATCCCATGCTCTTTGTCGATCATCCAGTCTCTGCCTTCTGTCGTGCCACCGCTTTTTTAACACTGACCACAGGGACAACATGCAGATACTTTGTGGAGACCCAGCGTGGTATGAATGCTGCTCAGGCAACACATTGTTTGTAAATCCTTGTACAATAAGAGAGTTTAACAAAAGGAGAAAAAAAATCAATGGAACAGTATTGTCTATTACATTAGCCGTATACAACTGATGCATCACTACTGGTTGAGTCCGGACCAAACATAGACTCTTAGATTACATGGTAAATTTTCTGTACCATCATTAGTAGACAGACATACAGTGCAATGCCATCAGTTCCACTTGTGCCTCATGTTGAGTAATGGAGTTTAAATGTGTGCAGTAATGTAATTAGATTAGTTCTTAAACACTTCTGGTTGTGTCCGCTCTGTAGAAACCCCATTACATGTTTCCACAGCGAGCGAGGCAGGAGGAGTGTGGTTTCTTTCACTCGTGACTTATGATATATTCCTCACGGTCTACCATAGTGGCCTTATGTTTAATAAACAAAGGGAAAGTTCATTTCATCTTCATTAGACTCCAGCTCTGTTTCTATGCTGACCCAGAGGTCTGTAATTCTGTATAAGCACAGTTGTACGTATGTAGCACAGTGCAATATTCTGGATCATTCCTTAAACTCTCCTCTGCGTATGACATGTTTATGCACCGTGTAATACTTATTAACCAATAATGAAAGATTATTATTTTGATAATCCACATTTGTAGCCTTGTTTCCTGTTTTCCCTGTATATACGCGAACGTGATGGAAAATTGCACAGTGCTTCAGTTTCATATCTCCCCATTATGGATTGTATAGGCGACTGTGATGGATTTTAACCCAGTTCAGCTGTCAGATGTCGTGTGTGTTTGTGTGTATGTGTGTGTGTGTGTGTGTGTGTGCGCGAGTGTGATCTTGTATCATGTTGGCCTGTGTTTCTGTTCAGAAATTGAAATAAAATCCATCCCCCCTCTTGTGCTGAAGGTGAAATCTTGTCCTTTATGTATATTGTGTTTTTTTTTTTTTCAGTCACGGTGCTGTTGATGGAAAATGCATTTTTTCCATTAACTGCCCGGCTTGCGGCTGTGTGGCGCTTCCGCTGTGTCACCTACTGTACGGCTATTTATAGTGGTGTCACAAGTGTAGTCTGGTGGTTGATCTTGAGCTTGTGGTGTAATGGCAGTCGCAGCCGTGCCTCCTGCTCTCCTGTGCCTCCATGATTATGTACTGAAGGTGTAGATGGCATACAGAACACATCTCCATGGAGATTTGGGATGACAGGCAACACTAATTACTGCTCGCCTGCCTCCATCTCCCCCTCCCTCTGTCTTTCACACGCAAAGAAACACCACTCTCTCTCTCTCCCTCTCTCTTATGCACACACATACATCCCCACAGACACACACACACACACACACATACATCCCCAAAGACACACACACACACACACACACACACACATTCACCTCATCTCAGTGTGATCATCATTACTGTTCTTGCCCATGAGGAACGTTTTGATGTTTAGGGATGTATTGTGCAGTGCATGAAGGGAGAGAGAGGCAGGGGGGCAAGATGCCATGGGTGAGTCTAAGGCATCAAGGCTGCATGAATATGAAAGCAGACACCATGTGTTGGTACAAAAGCAGACACGGTCTTTCACCAAAGCTAAATGTGGACTGAGAGTGATTGGTCGGATTGAAGCAGGGCGATGAGATGACAGGAATATGCTCTTATTCTGTCTCTCAAACACAATATTGGGCTGCACTGATATTAACTGTAAACTTGAGGAAGGACATGAACAGGAAAATAGTTATTGGAGTTGGAGTAATCTCCACCTGCATCTGATGGGAATTGTGATGCATTTGTGTGACAAAGTTGATTTGAAGGTAT
>JBAJHX010000041.1:10022297-10042314 GCA_037176925.1 Amniataba percoides
TATGTAGATATGAAAGGCAAAATTCAAAAACCTTGCAAATCTTTTCATTTTATTTCAGAATTTGCATCAGATCTACATTAATATCTCACTATTGTCTAAAAACTTTTCAACAACTTGCTGGGTGTGTTGTGGGGAGGTTTGAGTTTAAGTTTCTGTAGGTCAGACAAAGCCTAAGCCAGCAAAGACGTTGACGTTACTATTTCCATATTGTGGCTGTTTGGTGGTGACTGACGAATGAATGATGACTTCCCTGCAGCTCAGTATGTAGACAAACTGCCTTTTAATGTTTTAATACTATTTGAATGTCACGGTCATATATCACAGGTAACCGTCATAATCAGACAGTTGCAACAACTGAGGCCGCCTCACCACTGCGGCAGCCGCAACGCAGTTGACATACAACACAAATTATCTCAGCAACTCCAGAGGGAAATACCACCTTAACAGTCCTCTTTAAACTTGTGCATGTCTCTGCGCTTAGAGGTGATAATTGCACAGCTGGATCTTTTGATTTGCTTGAATGCCATATTTTGATGACTCTATCAACACAAAGCAGTCATCATGCTAGTAGCTGATAGTTTTCCACACCTGAATAACTCTATTAGTGAAGCAGCCTCTCTCGCTCAGGGGGCCCAGAGGAGAGATGATTGACAGATTTGCGGGGCTGTGATTCATGAAACGAGATGAGCTCGGGCAGAGGAGGAAGAGTCGGAGCTGGAAGTTAAGAGAGAGAGAGGGCTTGTCCTGTCATCCTTGATTACTCCCTTTCATTGTTTCCCCCCGATTCCCTGTTTTTTTTTTCCTCCTCTGTAGAAGGTTGTCATGACAATATTGAACACAGTTTCCATGGAGAAAGGCTGAGCCCGGGCCATTTCACCATTTCATTCACCGGTGCGACGCTGTGGAAAAGGGACCATCTTGACTTCTCATCTTGCCTGGTGGAATAACAAACTTTCACTTATTTATGGCTTTATTGGGATGTAATTTAGTGGGTGGTCTATAACTTTACACTGTACAAGAGAGAAAAGGAGCGTCCATGTAATGTATGTATTATGTATTGCTATTGGACCGTTGTGACCTGTAAATTCTGAGAGCGATGTGATGATGAAAAGTAAGAGTTGGATCAATGTATTGAACTCTCTTTGTGCACATCCTTCCTTTCGTCCATTAATCTCTTTGCAACACATGGTTGTTTTTCTATTATGAATCAGAGAATATTTTCAAACACGGATAAGACTCGAGCTTTTTACTTCTCTCCTCCATTTAACATTTCAAGCAGAAAGTTGTAATTATTGTTTGAATGCTTTTGAGAAGCAAATGGAGCCTGTCAAACAGATAAAAGAAAAAGCGCTCTTTTAAAACAGGATTCAGCAGCATTAGAAAATCACAAACCAGCCACAGTAAAGCCTCAATGATGCCACATCAAACATGTCCAAATCCTCTCTTAGGGACAGACAACAGGAGGGAGAAAAAAAGAACAATTTGGTTGCTATACAGATGGAGCTTTGTTTTTTTTGGGTTTTTTTTGGTCTTATATCTTCCCCTTTCCTGTCTCCTCTCTCTGAGTTCAAGGGTCGTCCCAATTTGGAGAGCTAACCTCTATCAGCCCTCAAAGCTTGAGTGGATGTGGAGCCACAGGAGCTCCTCGCTGCCGTCATTACGGGGAGCAGATGATCTTGTGTCATGTGTTTTCTGGACTGAGATCAAAACTCCTTTTTAGGGATGTTGATTCTCTTTTTTTCCACAAATTGAGCAGCCATGCAAGAACTCATCAAGTAATGCATGACATACTTCCATTTACTCGTTATGTAAATCTTACATTTCTGTAGCTTCATTAAATCGTAGTCACACACTTCCCTTGTCAGGCTCTTGGAAGCGGTCAGAGTAATTTTATCTGACATTTTTTAGACTCTAGTCTTTTTGAGCTCTTCATCCGTGACAGTGGTAACTCTTGGCTGCCTGACAGATTATTTGGACCTCGGTGTGTTTTTTGCAGTTGACATCAGGAGATGGGAGACGCTTTCAACTCATTTTCAGCAGTCAAGCGTTTATTTCCTCCGTCGCAGTGAGACACTTTGCATGAGCCACCAGAAACTCTTGATGTTTGACCTGAGCTTCCTATTTTTTGCTTACTAATTATGACTCACTAAATAAGGACTTGAAGAAACTGGCCTAGCCTAGCAACACCAGGACTACAAATAAGATTTAATACAACTTACTCTGTGGGATAAAAGGAAAAAAAGACCAAATGGAGGAAAAGAGATCAATCAGGCATGATTCATCAGAATGGTATCTCCTGTATCCGACATAAGAGAAGAACTTTTCTCTCACTTAACCAGGCAGCGCAAGAATAAGAGAGACATATTTATTACCATTCCTGTTCTATTTAAACTTTTTTAATGTGTAGGAACCAACGGGATTACATTTGATTGTGATGAACCTAAGGAGTGAACATTATTTCGCCCAAAAAATATTGCCCTAATTGTTTTTTTAGTGATGACGGAGGAGAGTGCTGTCAAACACGTCGGTATAAAACCTCCTACAGGTGCTCAGTTCAGTTGGGATGTGGTGACTGTAAAGGCCATAGTAATATGATCCACGTAATTTTCATACTCAATCCATTCAGCCCTCGTGCCCTCACGCACGCAAGTGATCTTCCCTATCAGGACTGAAATGTTCAATTTTATCTATAACTATTTTTTTGTATTGATTTGTATTGACCCTTCCCCCTAAAGGGACAAGTGGACCCCAGGCCATGCCAGGAAAATGCTCCTCTCTTGGAAATATCTGCATTTGCATTTATGCATGTTCTTCCTTTAATTTGTCACCTATATGTGTACATGTGAGATGTTTCAAAAGGTTACATTTTACCTGCAACATAACATGAGGGGTAATAATTATGATTGACTGTAAATTATCTGAATAGTTATGGCCACCATTTCTTCTCTCCAGGTTCAGCCTACTGTGCGCACAGTTCTCCTGTCCAATGAGGATTTGTTACTGACAGTTCAACTGTGCTCACTCTCAGTTTTATCGTGTCCTCTTGCTGCAGTTTTCCTGAATTTTAGCAATTAACTTACACTGATACTATAACCTGTTAAAAATAATGGTCACGATGATGAAAATCAGGGCCAAACTGTGATGAACTGTAATAATCCTTTAAACTGGAACCAAAATGTCTGTTTGCAACCACAATGTCAGCAGAGCAACAACACTTTGCACAGCTGGTCGCAGCCGTTCTGCAAGATTGCTTCATGATCAGGAGTGTCCTAAAGTGAAAAGCCCACTGACCATAACAGCAAAACCCCAAATAATAAGTGAAACCAATCCGAGCCGGCCTGCAGGGATGGAGATGTAATGATCTGTGAAGAGCAGGAGAATTATTTCTTTGTCAAATATCCTAAAGGGAGTTTTCCCCCCACCACAGAAGCATTATGTGTGCAGCAGAAGGCCAGTCTCTTGGGGGCCACTAATGGACAGCACTCCCTGTTCTCCTGTGCCCCGCTGTGTGTGTGTGCGTGTGTGTGTGTGTGCACGCATGGGAGGGGTAGAAAGTAGGAGCTCCATCAGCATTGACCCTGGTGGACCATACATCACACTAGCGTTCCCACTCCTGCCACCAGCAGCCGCACTCTCTTCACGATCAAACAACACACCAGCTGAACGAACAGGAAAACTGTGAGAGGAAACTGTATTACCTTTTATTTGGTGAAGATGGAGGTAAATGTGTGATGAGTGGCCACTACTGATGCTGAAAAGTATGGATGAAGTTTACTGAGCCAGTCATGAAGACAGACGGGAAACAGTCACAAACAGCTTGTGTCTTAAATAATACAAGAAAGATTTAATCAGCAGTGTTTTATCACTGCTGAATGTTTCCTCAGAGAGCTCAGATATCACAGAAATAATAAAATGTGCCTGAAGCCCATTAAATTATTTTATGTGTTGTTTTTAAGGTGAATATAAAATGCCTGCCTTTTTGAAAAATGCTTTCTGATGTTTTCTGTTTCTATTAGCTGTCCAAAAGACTCTGCTGCACGTCAGTATTTCAATAAGTGATTGAGAAGCAGCTTGCAAGCCAATGGAAAGGCCAGGCAGCAGAGACGCTTCATTATAGGCTCATTTGGCCTTGACCGAGGGAGGAAAATATGAGAACGTGGTGTCTGGATTTGTGATGAGGAATCTAGTTTATACAGCTGTTTCCTCAGCAGATTTTGTTCAAATCTTTCCCTGTAATATGAAACAAAAAGAGAGCCAGGAAGATACCACTCTCATGTTTGTCTGTTCAATATGAGGCTACAATCAACAGGCAGCTTAGCTGGCGTCTTGTCCTCGAGACTCCAGTAAGTGACTGCGCCCGCTCAAAAAATAGTCCCACCGATGACCCCCCATAAAACCACAGTTTATCATATTTTTTTTTTACTTTTTTCTTTGAATTAGAATAAATAATTGATAACTCCAGGTGTGTTAACTTTTGTCATCTTCAGACAGAACCAGGCTAGCTGGTCTCCTTCATTCCTGCCTTCGTGCTAAGCTATGTTAAAGGGCTGCTGGCTGTAGCTTCATAACATACAGATACAAGAGTGGCATTGATCCTCTCATCCATCTCTTGACCAGAAAAATGAATGAACTTATTTCCAAAAATGTTTTCTCAACAGTGATGTTTGACCATCAACTTTACTGGGTCTTTTACTGGGACATTTCGTTTTTTAACTTTAAAGAATTAGAATTAAGACTATTCTTCATGTATTTTAAATTATTAGCTAAGTAATAATTTAGTTAATTATAATTTTGCTAATAATTTAGCTATGAGGTTAGATTTAAAACAGCAACAAATTTGGTGATCTATATATAAACTAAGAATAATGTGCGTTGATATTTCATGGAACAGTAGGAGCTATATATAATCTGACCAATGTGTACTTCACCTTTTACCTCTTAGGTTTCTAATCTTGTTCCTGCTCTGGAAGTCAACTCCACCATGTGACCCAGCTGACTGGATTTGTGCCAGCTGATGAAAAAAAAATCTGCTTCTTTTTATGCTTTTCTGAGAAGCAAACTGTCATACTTAGATGTCTCCCAGGTGCGTTGTACGTGTAAACAGTTCAACTATCTTGCTTTTCCAAGAAACACCCATGTGTCCTGAAAGAAATTACAAACAACATCATCAATCAGAGTGGCAAGTGACTAACTGACTTTGGGTGATATTTCCAGTTTGGCTTCGTATCTTTGTTTTGGATCTGAGGAAGGCCAAACAGCGGGAAAGTTCAGAGACCTTTGAACAGAGTGTTTTCTGAACGGCCTCTCTTAAAGCTCTTTACTACCATTTAGTAAATTCATGTTACTGGAGGATGAGATTCCTCTCAGACGGAAGGGACGTCTTGTGTAAGAGCTTGGCCATTATGTTTAAAGACAGGCGGGGAGTAACACAGCCATTAGTATGTGCATTTGCCTCTTCACTTTGCCCTCTCAAGTCTCTGAAATACTGCATCCATTTATACACAAACCCAAGCAGTCACTTCCTAACATTTTGAAAGGGAAGAATTAAAAAATGGATAATGGGAGTAAAAAGTAGGAGCTGATGAATATTTATTGCCCCAGTTGGCTCCTTTCGAAAACACTTCTTCAAGCGTTGTAAAGGCCTCCATTAAAATATAAGACTCAATGTTCTCTTTACAGTAACAATGCATTTCAAACTTTCGATCCTACGGTGCATCATTACTTATGCATAATGAAGTCTTTCGTTCCAAAAATCAATGAGGAGTTAGAGAATGAGAACATGCGTTCTTGCTCAGCAGCGGTCTAATCAGTGCCCACTGCTCTTCAGCTGTCATTATGGGCGAGACATTTCAGAGCAGCACTTCAAGTGAATGGTTGAATGGGTACAATCATCCCCCGTGACTGGGCCAGCACACACTAAATGGCTAATGCATTAGTGATGAGGCCTCCCCCAGGTAGGTGGGGAATCATTAAGGCGCCAGTGTTATTCATCAAGGAATTATTGTGATACCTTCAGCTCCTCAGTACACAAAGTGAATATTTGATATTGCTGTCTATTTACTAATTGCAGCTTTGTCAAGTAACCTCTGTTGATTGCATGTGGTTGGATTTTCTCCCTTCGAGCTGTGTTTGTGGAGCTCTTGGAGGGTTTTAAGTGTAAATCCATGCGGCTGTTTGCCTCCACCAACTTGTCAATTTGAGGTTTACATCCAACTCTTTTCTTCTATAATACATGTAGTGGAGACTTTGTATGAATTGAATTTAAAGACATTTGTGTGAAAAGGTCATAATTACCACAGGAGTTCTTGAACTATGCTCAGAAACATGTTTTGTGACATCACAGTGACCTTTGACCATTTGTTATTACTTCATCCTTGGGTCAAAGTGGACATTTGTGATTTTAAGCAAATTCCCTCAAGATGTTCTTGAGATATTGTATTCATGATGATGGGAAGAATAGATGGACAGATGAAAAACATAAAACATAATGCTCCCGGTAATGGCTATCGCCAGTGCTGAGGCATTTAAGAGCTGGAGGCTGTAAGACAAAGTAGAGCTGAGGCTGATGGGAATATCATTAGTTGTTCAGGCACTGATCATAAATCAAGTACTGGAAAATATATAATATTACCTGAGGAAGGCACCAGATGAAAAATCACCCTCAATTCCATGATGATCTACGGACTGTTTAAAGACTTGACACTGGAAGTAAAAACATTTCGGCATCATGTTGTGACCTGGTGATGTCTCTGAGCAATAAAAATTAAAGGACATAGCAGCTACAGGCAGGCCCTGCATACCCACACAGCACAATCAGACCTGTGTATAAACCTCACCTCTCTGTCTACATCATCACCATCTAATGGTACTTTTTCACTGGTGGAGATTTCCCTCCGTTCATCTGCACCAACCTGCCTGGTGCGAGCACAATCTTCTGCGATGCAGCGTCAACTGGCAGATTTAGTGTAATCCAGAAACCATAGCAACCAATGAGGATCTCTATAGGAGCAGCTTCAATCAATGCAGTGATCAGTGCACAACAAATCAGCCTCATCAACCATCCGAAGACTCACAAAAGGGAAACCACAAGACCCCACAGCCCCCACACACTGTGGGACAAAAGACTTTCAGCTCTGGTGATCTGTTAAAGAAAGAGAGAGAGAGACAGAGAGAGAGAGAGGGAAAATAAAAATACATACATTTTTAACATCCCTGAAGCACAAGGCATGTGATTAATGCACAGCAGTCCATAAACACTGTGTGTATATCAATGTTTTTCAAGCAACCACGCACCCATTTCATGCAGAAAAACGCAATTTCTCATGTAGCCTCCAGGAAATCAAAGGTAAAGATCACTCAAGTGGGAAATACAGCTTGTCTGCTTTTGAAATTGGTGTGAGCCGCCACCGTCCCGCCATGTGATAGGATGTTGTATTTTCAATTAAGATGCCTGATGATGAACTCCTGTGGTAATTATGACCTTTTCACACAAATGTCTTTAAATTCAATTCCTACAAAGTCTGTTTTATTGAAACTTACTATTACTTACTTTTATAGCACTAAAACCACCATAATCTCTTACATGTAAGCTTTTAATGCATAACCATTCAATATGCTAGTTAGATGTCACTTTAAGATCTACCACCAGTCTTATTAGTAATCATGTAAAATGGTTCTACACTGAACATTTTAGTGCCATGTATATACCAAGAAATGGGAACACTGGATTTTAAGTTATTAAAACATAATACAGCAACTGCAGGACAGATCAATATATTATGATTTTAATATTATTATATTACGTAAATATTAAGTTTACTTTACAAACGTACCTGATGAAAAATGATGTGATGATGTTTAACACAAAGTAGATCTGGTAATTTCCTGTTTCTGTATGGCTCAGTTTCACAAGGACTGTTTCCCAGAAATACTTCCATAGTACCATCAAATGCCTGATGTGGTCAGGTGGCAGTGTTTGTCTACATGCTTGTTTCTTCATACTGTATTACTCTGATGGATCCCGTGACCTCTGCACTCCCCTTCACTCTTCCTGTTGCTTTTTAACCACCTTCCTGTTTACCTGTGACCCTTTGACCTCCATACTGATAGCATTTAGGTGAAGATATGTGCGTGTGTGAACATTATTGCAAAAAGAATAACAACTAACTGAGACTATTGTCCCTGTTTAACTCCCCAAGTTCACATATTGTAAGATAAGAGGGTTTTCTAGCCATCAGCAGCTGCTTTTAGAGGCCAGTCAGTCTGCTTTGGCAAAAGGTTCTTGTTGAAAACACTGTCCTCTGTCTTTATTGTCTTTCCAGAAAGATTTCTGGCTCTTCTTTAATACCAAGTGAAACATGAAGGGCTCTTCCTCTTTGCAGTTCATGGCGATGTTGCAGTTATTAAAGGTAGCTGGATGTCAGTGGGTGTCTGGGGCTGCAGTTGCCTCAACCATCTAATTGGGATCCAGGAAGACAAGGTGCATTGTGGTCCAGCAGGGGTTGAGTGTGGAAATAATTGCTGTCTGTACTAAAGGCTTATTTTCAACAGCTATATCTCTATATTTAATGTCACTGTATAGTCCAATTTAACAGTTCCTGTTTTTTTAATGTTTATTTTACAGTAGCCATTTCCTTACATGTCTGATGATATTTAAGAAAAAAAAACCAAATGTTCAAAGATAGATCAGGGTGTTTTTTAAAAATCCTCTCATTGCTTCCTGCTTCCCTTCACTCTGCGTCAGATAATTGACCTCTCCAGCACTCACAGCGACGCATGAAGCCTTGCACACAACTTGTTGCTCATCCAACAGGAAAAAACAAATGGAGCGGAAACAGCAGTCTCTTGTGACCTGCTCTACCTGCTTCTCTGTGTCTGAATAGTCTCCCGGCTGATTATGACGCCTTTTAATATCCACCTCCTTCATCTACTGACTATTGTACATAATAATATTTTAAAAAAAGCCATAAATATAATTAAATATCAAATTTCAGCCACTGAAGAGGTTGAGCGATTCTCTGAATTGTGTCAGTCCTGATCCTGCAAGACACTCAGCAACATCATCTCTTATCAGAAACAATGTCTGTCTGGTGGTATAAATTTCCAAGAGTGTTCAGTGTTTCCTTGGCCCCAAAATCTGTTATGCTTGTCAGCTAAATGTGATAGAGTTGCGTTAACAAGCTTAAAGATATCCTGCTGAAAGACAAACAGAGATACAGTGTGAACAAATCATGTCCCCAGTGGAAGAGTGAAAAGCCAGGAGCTAAAACATTACAAATACCAAATACGAGTTAAAAACGGGGTTGCGAAACAGTAGAACTGATGAAATGCGATGCTTTATTGTGTGCTTAGTATTTGCCAACAACTTGCAACAGAGTGAATTGTGTCTGTCGCCAAGAGCCCATTAGGATATTTTCAAGTACCTTACCCAACAAGTCTAAACACTAAAGAGATGTAGTTAAAAATGACATATTAACATACAATCTAACAATCTAGTCATGCCTAGAGCCTTCGTTGCAAGGAAGGCTGAAGAAACAGATGGGAGGTGTTAAAGATGTTGCTTTACATTCACATGGTTGCATTCACATTCACACTCACAGTCCAAGGATTCAAACTAACTAACTTTCTTGTGCTCATCTCACCAGCCTCTTGTCTCATCATCGTGTGATGTTAAAAGGAAAGAAAGAGGACATGTCTCAGCTGAGATCAGCGTTTAGGTCATCACTATGAATCAGATTAAAAGTAAGTGGGGAAAAAAACATGTGGTCTACTTTGCCTGGCGAAAGCTCAGCATTGTTTGCAGTGAGACTAGCTGGTCAAACAGTAATGAGCTGTCGTGGCTGTCGGGTCAGTCCTCCGAGCGGCCCTCTCAGAGGACCATCTGGCCTCTGCTGTGGAAGCTGACGGCAGCTGCAAGAGCCATGTGAGAATGTGACTGATGGATCTCTGCCCACACAATCCCAATCTGCCAGGAAAATGCCGCTCAAAGTGTGAAAAATGTCCACCGACACAGTCTTTTCCTGGATCAGGTGGCGGGACAGTGGGAAAATGGGAAGCGGCCTCTTGGCTGTGCGAGCTGTTTTTAGATAAACATCTGTAAAGGGGGCCTGCAGGTGGGATTCCCATTAACCCGCACGGATACACACCCTGTGTGCGTATTATCAAGTCACCCCAGCCTATTTGTGTATCTCATGTGTTGCACTGTGGTGGGAAATGATTTGTTTACAGGATACAGAATAGTGAGATGTTCTTGAAAGTGCACCGGACAGCTGAGAGGAAGTGTGAGGCAGCCAAGGAGACAAATAGCCTGACATTTACACACACAATCTGTGTGGCCAAAACCAACACAGCAGCAGCATCAGTCTGAGCTTTATTGGAACTGGAGTGCATGCAGTCCAATTTCAATTAAAGTAACATTATACAGTAGACACCAAATTGGCCCGTGGGAGTGGAGCAGCATTTTATTAAATCCACTACTCAGCATAAGTGAAGCTACAATTAGACTGCAATACTCCTCTTTGTCGTTTTTCATGCTCAAGCACATGAGAAGAACAGGCGCTGCGTGTTCAGAGACAGGAACAAAGATATTTTCTCACCACTGTGACCGCTGATCTCATGCAAATGTGTCTCTTGTGTGACCCTGATGTAAATCTGTACCATCTGACTGCACAGACGACGAGCCACTGTGAACAGATGTAAACAGCCAGCAGGTGATGAACCTCGCGGCTCAAAAGGCAGTTGACGTTTCCCTGTCGACAGTCCATAATAAGTCTGCGTTGCGATGGATGTATGAGCGTGTGCAGCCTCGACTCTGGCAGAAGGCCAAATTTGTGTCAATGCCTGCGATATTAGAGCTGGCGGAGCCTGAGTCTGTTCTGCACAGCTCCTCAGTACACAGCAGTTTAGCTTGTGGCAATTTGGGAGGCTGAACTTCACATGGTGCAAACCACTGTGAGCTATCGGCCAAAATTGTTTTTTCCATTTCCAATCGTCTATGTGTCACAGTTGGACATAAGATGAGCAATTTAGTCAATTTTGTTGTGGGAAGGTGCACTCCAGAGAGTCAAAATGAGCTGCGGGGGCTGAAAAGACAGTTAACAAAATTACTTCTTTGATTATTAAATGCAAATTCACCCATTTATAATTACTGATACTTCAGCATATTTTACTTCCAGCCTCTGTATGCTCATGATCTCTGAATGCAGAGCTTGCAACAGTGTTTTGAATTATGATGCTGATTATTTCAGATGAGTTTGAAAGCACGTCTTCCCTCACAGTTTATCACAAACCAACACTTTGCACACAAATGTTTTTTTTTATAAAAGCATTATTCTTCCTCTATATATCTCTTTATCACACAATCATATTGTCACATACTCCCTCTTTACTCAGCGCACTGTCCTCTGATGGGAATGAACACAGTCAGTAATTGAAATAACTAAGGCAAATCAGTCAATGTTGCTCGACAACACATTTTAAGATTATAGCAATTTTAAACAAATAATAACGCAAACTTTTATATAAATCAGAATAAATGAGGCACACAATGTCTGTTCAGTAAAAGTGGTTATTTTAATTTCCTGTTCACGCCATCACGATTGTGCAGTTCATCACTCTCTTCAGTCAAAAACAAAACAAAACAAAACAAAATCCTTAGGTTTCTGCTCATTGTTATAGTTACACATTGCCTTTTGATTGTGTTGCCAGTTTTGTGCTGGAAGCCACTTGCAGTTCCAGTGAGAAACACAGAGAAGAGATTGCTTACATTGGTGGTCCCAGTTCACTGTAACAACATAATTTAATCTACTGGATTAGATCAGCAGCACACAACACTGAGAGAGGAGGAAAATAACACACATTTAAACACCAAAAAAACCTACATATACTTTTAATTTACACACACACACTCACAAACATACACACTCACACACACCCACCCTTACACACAGTCACAGTCACTCAGCTATTTTGATTTAGAACCACCACACACTACTATAACACCAGAAACCAACAGACATTAAAATAACTTTACCTACAGTACAAAAATCAAAAAATATCTCAAAATATACAATTATTATTTACAGCTCAAGTATACGCCCTGTCACTCTTACTATAGATACTCAGTGTGAATTTATCAGAATGTACATCAATATGTACAGATTAAATACATTGTCTTAAATATTATAAATATAACTATGGGTTTGGTCACATAAAGACTATTTGCACAATTAAATAAATACGCTATTTCTCATCTTTTGTGGAGTTAATCTCAGTACTTTTACTGAGTTAACCTCTAGAAGTTTCTTTGTAGTACATAATGCAACACAGCTCACACATGGACAAGACGAGACCCTGGAGTTGGAGCGTTTTCGATAATAAATATCAAATATCAATACTAAATGCCAATACGGTGTAAGTGAGTAGACCTGAACCAATATGAGAAGACATTTCTCCACAGTGCAGAGTATTTCAACAGTGTTCAGAAGTGTGGGAGCTCCTTTTGGCGAAATGTGGCAAACTGTGTATCATGTATTGAAATACGGCAGAGGTTTCAAACATGAGGCTGCTGTTTCCGAATTACTACATAAACTTGTGATTCAATTGTGCTCTCTGTGTGCAGGATCCTCCAGTATTAGCTCTGGTTTGTCAGATCTTACATCTCTCATGTACTTATTGTGCAGTTTGCAGTCATCTGTAGCTGGGTTACAAGTGCAGAACAAACTAATGGTGCAGTGTAAGTGCTTGTGACGACAACAGTGCATTTTAGTGTGCTGCCTTATCCTCCACTGACTTTTTGAAGGAGGATGCAGGAATGAGACCAAGTCTAACATAAGCTGCAGGTTTCGTCATCTCGTTCACCCACACTGAAGCAGTATTTTTTACTCATTGATATTAAAGTCCTTTTGTGCTCACCTTTCTGTGCTTCCCTCAATGTGCTTTAACTCAAAGCCTAAACTGCAGGTGGTGTTCACCTGAGGCTGTGTGCCATTTGTGTCGCAAGCCAATATGCCAAAAAACATCTGGTTTCTTGTACGTTATTATAGCAGATATAGAAGTTAACATGCCCAAGATGGAGGGCAACCACTTTTCCTTTATTTAGGAAAGATCCCTTTTCTACTGATTTGTTTTTTACAGTGGTTCTCATACTCAGGGTGCTGTATTATTGCCCTTCACTCCACCTAATACACCTAATCTTTCTACTTAAACTGTCTTACTGTTATAATTTTAATAAAAAATGTGATGTAATGTGAAAGAACACAAAAATCTATGACAAAAAAGGATAAAAATAGATAAAAGGTTGGTCGGTAGGGAATTGCAATCACTTCAGTACATACAAAAGGATATCACTGCGCAACTACTACTGCAGCCTGAGACCTGCGCAGATGCTCAGACATGTTGGAGGCCAAATATGACAACATCATATCATAACCATATGACAACATCGACGGCATGGCTCAGCACTCGCATTACGTTTAAACAGGGAGGGCCAAGCAGCACCAGCTAATGGCATGGAAGCATCAACATTGGCATGACAACAGCAAAATTCAAGAGCAGAAAAAAAACCACATCCTGACTTGTTAAAATGTTCAAATTCAGTGTGTAAAGACAAGATCTGCTGTACTAACACACAAGAAAATATATGATTTTGGCAAAATGGTTTGCAGTACATGTGTATTGTGCCCTTCATGAATAATCAGCTCTCTATCTCTCTCTATATATATAACTATTGCTAACCGATGCATATTCTGTGACAAAATTCTCGTTGATTAATGTTTAAACTCCACAGAGCTTTTTGTCAGATATGCACTTAAACAACTCCAGGGTCTCCACCTAATTAAAGTGCTCAAGTGAATGAGACGAGACATTGGTCCAAACTCTACACGATACATAATCAAGAGAATGACAAAAGCATAAGGCAAACAGATGACAGAGATGCTGTTCAGGCACCAAACAATGTGACTGACTGTGCTTCACACTACATCTGTTCAGTCTCAAGTATTGGTGTTGTCTCAGGGAGGGGCCACGACACAGAGCGAGAGGGTTATTGGCTCCTGCGCTGGCCAGCAGAGACACCCAGTGGTTACATCCATGTATTACCACTTTTTCCAAACATTTACATCACGGCACATTTTCCACATTACACCCCTAAACATACATTGTCATACAAGATTACACATTTAAGAAAAAAAAAAGACTTTAGTTTTCACACCTCAGTTCACAAAAAGACATCAAAGTGTAGACTGTAGTGCTTATGAAATGATGTCCGTAGTGGTCACGATTTGAGGAATGTACAACAATTAAACCCAAACATAATCCTTTTAAGGATGAAGTATGATAAATCCACAGTGCAGCATGGCAGTGAACCTCTTACTTAATGCACTGTAACAACATCAGGGATATATTCTTGCGGGACCTCGGCGGTAAAAATGTCTCATCTCTGTTTTGCTGAACAAACAGCCGCGCAGGTGGAGCAGACAAAACAAGGTGTCCGCTCTCCTCTTCCTCCTCCACATCAGAAGAGGGTCTGTATCTATGGTGCGTTGCCACGGCTTCCCCTGGGTAACGCAGCTCTATTTTTAAAGAGGCAGGGTCACAGGGAGCTCTCATTCAGCTGCAGACAATACACCACCGCACGGTCTGCACACACACAAAGACCAATCGTACGTTTCCAGTTCTGGATTCAATTTGGGCCTTCCTAATGCATGGGCAGATGTGCGTGAAGCTCCCTGCTCATAAAACACAGGCCGCTCTGCTAATCTCTCTGCCACCTCTGCCCTTCTAAGGCATTGATTCAAATGGAAACACTTCATTTAACTGAGTGATGAAGATGGAAAAGCTTTGTCTGAGCCAGCTGCGACTGGAGCAGCACGGAGACGACGTGTGCAGCGCTGCTGGCAGCGACTCTGGAGCCTTGTCGAGGAGAAGCTTTGTTTAAAAGAAAAGTGCTGTTCTGTGTTAAGGCTCAGAGATGCTCCAATGATAGTGGGTGCCTGTGCTTCAGTGTTCATGGAAAAAAAATGTAGAGGGGAGGGGGGTGTTTCCCCTCGATTCGCACTACTGCGGTGTATATACACGATTTACGGTGACATCTCAGACTATTGCACAACACATATGTACAGTTTTCTACATCAGTGGGGAAAGTAGGGATAGAAGGAGATCCACAGTTTTATGAGGACCCTACTTCGACTGGTTATTATTGCTGATGCATGATAGGCACAGTAAACTTAAACATGTAATGTGCATGTAACACTGTTTACACGATCAGAATCACTTATTATATACTGTTGTGGATGCACTGGTAATCATTTTGTTTTCTAGATGAGAAATGTTCCCATCTGTGATACAGATCAGGACAAAATGTTTTTTTTTCTGAGTCTCCTTCCATCCTATCCCCACAAAAAAAACAATCCTCTACAACTGAACCAGAGTAAGCTGATGATCTCCTAGATTTAACCGTCTCAAAAATAACCTTCTCCAGACTCAGTACAATATAAAGCATTTCAGCGTTGCACACACCTTAACCTCGACCAGAGCTCATTACAAAGCAGAGCCTGTATCTAAGCCCTCAGTGGACTCTCCTAAGCTTCATTCCTCCCTCTGTTCTTGTCTCTGTCCCTCTCTCTCTGCCCCTGTGATACGCTGTCAAATGAAAAAAGGTCATCATATCAGGTGGGACTCACATTCCTATGATCCCTCCGTTACAGCTGGGATTGACAGGCCGTTAGCAGCACGGATCCTGCGGTGGGGAAGAACCACAGACAAGGAGCGACGGAGCAGAAAAAGGGGGATAGAGCGATTCAGCTCTGAGGGTTAAGGTGTGATGAACGCTGCAGCAACCGGCAGTGGATTTTCTCTCCCTCTTGCCTTCCACTGTTCCTCTCTCCTTCACTCTCTCTGACTCCCTCTCTCCAAGCAGGGCTGGGATTTAGTGGACGGGAGGATCTGTGAGCTCGGTGGATCATAGCTCGGACTCGGGCGAGCCGATGTTCTGGTAGCCCGTCTTGGTGCTGGTGCCGTAGTTGGTGTTGGTCATCTCCTGGGTGCCGCCGGGGCCCAGGTAAGCGCGATGGGCGGGCATCGGGGAGGGAGCCTCGCTGGGGTTCTTGCTGAGGATGAAGCGCTGCTCGTCCTGCTCTTCGAGGTTGGAGATGTCCTTCATCATGCCTTTACGGTAGGAGACGGACAGCTTGTTGGAGCCGTCTGAGATCAGGTTGAAGTGGCGGGCGATGTAGATGACGGGCAGAGGCAGCATGGCCACCACGATGAGGGCGTAGGCCATGGCTAAAGCCCAAGGAGGGTAGCTATGGAAACGCTCAGCACCCTGAAAAAGAAATCAAGCAGATGGAAGAGGGTGAAGCCAAAGGATAAAGATGGAGAAAGAGCAGAAGTTCATGGAATAATCAAAGCGAGTCTTTCTTTCTGTAAAGACACATAAATAAGAGAAACAGAGAACTGACCTCAGCCTCCACCCATGCATTGTATCCCGCAGGACTGACGGCCATCTCGATGACAGTGGCGGAAATAAGCACCACCAGGACAGCTGGCGACACATACCTCCACATGTAGTAATAGAAGGCGTAAGGCCTGAAACCAAGCATGTCCTCAAGGTCCTGCATGAACCTGTGACAAAGGGAAAGAGAAAAAAAACAAAGACAGAGAGAGTGAAAGAAATAAAATGTTTAAATACAGTATAAAGCTAGTTATGAAACAGATCACAGAAATGAATTCAACAAATACAAATAATTGTGGCTTAATGGCTTCAGCCTCTGTTCAATGACCTCTTAGTGCCGTAGATCCAGGCCACAGAGATGTTCTCCAGGATTACCACCACAGTGAGCGGCAAGCCAGCTGAGTAGTCATCAAACATGGTGACAAAGTAGTTTCCTGAACGCTGCACAAACAGCAGGCCACAGAAAAAAGCTATGATACAGCAAACCACTGCGAAAGAAGGGAAGAAATGTCCAGTGAGTATCTCGAATGTTTGAACTCCATCATTTACAAGAGACGAGTTCGCTCACCGCACAGGATCTCCTTGCGGATCTTGAAAGCGTCCAGTACAGGAGTGGTGATGCCGGTCATTGTGCCGATCATGCTCCCCAGACCCAGGTTGATCAGCATGAAGAAGAACATGACGGACCAGAAGGGGCTGGCAGGAAAATGAGTCATGGCCTCTGTGAAGGCGATGAACGCCAGGCCGGTGCCCTGAACGGCCTGCAGGACGAAGGGAAGGAGGTGGGAAAAAGGTTACACCGGTCAAAGATGGCTAATGGTGGATAATGCGCTACTTGGACCTGAGTGATCCTGTGTGGAAAATCACCCACTTAACTTCCATTTCAAGCTTCATTGATTGTAGTGATGTCATTTAACGTGATGTGCTTATCCAGAAACACTTTAAATGGGTGGGTTCATACCGTACATTATGCTTAAAATTCAAGCATCACCAACATAACATAGGGTAGCAAATGAGAAGAAAGTGCCTTGACAATATTTCTGTGGCATCAAAATGATCCCTCTAGTAAGGGGTTCTTTGAAAAGCATTAACATGAAGGGCTAATCGGAAATGGACATGTTTTGCTTTTATTTAAGTAAGTAAATTGGTAATGATGACCCAAAACTATACTACAAAACTTTCATTGGATTACTATCTAATGAGAATAGGTTGGCATAAGTTACGGACTCACAAGTTCAATTTATTAGCTTTGGGGCGGCAGTAGCTCAGTCCGTGGGGACTTGGCTTGGGGACCAGAGGTTCCAGCCGGTTCAAGTCCCCACCATGGACCAGTCTACATGGAGGCCCTCACTCTGGCATCTCTCCGCCAGTTGCATGTGCATGTGTGTGCCTCCTATATATATGTATATGTAAAATGTGTGTACAATAAACAGAGTGAAAATTGTTAATTTCCCCAAGTGGGATCAATAAAGTATAAAATCTGCTGCTGCCTGACTGACCCTGGGTGAAATATGGGGAGTGGATTAAATTATGACAACAAACAATATCACTGTGTTTTGAAAAAACAAAAACAGGGATGTTTTTGCCTCTTGGCATGACGCCATCGCCTGCAAAGCAGTTTTTAGTTTTTGACTCACTGATGAAGGTCCTAAATCAAGCAGTTGCCCGTTGAGCCTTGTCAGACCACAATGAGCAAACAAACAGGCAGTGCTATGAGGCTTTATACCACGGCCCCGGAAAATGCTTCTTTCTAATTGGATGGCAGGACACAAAACTTAGTTCTGGTCAGCAATTTAACCACCATCCTAAATCAGTGTTCAAGGAATATTAGTGTAAACTGCACATCATCATAACAACAGTGCATTTGTGTTATGCTTTTGGTGAAACCAATTTAACCTTAAAGTGGATAAAGTAAACAAGAAAAAAAAGAGGATGATTTGAACAGCTTCTTTGTTAAAATACACAAAATACTGTGTATTTTTTCTGTGGTTACTGACACAATGAATCAGCTGTTAAATAGATTAACCGTCTTATCCTTGCAGCTCTAGACGGTTCCCTACTTTACATGATGGTCTCTTTACTGTTTTTACCACTTTGTTGATCATATATCAAGACGCCTTCTGGTGTATTAAAAGAGGAAGCACATCCTATTAGCTAAACACACTTGTGATTATTCAGAAATACTCAACAGTTACACTCTCATTTCAGCATTTAAACTCTCCCCCTCTGACCTTGTTGAGTTCGTCCTCCAGCACGCAGGCGTCCAGGCCCAGCTGGCCAAAGCTGTCCTCCTTCACCGTCTTGATGACGCCGTACATCTCCGCATAGTCCTCGGAGGTAAGGTGGGAGAAGTTGATGTGAGGCGGGATGAGCTCTTTGCTGAGCACGCCTGTGTTTAGGTAGCCCAGGATCTTCTCTGCATTTCTGCATGAAGAATTAGTTAAGTGGGGAAGAGTGTGTTTGAGTAAAGGTAATAATGGAAATGCTGTGGGGAGGTAGTATTTGTTGCAGTGTGGCACACTCACTCGACAACACACTTCTCGTTCATGATGTTCGCCTTGAACCCGAGCAC
The DNA here is from genome assembly GCA_037176925.1 of Amniataba percoides. Lineage (NCBI taxonomy): Eukaryota > Metazoa > Chordata > Actinopteri > Centrarchiformes > Terapontidae > Amniataba > Amniataba percoides. The sequence goes on from JBAJHX010000041.1 coordinate 10,041,320, forward strand.
GGCAAACACGACTAAAGTGGCCAGGATGGAGGTGACAAAGTTGATGACGGAGACGAGCGCTGCATCAAAGTGGCAGTTGTTGTCTCGCTTGTTGTAGCTGGAGAAAGCGATGACGCCTCCGAAGCCCAGACCGAGAGCGAAGAAGACCTGCGTGGCTGCTTCTCTCCACACCTGCGGCTCCAACATCTTTTCCAGCTAGAGAAAAGAAAAGGGAAAAATGTTCAAGAATAATGACTGGTATGTCGTATTTATTCATTTATCCTCTAGTTCTCCACTCAGGTAGCTTCATGACAATATTTTAATATCTGATTACTGCTAATCTATATCACCCTTATAAATATTCAAAGTGATGGCACAGATTTTTCACAACACGCCTGATATAACAAACTATAAAAGGGGTTTGGCATATATTTTTATAGGCCAATCTGCTGCATTTTAGCATATTTGGAAACTGAATTAACTAAATAAAGTTAGTTTGTTTGAAGAATAGTTGTGTTTGTAATAATCAACGCCATGTGTGTCTCTGGGAACTGAAAAGAGTAGATTATACAAACAATGTATCTTATATCTTAATTATTCTTATACTTTTAGTTTTAATAATTCATAATGCAATAGCAACAGAGATGATACTGTTCAATACCCATCTTCTGTGTAATTATACATATCCGCCTCTAGAGGGAGACAGCAACCCAACACATGAAACAAAGTGGATATTAATGATATTTATGTATGAGTGGATCTGACTGGCCTTGGTGGCAAAGCAGCTAAAACCATCAACCACTCATGACTGAACAGCTTGCATAGACAAAGTGTCACTTATGCTACATATCTCTCTGCCTAACAGTGCGTAAATGAGTGATGGAGTGACGACATCAGCAAGCTTAGGGCTACTTTTTCCCCTCTAGAAAACCACCATTACAATCTGAGAAAACTACATATATATATATATATATTTTTTTTTTTTTTTTTTTATTGTGAAAATTTCCTCAATTCTG
>JBAJHX010000041.1:10042414-10066713 GCA_037176925.1 Amniataba percoides
AAATAAGGGGGAAAAGGGGAAAGGAATTTTTTTCTTACACGGAGGTTTTTCGAGCTTGGGGGTGTTTTTTTTTTTTTTTTTTTTTTTTTTTTATTGTGAAAATTTCCTCAATTCTGCTGAGGCAACTGTGTGTTAGAGTGACTTCTTTTTTTTAATATCTCTGCTGCTTTTCTCTCACCTTTGGGGTGAACATGTGAGCGATGCCATCCACTGCTCCCTTGAGCAGCAGACCTCGCACGAGGAAACAGAAAAGCACCACGTACGGGAAGAGGGAGCTGAAGTACATCACCTAAGAGAGAGAAGGAGAGAAAGTCAAGTACATTACGCCGTGTTGCCATGGACACGCTTTTTCTAAGGCCTCACACATGGAAGCGGACCAAGTGGCAACTGTGCACGCACATACAGACACACACACACGATGAATCAATCCCAAAACCTCTTTGTGTTTGCTGGGCATTGAATCTGTGAAATCTTACCAAATGTGGAGAGGACTCCTTGAGGTTTGGAGAGATGAGTCAAAAATCCTTCCTACAGCGTTTCGGGGAATCATTGCTGCACTGACTATGATAATTGGATTACTAAGTTTAGTGTTTAAAAAACCGTGTCAAACCTTGGCGATCTGCGTATTTTCCTATTGAAAATGCGGGTTAGATGTTGCGCTGTGGTACATGACTCACTCTCTGGATCGAGATTACAGGATGTTGTTGCAGTTGTTGCCAAACAGAGCATTCTCCATCTGCATCCTGAATCGGTTCAGTTTAAGCTTATTAATGTTGCATGTGTCTCTCTTCCATAATATAGATGAGATCCAAATTTAGACTAGTGATAGCTGATGACAGGCTTGAGCACCTTACCTCTGACTGAAAAGCATTAGCAAAGTGAATGACTGACACTCGCTGATTTGGATAAATCACTGATTAAAAATGGAAAAAATAGAATAGAGAGCTTTTATTGAAATTATTTATTGTGTGCATCTTTATACTGGGTCTATGGTGTGGTAATCTCTATTTAGTTGGTCCCTGCTGTGACGCCATGGAGACCCCGTACCTTCCCAGAGGACTGGATGCCCTTGATGACAGCCATGCAGACCAATATCCAAGCCACCAGCAGGGACAGGGTCATCTTCCAGTTCAGCCCGCCGGTGTCGTCAATGGAGCTGGTGATGTTGAGCGTCTGGCGGTACCAAAAATAAGTAGTGGCCGAGCTCTTCTCACACTCTGGCACCACAACTGCAACAGTAGAGAGGAAATGAAATAGAAAAGGAAATAAACTGTGGTCCAACAGTGGGGTCTGTATATATAGCAAGTCAATGATGGATTTGTATTTTATAGGAAGTGAAAATATTTCTGTAATTTCAGCAGCAAAAACATACACCATAATGCAGCAAAATTCTCTCCTATTTCAAGATACTCTCACTAATTTCTATTAAACACTTGAAATAAGTTGATTTGTATTGGAGGAGATTCAAAATGATCTCACTGTACAGATTCCATCCACTTTTCAGGCTTAATAATTGGCAAAAATCATGTGTAATACAGAGACCTCTCAATGTAAAATCTTCTGTGGAGTGTTTTTGTTCACATCCAGTCTTGATTGCATTTCCTCATAAAACATCTACCTTGTTTTAAACATATACTTATAGCCATGTTTTCTAGCTTGAAGTCTTCGTTTTGCTCTGTTTCTTCACACATTACTTCTGCCTGTTATTGAGTGGAATAATCTGAAACTGGACTGAGTATCTGATCATTCAGGTGCACGTCTGTGTGCATGTGCATCTTCATTTGTGTATATGAGACAAGCAGGATGGAGACCCATTCATTGTTCAATAGCACTACTAGTCAAAACTTCCACAGGGTGCCTTTAATCTGAAAGGCACCAAGTGACTGTCAGATTAATGCAATGAAGTAGAAAGTAGCACAAAAAAATTAACATACAAGTACTTTAATTGTACTTAAGTTGATTACTCGAGTACTTAGCTACTGTACTTTCCCCCTCTGTACATAGCTTAACTAAATCCTGTTGGACGCTCCACAGCGTCCACTCTGCATTCCTAATCATAAGCAAAGTCGACATCCTGTCCTCGGATGCTAATGAAAGCGGACGCCCTTTACTCTGCTGGAACCTGCGTGTGCTTACACCACAGGCTACCAGCTGCCAGCCATCTGAGGTACTGACACTGTCGGCCAGGTCATACCATCTCACAGGCCTTGACCAACAGAGCTGCTTTGTAGGATGAATGGCGCGGTCATCCGGGCTGTAGAGACAACAATTTTCTGTTCGCCTGCAGAGACGCTGCTGCTTCACTGCAGAGCCGCAGCGAGACAACCTGTTTCAATGCAAAGACACGTTCTGCAGCTTTAAGCACCGCCCTGTGTAGCACTGGGCAGCTTGTGGGTCTGCATCTGCTGAGATACTTTGCTGAATAAGAAATTGTCTTGCTTGCAGTATTTCTATTTCCATTGTGTAGGTTTTACATTATAAGGCTCTTCTGTGCAGTCACTTCCTGCCATACAGTTTTGGTTATGCGGTGCACGACACACTCACTGGCTTGGGATCCATTTCTCTGGATGGGGCATTCAGCCCAAGGCAGTGGATACTGGAAGGACTGGAAGAAGTAGAAGATGCTCCAACCGATAATCACATTATAGTAGAGGCCCACAAAACCGCTAACCTGAGGGGGGATGAGAGAAAACAGCAATACTTTTCACTCTGGAAAGCAATCGCTATCTCACCACACAAATACATAAACACAAACAGCACAGGGGACAAACAGCATGCAGTTTGTTGAGGTGAACGCCCCTCCTTGAGACGCTGAGCACACAGCTTAAGTCGTAGTGCGTATGAATTATTGAGCTGTTTGCTCTCAGCAGCCAAAGCTGGGGTCCTCTATGAGAAGGTATTTATAGCTGCTGAATCTCCCTCTGCCACATCCAGACTGCTGCACGCCTCACTGCTCCAGGCCAGGCCTCTCCCTCCCCTCTTTTGTACTAGATTGATGAAATCACTGTCAGAAGGACTGACGCAGTAGATCACAGACTGACCGACTCAGACATGGACTGACTATGTTTTAGGCTGATGATGCTGATGGGAAGGGGACGTGATGGGTCACCACTCCTGCAGATGAAGGGGACAGATTATGACAGTGATCTGCGCTGGTCTTTGCCTGCCGCTTTCTGTGAAACAACAAGAGGAAGTAATGTGAGGAGGCAGAGGGAAACCAGTAGACTGAGCTCTGCTGTGTTTCTTTAGCCTGCTGTAATTATGGCACTACAGCAATGTATTTTTTCATTTTATAAAAGTTATCATAAATAGGTACCAATAGCTTATAAATAGTTAATCAATCATTTATTAGTGTTTAACAGTCCAAAATATCCCATTTATTTGGTATGTATGTTCTGTAATTAAAACTTTGTTCACTGTTTTAAGTTCTCCAAAAGCTGACCGTATAGAGGGAAAAAAAACTATGTCATGGGTTTTTCCGCTAATACGATATCAAATGTGAGAAAGGCATTATGCAGCCTTCCTGCAGAGGGAAGAAGCACAAACATTTTAATAGGACATGTTTCTTTATGGAGACATTAAAGAGACAACTTCGACTTGAAATCAGGCCCCTTACAATAAATTCTATGGGAATTTTTTTCTTAGGTAAAATCTATCAAAATTCTCACAGAAACTTATCAAATGACTTCTGCAGCAAAATCCATTTCACCACTGGACATGTTCCACTGTAAAAACTATTTTACAGCCATTATACGCCTACAGAAGTTATAGTTCTTGACTGAATCATAACAGCTCATAAATAACATTAATAACTGATATTTTTTTACTTTTTTATGGATGCAATGTTGGTCATTCAGTCCACCACTTTACTGAAATGCCTTAAATACAGGATGGACTTCCATTAACTTTGAGGCATCATGTGTCTTCGTGAATGAATCACAGTGACTTTGGTGACCCTTCATCTTGTTGAGGATTTTGTATTGCCGCTCTCACTTCACAACTCTGTCATGCAATATTGTAAAGTGTGGCCAGAATGATGAGTCAATTGGTTAATGAGTTCCTGTTGGCACTTACCATCAGACTGGAGACCCCGATGCCCCCCAAATGTGGGTAGACGTAGTTCCACACCCCGATGCTGCCACGCCTGATCCTCTGACCCACCGCCAGCTCCAGGAAGAACAAAGGGATGCCGATGAGGAGGAGAAGAATAAAGTAGGGCACCAGGTACGCACCTGAGAGAGAGGAGGGACGGAAGAAAGAGGCATTACTGCAAAGTTTTCTGTCACTGTGGTTATCTGCACGTGCCTCTGCTGTATGTTTGAAATCCATTTATAGTGAAGGACAGAAGCTCATTGTTAAACTCTCTCTGTCAGGTTCTATTTTTGGACTCTCTCCCTTCTCTACAGCTCTAATCTCACCATTTCCACTCTCTCCTCTTCCTCTCTTCCCTCACACACTTTTTCTTTTTTTCTCTCTCTTCCTCTTCATTGTCGACTTCCATTCAGCACTTTGTCAGATATGACCATCGTCTTCTGCGGCGGGGACAATGGAGAGAGAGAGAGAACAGCCGGCACTCCAAGACAACAAGTCACGTCCAGTACCGCTTACGTCAAGACACGAAGAGGCACCATGGTGACACGAGCGTCCACAGCCGGAGAGGACGGGCTGCTGGAGGGAGCAGCCTGTTTCCAGACTAAAAACAAATCACCATGACGTTTGACTCTATCAGAAATGCTGATCACGTTGTGAGAGGCTATTAGAGCTAGCAGCAGACAAAGGAAACAAAGGCAGGGACACGGTGTCGTGTTACCCAGTGGTATTATTATCCGGACCGTCAGAAGTGACTGCTGTGCGGCTGCCTACTTTCACCGATCTTTGATGTCTATTCTGAGAACCAGACACACAGAACAAAGGAAAACACAACCTGTTAGTGAGGAGAAAGGTAGACTGCTAAACCTTATTGTTTTTGCTTAGAAATTTTTGACCCTACTGGACACTGATCTGCCCATAAAGCACCAAAGTCTAGCAGGGCATGTCGGTCAGTACACGGAGGATGATTCCTGTTCACTTTACAACACCTTGGCCTTTCCTCAAGGTTTCTGCATTTCTAAGTTTGAAATCATAATGTTGAATACAGTAGGTTATCATAAGTATAGTACATTTCAGTTTAGACTCAGACTGAACTATTTAAATCTTCGTGACAAGGAGGTCCTTGATAACAAGCAATACAGTGGCTACAGACTATTTAAATCCAATTTATTTTAAATTTGGTTTTGCTCTGCATCTGTATATATGTGTTTGTTACAATCTCCCAATTTCAGAGATTTCAAGAGATTTTTTAAAACATAACACTCCACAAAACACTTCTTTATGGTAATGTAGTTTCCCATGACTGTCCATTTACTTCATTTCTGTTCCTTCTGTAATTATATCCATATACCTCCTCATGGGGTCATTGTGGAATAAAAACTAAAAAGTCTAAAAAGTCTCTGGCACCTCCGTCTACAGGTCAGTGAATACTACAGTCCAGGCCTCAATTAAATTTGCTCCTCAGAGATCGAATCTTCATGTTTCTGGTGACGTCTTTTCTGGAGCATATACGTGTTTAATCTCATTCCTCTTTTCCCTCCTGTCGTATGACGCCGTATGACTTTGTCTTCACAGCCACATAAAGACCATTGCAGCCGACAGAAGCTGCTAATGGTTCAAGTTGTTCCATTAATTTGCCTGGAAAAAAAGGTTAACTTGGTACTTTTGTCTCATCTGGACGACTGTGGTCTGCAGTTAAGACAAATGTTAACTTGTAGCATGCAAATTCCACCAGAAGACACAAACAAAATAACACAGATTAATTACTTAAATTATTCATTTGCGAGACAGGACCATTGAGAGTAATTTGTGTTTTTGCTGCAACTGCTTCGCTGAGGCAGATTCAGCAAGATGGGCGAGATTATTGATTATTCATTTTGTTTTGTGATTGGTTGAAATTAGTTTTCTTTAAGATCTGATGAAACACAATAATATAAACCCTCTCTCGGCTGAAAACTGTGAGAGAGAGAAACAGAAAGAGAGGGAGTATTGGACAAGGGTGGACGAGGGATTAAGACAGTTTGTTTCTGAGACAAGCACAGACAAGACAATGCAGCACCGCCCACCGAGTCCAAATTTAGCAAGGGATACACACAAACACATGAAAAGCAAACACACACACACACACACACACACACACACACACACAAAAGCACACATGCTCTGATTCAAATTATTAAGCTTTGTTATATATCATGCATCTCAAATAACCTCTTTACGCACACCTCCCACACGAGGTAGAACCAACAATGTCTGAAAGCAGAGGAAATCAGTGTTTACTCTTCCACTTCCTCCATCTTAGTCATCGCCACCCTCTCATCTCGTCCATAATACCGGCAAATCATAATACCAGAGAGAAAAGGCTGAGAAACCTGCGTGAGAGGCAAATAAAGGCGATCGGCGGAGGACCTCACAGCATTATACCGGACCCTTTATGTCCTTTCATCTCGCTGAGCCAAAATGATCTCATCCTGTGTTTGCTGATGGCACAAGTCCACAAAGGCTGATAACTGTTCAGACCTCCTCTCTGACTTGCATGATTAGTTGGCTAATTGGTTGACAGGATGCAATTTATCAAGTGGGAGGCAGCTTGAGCCCCGTCAGCAGGCGCACTGAGGAGGACTTTTATATGAATGTGATATGTAGATGTTACTAAATCAAAACTAGGCGAGTTGGCAAAATTATAATGAAAATAATCAAACTTGAAGCTCTCCACTGTATCATATCATGTCAAACACAAGACAAATTGTAATCTGCTTGGAGTGGCAACAGAAGTTTGTTACATGATATAGTCGAGTAATAACCAGACGATTCCACCCAAAAGTTGAAATATGATGTTGAATCATCCCCTACTCCTAAAAGGAACGGTTTGAAACGGGAAAATTAACTTATTAACTCTATGGCCAAGATTTAGTTCAAAAGATCTGTTCCAGTCTCCTGTCAGTGGTGAGCGAGTTATCTTAGCTTAGCCTTGCGTTGTCCAAATATTCTAAAAATCCATCTACCAGCTCCTCTGCAGCGCTCTAATTAACGTGTTGTATCTTGTTTGTTTAATCGGGGACAAACATAAGAATGACAAGCTGTGGTCAGGTTTGCTGTTTCCCCTGTTCCCAGTCTCTGCGCTGAGCGAAGCTTCTTGACAGCTGGCTGTGGCTTCACATTTGTGTGTGGACAGTGGTATCGAGCTTCTCATCTTACTCTCTCTAAAGTGAATAAACATATTTCCTACGATGTCAGACCATTCCTTTTAAAATGAAGCAAGATTAAAACAGATTTGTGTGCATAAACATTTTTTATCAACCCAATTGTGGCGTGGAAAAATCCGACAGCGATGACGTGAAGTATTTATGTGACAAGGTGATGTGGACAAACATAAAAGGTAAGTTTATGAGAGATTTTCTTTACCAAATTGTTTTTGGATAGTGACTGAATTCTTTCAGCTGAATCCGAGGCAGACGCTGAATAATGTCATATGGTGCTCAGATGCTGTAGCAGTTTGAAGTGAAACATTTTAGGTGGTTGAAACTGTCACCACACTGGTTTGTCCTTGGATGAAATGTTTACATGCTGGGAAGAGTAATTGGGTTAGTGCTGAGTGTGTGTGTGTGTGTGTGTGTGTGTGTGTGTGTGTCAGGTACAATAATAGACAGACATTTACATAACACTACTTACTGACTTTATCTGGCTGTGGAAATGAAAGCTAAATTAGTTGAAATCTTGAAGTATTTCTTTCTGAAATGTGATGCAAATGAACATTTTATGAGATAGAGCAATGCAGTATTGAATTTCGCGCCAATCACAGAGACCACTGGGCATTCTCAATCAAATCATGTCTCAGCAAATAGTTGCCAGGCACAGAGCAGTATCCCGGACAAGACTGTAGACAGGAAAATGCAAATCCCATTCTCAAACAAAAGGATAAAGTCCAAATCGTTACATGCTATTAAGTTAACTGCTCCCATCTGGCATCTTATTTCATTGAGGATTTTACAGAACTATTAAAAAAAATTCATATTAACAGCCTTGACTCAGCACAACGTTGTTAACAATTACTCAGCACCCTGAGGGGATACATGTACACCATGGGTGGCCCAATTAGGAACCGACTTCGAAACCCGGAAAGTGTTACTACTCTTTGCATGTTGGGCTGCACTGCACCTCAGGTTTCGGCAGCTCAGACGGACACTGAACTGTTAAAATGCATCCAAAAAAATCATGTAAAAAAAAAAAACAAAAGAAAAAAGAAATCACCTACCTCCACCGTTCTTCTGGCACAGGTAGGGGAACCTCCAGACATTACCCAGGCCCACAGAGAAGCCCACCTGTGCCAGGATGTACTCCAGCTTGTTGTTCCAGGCCGGCCGGCCGTCTTCAGCGTCGGGGTCGGGGGAGGGCAGCAGAGCCTTCACAGGAGCAGTGGAGCCGGGACTCAGACCCATACTCATCTGACTGCTCTTATAGTCCATGGGGTGCTCCAGGGACAGCAGGTCAGCCACTGACTCGGTGACCGGCTCATTGCTGTGCTCCCGCTGGGTCACCTTTGTGTTCTTTGGCATGGCTGCAACACAGAAGCTCCTTCAGGAGGAGGCGAGGAGGAGAACTAAGTTCGCTGACTGCAGGGAGGAACCAAGGAAAGAGAGTTGTGCTTTTTCTTTAAATCTGTGAAGACAAAGGGTTGGAGAGGGAAACGTAGGCGGTAATGTTACTTTTTCTGCGTACAGCATAAAATGTTACACTTCTCATGTAGAGTTTCTCTCCTTCATCTACTGAATTTGGTGAGCTTGCACCCAACTTTAAACCAAGAGGAAAAGGTCATTTTACATTCTAGGTAAAGCACAATGGGCAGGTCATATTATATGTATGTTCCTCATTTTTTCACACGCTATTAAACAAAAACATTTTGGAGGTTTGACCTGCTGGCTACAAATCAAGTAATTAATTAACTGAGAAAATAATTGGATTAAGTGGGAATGAAAATAATCGTTAGTCACAGGAAAACAGTTCAGGAGCCAGACGTGTGACTTCAACTATTTTGGTTCATAATCATGGGCGCTGCTTTTCCTGTTTGCTAGTTAGTACACAGAGTGTTTTCAAGTGGTAGTAAAACTGCAGCACTTTGGAGCCATAAGTGAGGTATTTGCGTAATCCACTTGATTATGGTGAATGAGACAAAAAGATTGAATTACAATCCACTTCACAGCAGGGCCCATTATACTAAAGTTGAGTCATGTGAACAGCAGCAAGCAGTCCGTCTGTATGACTGCTGGTCTCGGGGGAGCGCTGCGCAATAAAACAAAACCCTCTGAGCACAACTTTCATCACTTATAAGTCTCTGTATTCTTTTTTTCTTATCGCACGGCCTCAACGTCTTGTCTGCAGTTTGTTTTCAGCTTTCAGAGGCTGCGATGAAAAGAGTACAGTAGAGCTCCTGTATTCATCTTTTTCCTGAAGAGAAAATCTGCTTGGAAAGTTAGACTCTCCCGTCATGTCTGGAATGTGTTAACTTTCCAGAGGCCCTTTGCAAAAAATCCATTTATAATCCTACAATCCCCTGTGTGGTGCTCCCCTCGAGGGAACCTGCCACAGACGCAACGCAGCATTAAGTGCTACTGTGTCAGAAATTGCAGAAGATCTAGTTCTCTTTCTCAGTTCGAATACATGAAGACTTTACTGTAGTTGTTTTAGCAGAGGATTTAAGCCCCCCACATCCTGACACATCTCGTCTTGTGACCACTTTCAGTCATAAGCCTACATTACCAACAATGCAGATTTGTGTGTGTTCTGCCAGTAGCGGCTTCCTTCCTTTCCTCTAACTCCATTATGGTATTTGCTCCATCACTACTATGTTATGATGCTAATGGAGGTGGTCTTTATTTTCAGGCAAGGCAGCACACAGATGCTATAAAACTCCATGGGACACCTTGTAAATACTTGGAACCTAATGATTTTAAATTAAAATGCAAATTGATAGCTGCGAGCGTAAAGCACTGGAAATGAAAGCCTTTGACGCTCAGAGATGAAATGACATGACAAAACAGTGTGAGAGAGTTAACATTTACTGTACAATAATACATCATTAACTAAAGGTCAGCTTAACAAGGAATGATACGGACAGCCTTGGTTAAATGCCAAAAAAAAAAAAAAACATCTACAGGAAACAGCAAAACCAGACTTTGAAGACGGAATTCGCGTCCAGCTTCATGGGACACACGAGATGTAATTTTTCACTCTGGCAGCTCGCGGGCAGAGATGAGAAGCCAGAGGTGTTTGATCCAGTGGAGACAAGGGCCTCTTATTTGAAAGCAGAGCTGGAGCGCTTTTATTCGCTGTGACTTCTCAAGAACGGTTGCCAGCCGGCCCAACTCCCAAGCCCAGCCAGAGGCCGCACCAGAAGCACGCACTCCGCATTCCTTAACAGTGGCGATGAGCCCCTGCAGTCACGACACGCAGCAGCTCCGAGGCTGAGAGCTCCGAGCAGATCCCAGAGCAGCGGTGACCTTTCCCACAGCAGTCTACAAACTACACAACTCTGAGTCATCGAACACTCTTTGAATGCGGTGTTAAGCAATGACATGCATGTTTGCAAACACAAAAGCTGCAGAGGGTTTTTGGATGTGAGGAAGGCAGCTCCGAGAGACCGTTCGCACCATTTTTGCCCTACTTCTGATGGAAACGGTGGTATAGTTAGTAACAAACTGTCCCCATTACTACTACTAATAGGTCAGGATGACGGCGGCCTGTTAAACACAAATGGCCGAGAGGATTCTCGCTCTGGCTTCTTAATCGTGCGCGTTTTTGAGAGTTTTTCGATGTTGATGCCGAAAAACACAGCAGCCACTTTCTGGGTTTCACAGTATGTGTTGACACAGATGGCACATTGCAGAGACGGCAGGACATCACACACAGTGCAAGACACTGCTGCAGATTATGACTCAGTAATCAATCTCCATCTTGAGGGAAACAGTGAGTGGCTCTGAGAAAGTGTGATGAAGTGAATAAGAATGCATGAAACTGGCAGCGCTGAAGAAGCAAGAGATTATAAATGCCAAGGAAAAGGCGCTGTGCAGAGAGAGGCATGTATTTACTTGACCAACATGTGCATGATTCTCCGGTGGGGGGCAGATGTTTGACTGCTGTGTGTCCCTGGAACTACATTTTCCTAATTCTCCACAGACAGTTTGGTGTTGCTGACGTAACAGCGCAGGTTCTCCGTTTCTCCCACAAAGACACACTCCACTTTTATCTTGTCTGGTTGCTAAGCAATGGCTCTTCCTGCAGAATTGAAATCCCATCCCTGCAGCATCAGTGGCGGCCTATCTCTCCTCTCGCCATCTCAGCCGGACAGCCAACAGCACGCAGCCGCTGCGACGGGGCTGAGAGGGCCGACGGACAGCGGCAAAGCTGGAGGCGATGATGGTCTGTTGCAGTGTGTCAATCAGGCAGCCATCACAGACACACTCCTGTCTGGCTTTGAGAAATTTCAGCCATTCTCTGGATAGAAAATGGTGTCACTGTGAAGTGTGAGGTTTGGACAGAGGCCACTCAGTAAAGATGACTCACTTTGCCTCCCACTGGGGGTTTGATCCTGAACGACGCAGTGTTTCTGACAGGTACAAAACACCACCTGCACGGCCACGCTCAGGCATCCTTCAGACAGGCTACACACATGCACACACACACACACACACACACACACACACACACACACAGACTCCCTGCGTGGATTTAACCTCTAATGCCTTGTCAAGGTCAAACGAATCACCTAGTAACGACGATGCGATGGGATGCAAACGACACCAGTGCAGGTCAGCAGGTGAAATGTCTTAGTGCTCGAGTCAAATTTGGACACACACACACACACACACACACACACGCGCGCGGCGCGGCGGCGTCAAACGCGGATTAATGAGCGACGCTCCGTTGCGGCGAAACCTCCATCAGTCAGGTGATGAAGGAGGAGAGGACGCTGGTCTCTATCAAGTCATTTCAAAAGGATGATTTTAAGTGGGAGAAAAAATCAGAGCGATCCGCGACGCCAAAAAAAACCTGCGAGAAACAAACGCGTCTAAATCGATCAAATAAAATAATAAAAAAATGTTATGAGATCGCCATTCTTACCTCGCGCTGTGCAGGACGGGTTATAATGTCCGTCTGTCACACACCGTGAATCCAAAGCGGGCTTCTTCTGCGGGATCTTCCTTCAGGCTCCGTCTCCGGTATGCAGCATCTCTGTGAGCTCACGGAGCTTCAGTCACACGGTGCGTAAAGTCTGACGCACGAGCTCGGCGCCCGCCACAAGTTTGCCTACTCTGATTGCATGAAGTTGTGCAGGTGACGGCTCACTGCCACCTTGTGTGTGTGTGTGTGTGTGTGAGGCTCTGCAGCTCTGCAATCAGCCACCCAAAGACACGCTCACACCTCTGGTTTCCACGTGGTTATGGCCGCGTTGTTGAGATAAATAAGCCCCCCATAGCATAAGAGACATTACTATGGCGAGTCACGACAAACTATGACGCAGGTTTGACTCACCAGCCCGTGCACACGTCAGCAGCTGATCCATCAGAGCATCTGCAGTGTTCACAGGACGATAATGAACGTCACACAGGTAACCTGCAGTCAGGTGCACAGTGGATGGCTGTTACCATCACTATAATAATAACAACAACAATAATAATTATAATGATAACAACAACAACAACAACAACAATAATAATAATAATAATAATGATGATGATGATGATGATTGTTGTTGTCTGCAGAAGTGATATAGAGAATAAAGACACCTATCAGTTCATCACATCCTGTCCCTGCTACCTTGCCACTCCATTATAGAGGCCGTACCTGATGTCACTACCTAATAGACATGTGAGTATTAGGTTGTTGTGGCCACACTGATGTGGACCACAGTAGGTGTGAAAAGACAGTGCTTCCTAATGGACGTTTCTCAAGCGTAGATAATTTGTGGCACAGTCATTTTTCTCTCTGACACCAGCAATTTATTCTGCCCTTGGCTCTCGACTGCCACAGCTCCACACTCCATATTTTTTCCCCAGGCTCACTGGGTGGCTTTTTTTCTCTTCATTTTCACAACTGTCTTTGTTGCTATTTTGCATGTAATTATTGATGATAACAAATATGTGGATCGCTTTTCCAGACAACTCAAAGGTAAATGGCACGGTCAGCTCAGAGTGCAGCTCAAGGCAACCTCGTCTCTGTCAGCGAAACAAGATTAGAGAGTGAAAACGAGGCTGTCAGAAGGTGTGAGTCAAACAAGGACACGGTTACTGTTTGAGGGATTATTTAGAGATGGGAACGTGCTACTAGTGTGTCAGACACTGAAGGATATCCGCAGGAGTGACAGTTTGCTTTTCCACTGATAACGTCTCAACTCTCAGCACACAACATTAGCCCAAAGTTTGTGAGTTTCACACTGTGTCAATGTAAGAGTCTTACAACGGAGGTGTTGTGCTGTTGCTCTTGTTCTAATGTACATCGTGTTCCACTCTTATCAGTTTCTTAAAAAAAATAAACATAGAGGACATCCTAACCCTGCTGTACGTGCTAACCCTGGGCTATGCTCTGCTTCCATCACAAGACACCCCCAAAACACACACTGCATCCTCACACACAGACACACACACACACGAGTAGCACTGCACCAACCGACAACATGTATGCACAGTATGCTTCCTGTCTCCTTCAATTCACTCATGTGACTCACTTTCCAAGGGCTGACTGCTGGGATCAGTTGCCATGGCAACCACCGATCATATGATGGTTACTCACCCTGTGAGCGTTTTTTCTTTCTTTTCTATTTTTTCCCCTCCCTCTCCAGCACCTACTGGGAGCTCTGCAGCACGGCCGCGAACGAGCCACTGAAGTAAAGCACAACATCCATCCCCTCCCGTATAAAGCACAACTCATCACAGGGTCGGTTTTCCTGCCCCTGCTCCATCTCCTCTGATGTGTGACTACACTCGTAAACACATAGTTTATCACACCTTTGAATTATGCAACAGGAGACACAATGTGCCCCGCTGCCTGTCTGCTGCAGTATTACTCACCTTAAAGCCTCATGAATAACCAGATCATAATTCTCAGTGTGATGGCGCTGGATCCTAGAGGCAGGCGCTGTGGATGGAAAAAAAAAAAAACCTTTCATATCTGATAAATGGCGCCATGGGAGAAATTTCACTTGCAGTGCAACATCAACACAGCTCTCCATCATTACAGCTCTGACCTGAAATATCTTGACCTTGAGCTGGGTGATTTTATTTTTATTCGTCTCACACAGCAGAAGGGGGGGAAGTTGATGGAGAAGCTGCAGTGAGGCCCTCGGACTCAGCTCTAATATTTCACACGTTGTTAAACTGAGGCACAGAATAGAGGGGTAATGAGCCGTCAGACTGGGCCGTGATTTACAGGGCTATCTATAAGAGTTTAGTTCTGCGGAGCCGGACTGCTAAAGACCCAGTAAATAGAGAAGAAACAGACAGCCCCCTGAGACCGATTGCAGTCATATGCAGCCATATAATCCAGGAGTGCACCATCAAATAATGATTTTAATCTGGATGTGAAATCAGGCTTTGGAACAGGTGGCGGATAAGACACTTCCACAGTGTTCAATGGGGTACAGTGTTATTCTTCAGCTTGAGAGCAAATCATGAATGGTGATGATGTTTTATATATTTGATAACATTGTGAGAATCCCATTCACCATCAGTGGCGCACCAGCCCTTATCGCTAACCTCAGGAGAGCCAGGTTGCCAGGTCACAAATTAAACATGCTGACGAACACTGGCGGGCTAAATCTCGCCCGTGTCTCAGGGGGTGTTTCTGTGCAGCTGAGCCTCATCTGCGCTCACGCTCAACTTCCTCTCTCTCTGGTACCCCCCCCCCTCCTCGCTATTAATGGTGCAGTCCCAACTCTGTCAATGTACTGACACCTTTGCCTACTCCCCTCTGGGTGTGAGAGCACTGCTGTAGGAAAGAGACGTACAAATGAGGAAGGAGGGAGGGATACTTCAGCGACAGCAATCCCCTGACTGACTACTGGCTGCTTTCCTGTCCATGAATAAAGAGAAAGAAAAGGCCGTAGGGCGACTGTCACCATGCTGGCTGATGCAACAGCACTGGAAAGGTGTTCTGCGTTTCTGAAAAGATGTTTGTCTGCTAAAACCTACACACGATGGTGTCCCAGGATAGGTATCTTATTAAGTATTCCACCCCTCTCCCTTGTCTATTTTCCTTTAATCACACATCCCTGCTGTTCCAAGTGACAAGAGGCTCATTAGCACGCTGGTAAAGCTTCACTCTTCTTCCCCAGATTAAGGAAGATACATAAAAGTCACGGCCACAGAAGGACAAGGACAAGAGTATTGACACTGGTGATGAATGAGCAGCAGTGAAATCGATGGCAGAGATTTGGCCTTAAGACTGCGTAATAAACACAAAAATTAGGTGATGACTCATGAAAGGCGCAATGGTCCAAGACACCACAGAGGGCTTCTATATAGAGAACAGACAGCAGTCGAGTTTGGCTGAATAGCATCTGAATGTGGGCTGTGATACTGTTGGATGGGCACAAAGAAGTCTGGCCTTCTCTCAGAAGAGCAGACAATAAAATTGTGAGATATAAAAAAAATCCTGAGGGAGAATTTACTACTAAGGTATCTTTTATGAGCTCAGAGACAGGACAGTTGGCCTGAACTACTATCAAATCACCAGACTTTTCATAATTCACCAGGCACTTCATCTTTCAAACATAAATCAGCAGAAATGTCATCTGTAAGGTGAAATATGTCACCTGTCCTTCACTTCACGCCGCTGATGTTTACAGCCCCTCTTTATATTGACCTTTGTTTGGGTTCTTTAACAATGATTATTCACAGTATGAGGGCCTGTTCAGATAGAGAATGAACACTGCACTGCAAACCGTGAATGCCAAATTCCTCCATTAGTGCTTCCTTGTGCCCTGTGGTTGCCTATAGTGTGTGTGTGTGTGTGTGTGTGTGTGTGTGTGTGTGTGTGTGTGTGTGTGTGTGGGCGTGTGAGGAGAGGGGGCTGCTGGAAATAGATCAGACGGTGTATCATGTCAGCAGCATTACCACATCACTGATCGTTCTATCCTCTGAGGAATAGGTGACGCAAGTATTGTGCAACGCGTTAGGAGCTATTAGTTTTTTAGTATAAGGGCCTGGCTGTGTAATTGCTTCGCAAAAGGCAGGAAACTAATCAGAATGTTTCGTTTCCCGGGAGCAAAAATCAACCAATTGTGAAAAGAAACAAATGTCACAATTCTTGTTTATTAGTCTGCAGCTCTTCCACCAGCCTGCTTCGACAAATGACGCATTAATTGGGCCTTTTCATGCGGTGCATCAAACTGCGAAGGTCATTGCTGAAGTAAGGCTCAGAGAGAGTTAAAGTCATCCCTGCAGAATTTGGTGATGTTGTGTGAGCGCTGGTCTTCCTCATCCTGCCCTCCAGTACGCCAGATGGCTGTGCAGAACCCCGCTGTTCAAGGCTCTACAGTAAAAGAAATATGCAAACAGTTCACAGATCAATGTGCGTTCATCCGAATCATGCGTAATGAAAACTCATTGGGCCTTGTTGGTATTAATGTGAATGAGCCAGTTCACCATGATAGGAACAACTAAACAATTAGGTGGCTGCTGCTGGTCCTCAAGTTTATGCAAATGCTGTAAATAACAAAAGTGAATGGTGTGATTAAATGTGCAATGTTTGCAATGCAATATGGCTAAATATATAACCTTTAATACCTCAGCAGGGCAGTGATACGTGACCGCTTCTAAACACTGTGACATGATACACCAAAACCCTACGGACCCAGTCAGCGGCCTGTGAAAAGTCCACCTCTGACTGTAGACACTTCACAATGACTAATCCACAGCGACGGGTGCCAGGAGGGCACTACAGCGCTTAAAGAAACAGAGCATGCACCGTCTTTTATGTAACGACATAAAAGACTGTGAACAAAATGTTTGCACCCTGGCTGTTGTGACCCTGTCAGCTGCATTGCTGTCAAAGACCTGAGCTCCCCCGGGAACGATTGGGATATGCTTGTGTGTGCGTGCTCTCAGTGAGCATTTATGGTTGCTGTACTTTGTACAGCTGTGTTAACTAAACTGCCCGTGTTTCCACCGTCTCTGTCTTTTGGTTAACCAGCCTCGACCGCAGCAGATGCCGCGGTCCAATTAAGAACATTATGGGATGTAATGAGATCTTTCTTTGTTATATTTATCTACAATTCCATTTAATACCCAAAGCATCTCCTCATCACATCATGTAAATCATATTTCCATAATCATACCCCCCTTGCCTTAACTGTGCTGGCCATACAATGGATGTTTACTGAATATTTAATCATATCTGTGTTAGGCATCCTGAATTGCACTCATGCCTACAGAAAACCTATGCAGGGATGCTTATTTATTCATGGATGAACATCTAATGGACCTTTGTGGTTTAAAGGCCACTGCTCACAACACAGGCTGACTCATGTTCCCCTGCCTTTAACACCGCAGCCAGCAAACTGTGCGGACCTCAGTGCTCAAACTGAGCTGCTCTATACAGGAAGAGTCGAGTCGTGGGCATTAGATTTTTCTTTTCCTCTTTTTCTTTTTTTCTAGCATTTTGAAGGGGAGAATAAACAAAATTACACACATGATGAGTGGTCTTTGCATATCTGAGTTATTATAATTAGTGGCTGCGTTGTACTGGACTACATTTCATTGAGATACATTTCTATTATTTGTTCCCCTCTTGTGTTTGTAACCACCTCTCAATATAATGCAGTCCTGTTCTACACCACTGCAAATCATAGCCTCGATTATAAACATGTATTCAATTTAGGATTTCTATTAAAAGTGAATATTATTATCTTTGTAATGGAAGATCGTGTGGCTGGGCTGCAGTACTGATTGCATTAAAATCTGTACTTTTTAAAGCGGCCACTGTACTGCACTGTTTACCTAAAACATTGATGACAGATCCACTGTAATATTATTGCACCATCTACTGGTTAGATTTGTACCACCACCATGTAATGTGACTTAAAAGACCAATCAGTGCTGAGAGATCATTTCAGCAAAGTATGCCTGCAGTGTGAAAGGGGGACCAGGGGAAGTGGTCAGAGGAAGCCTTCCTGCATTGATTTTACATCAAAAAAGGTGTTTACTTCGTAACCTTGCACTATTTACAATGTGCTGTTCTAGGAGATCAGTGAATTATTAATATTGATTGGCCATTTTCTTGAAGTTTGCACAAGCAATCTCACATCTCAGAACGATTAGCATGGTAATCCTCCCTCCTCCCTCCGTCTCACCCTCCGGCTGTCGAGGCAGGCTGCTGAGACCTCTGCTGCGGAGGGAGGGCTTCGCTGCCATCTGGGCTGCAGTAGGGAGTGGCATCCGAGACACCAGCACCACATAGACACTCAACCTTTATGTGCCATCAGTACAACACATGGGGGGGAACGAGTGCCTCTTCTTCCATGTCGGCAGAGCTTATGATGAGGACAAAGAAAAACTAAATAAATCCATCAGAATAACAAAGATGGCATGTGAGTGTGTTCTTGATAGAAATCAAAGGCAGCATCACCAAAAACACTCACAGTTGCAGCAAAATACATTCTCTAATGCATTGTTTGAAACTTCCCAGCCTAGCAGAGCACCAAGCTACATGGTCTGTTGTCAATTATTCTGGGATGACAGCACACTGTATCTGAAAACAGGGCTATGTTTACTTTAAGAACCCCTAGAAGTAAAAAAATCTTCAGAGTGAGTCTGAAAAGCTTTAATCTGAGCGTTAGAAGGGAGATAAGGTGGTAGCGTGCTCAGAAAAGTTAAACAATTATTGTTTATTGTCATATAGAGCAGAACAAAGTAGTTTGAATTAGAAATCTAACAGCAGGGTGACAGCAGTCGTAATGAACATATATTTGTGCACAAGTGTGGATTTTTCAATGTAGCTGGGCACTAAATGCCAGGTCTGGGGTTTTGAACTGAGAACATGGCCAATATAGCCGCCCTGCTCGCCAGCCTGATTCCCCCTCCATGTCCAGATTCATGTCTTCATCAGTAACAAGGCCAGCAGTCACCATGATAAATTCTGCCGTTGTTCAGACGCCCTCATACAGAGCCTGGCCAGCTGCCAGCTCCATCAGCAGGCAGCTCTGTCTGTATACCTCCTCTTCTTTCTCTCTGTCTCTCTCTCCCTTTCCCTCTCCTGGAGACAAACGACCTCATCTTTGCCATGGCTCTGTGGCCGCCATCGATTATCACCGCTTGCTGTCTCGCTCTCTCCCACCTCACTCTCATTTAATTTCTTGTTCTCTTCACACCCTGTTACATTATCGATCTGAATGCCAGCTGATATGAGCTTGATGTCTCTTTTGCAGTGTGCTTTTTTTTTTTCTTTTTTTTTTTTACAATATGACATTCCTGCAAACTAAAAGCAAACAAAAATCTAAAATAATAACTCCAGGAGTACATAAAGGTGATCTTTACAAGCTGTTGGTTGGATGGTTCAAATGATTAAGCGAGAGTGTCATTCTTGCTGTAAAGATGCTTAAGTTTGGGGTCAGCAGCATGTTGCCTGAGTTAAAATCAGCCACTGCAGCCATGAAAGCTGGCAACAGTCTCCCATTAAAACCATAAACAACAGAGTAAAGGGTGAAATGACCTGGTCATAAAATCTGGCTAGTCACTGGGTTTGATGTACAGTTCTGGGCTCTATAAAAACCGCCTTTGCTCTGGGCTCCACGGCCATTAGTGGGAATGATTATCGCCATATATTTCAACCTGTAGTCGCCTACTGAAGTTTTAGGTAATAGCAACTCCAAGGTCTTGCTCGTGACAGTAGGGAAAACAAATGATTATTATAAGAGGGTAAAGGTAATTGGCCATAATTCACAAGGCCCACAAAAGAGTTTCTGGTCATAATCAAAGCTGGTTTCCATACATTGAAGGTGCCTGTTTGACAGGCCGTTTGTCTGGCTGCACGAAGTTATTAAACTCCCAGCTCTCGATCTGTGTGCCAACTTTAAGGCGAAAATGATTTTAAGTTGCAAGATTTTGATTATGTTATTTCACCAGTGACCACAATTTGTAAAAGCATATTCAGGCAACAGGATATTCCTTAATTACAAAATATTATTCTGCACATTCACAGGATATAGAAGTGAAATTTCAAAGTAATACTACCAGAGATTTGCACCTCAGTACAGTACTTGCTGTAATGTACTCACATATTTACATTCCATCACTGGTGAAATGTTCACCAGTTCACCATCGCCAAACACCTTCTAATAATATGAATAAGTGATTTTCCACTCTTCACATTTCATCATATAGGCCTTGAGCAGATGTAGTTAAAGACATAAACCAAACATTTATACTCACTGTTCCTAAACCAAAAACAGTGGATACAAGTGCAAGTCATTATATTCTGGTTGATATAACCGTCAATCACCACTAGATGGTATCATTAATGTCACTGTGCTACAGGATGTGACATAATGATGATGACTTGCTGGCTTGAAGCTTGAAAGTCCATCCACATAACAAATGTCAGTCTGTGCTGGGGCACAGGCTGCATGTTGCACCGTGGCTGTCCTGCTAAGGCCAAACCAGGATGTCATCGTCTCCATATGCATAAAACTCGTGTCAGCTTCCTGCGGAGTTCGTCGTGAATCTTAAATGAAGGCTCTGGCCGGCTGCAGGGAGACAGTTTGTGTTTCATTACACAGCAAGCAAACCAACGTACATACACAACTGTGAGTGGGCATACACACTGATATCTGATATCGCCGATATCTACAACTGGTTTTCCAGCGCTGAAGTTAGCAGGCCAGACAAAACAAACACTGGTTTCTGGCTGTAACTGCAGATGGCATAAAATTAATTTGAGCAATAGAAGTCATATTACTCGTGTGTGCAGGAAATATATTCTAGTTTCCTAATAAAAGAGCAAGCAACTGCAAAAAAGCAAATACAACTTTGTTGTGAGTCTTAAAAGCAAGGCAATAAAAATTTATAGTCTTTTAAAAAAATAACACTTACTTGGTCAAAACACATGGACACACACAGACTTCAATGAGCACAGTTGCCTGTTTGATACACAAAAGGTCTCTTGCACTCTAGTCTTTTTCCTCAGGGTCAAAGGTAAAGCCCTGACCTGGTGAGGCCAACATGCCCTTGTTAATAAAACAATAAACAGCAGTCTTCTCTCAATAACCCCCCGGCCAGCACCCTTGCCGGCAGCGTTAGCTTTCCGAAACCCGCACTTTCATGCCTTTACTCTTAACTCAAAATACAACTTGCACACAGGCATGTGAGGGGGAAAGATGGGGGAGGGGGGGGTGACATACACATACAGAAGCATTATTTTGCTCATGCATCATCATTGCCACCACAGGAATACAAAGCTCATGCTCATGATCTATCCTAAATCCTGCTTACGCGCCAGTGCTAAAAGGGAGTTTGATAAGGCTTTATTTACTCTTTGCCCACCATATGTGATGTTCCAGAGTGTTTGAAATCTAAGATCAGTCACAGAGGTGGGGGTGGGGGGGTCTGTGGCTCCCAGGACACCTAATACTCTGCGTGCTCCAGGGCCGGTGAGAAGAAAAAGAGCACAATTGGATTAGATACCAAAATAAGGTCAGTGTTTGTTTTAATCAGTCTGGTGACACAGGGAGCTCTTGAAAGCGCCGGGTGAAGAGAGCCTGGAGAGAAGGAAAACCAGAGAGAGAGAGAGGAGAGAGGAAGGGAGAGAGAGCAAAGGAGACAGATAGTGAGGGAGAAGGAGAAAGGGGAAGAAAGGAGACGAGAGGGCAGCCGGGGTGATTGGTCCCCAGGCTATGGCTGGATAATGGAGACGAGAGGCTGGAGGGGAAGCTGTCTGGGAGGTGGCTGGCCTCTCAGAGTTCACTGTCAGGTCTCCAAACCGTGGGGACAGTGGTCACTTCCACCATCCCAACGTTTGACAAATATGTGGTCTATTTTGGATACAACACCAACAAATCATCTGACAGAGGGCGTCTGTGAAGAAGTGAGCATCTGTGAAATCGATGTTTTATCTGTTCAAGACGATTCAGATTGACAACAACCACAGCTTTGTTTGGGGTTTTTTGTGTTAATGAGGATCTAAATAAAGTTGCACAAACATTTGAAATCTGAAGCTGAGAATGTCAGCCGCCTTGTCACTATCTGAGGTATCTGATTACCAAACGTTTTCGTAATCTCAGACTGGCTGGATAAGAAGTTAAGGGAGGGGGTGCTAAAGCTAATGACTGAGGGTGATAGTGTACTGTAACGGGCAGAGAGCGAGATCTAATGTAAGTGCGAGGCTTTTGCCTTTTTTTCCATCTAGGTTGCTGCAAGATTACGCTCCCTTGCCAAGTCAGTGAATTGTGGCTCTCAGGGAACGAATCGTGGTTGCAGCTGACTAGACTTTCCATGGCAGGGCTTAAAATCCTTACTGGGATATACCACTGAATTTCAGATGTCAAAAATGATTTTCCTGTATCCCAGGACAAATGCAGTCTGTATCGGGGGGGACATTTACTATTGTTTCCCATGGACAGGAACAAAAAGAGCAGTGCTCTTGCCCACAATCTGTGATGTCACATCTCCCCGAAGAATGACCAGGAAGAGACAGAAAGGTTGGTGGATTTCTGATCAAGTGGATGTATTTTCTGGTTCATTACCGACCTCAGTCAGTCTCCAATTTACGGTCAGTGGAGTAGCTCCAGTCTGTGGATCTAAGTGGTATTACAGATTAATGTGTTAGCTGTCTGGCTGTGCAAGTTACTTGGTTATTTAGTTCCAAAATACCATTTGAGCCGTGACATATATAAATACTTTAAATGAGTGCTATTTCCTTTTCAATGCCACCCATGTACAGTCCACTGACTTAAGAGTTTAGTTACACATACGATAGAAAAAAACAAATACAGGAGCACCTAGATCACAAGAGTGTCCTAACTCCTGCATAGCCATCAGCCTCCTCCGTGGTGTTTGGTAATGGTATCCCCTGGTCGGAAGTGCAAATCCAGCTGCTGCGAAGTGGCCATAAATGAGATTTTCTGAAACTTGGTGCAGACGGGGTCTCCAGTGTGTCGTTTACTGGAGCGTTCAAGCACCACTCACCCGCTGCAGCTTTCATTATCATTACCTAAATCCCTTAAACTCCTCCGATCAATTGTCACATAGCTCAAATTATCTCAGTTGCACATCAGCTCTTTTGTCTGCTGCAGGGTTGCTTCCACTGCAAGTCAGCACAAAAAAGTTAGTTTCAGTTGAACATGAACCTCCAGCAGCGCAATTTATCTCTTTTAAAAAGCGGAGACATGTTGAAAACATTACAACCCTTGCGTTTGCTCTCTGAGCCTAGAGGTTAGTGTGATGTGCCTGCTGAAAGCTTTTCCAAATCACAGCGAAATCAACTGAGTAAGTTCAGATTTTTGCAGCTGCTTTCTATTCCTCAATGTGCAGAGTAATTCCAAACAGTTTATTTTCTATCCAGCCACTTCAGCCCCCAAGGTCATTTGCTTTTTTTCTCTTTCTAAACAGGCAGAAATCTCACATGTCCTTTCTTGGTGGAACTCCACTCAGTCTGATTCGCTATGCTGGTCTGCTCTTCCCCCAGCAGAGTTGTGATAGCCTCATTCAGATGTGTCAGATGTTCCTTTAATTTACAGACCTCATCTTTCGCCTGAGATCGTCTGATAACAACATACCGAAGCCAGTTTCAGCTGCATAAAGCCCCTCACATTGATTACACATTTAACAGCTGAACATTTTGTATATTGATAGAAAAAAAAGTTCCATGTGTCTTTTATAATTTACAACATACTGCACAGCCAGTCAAGTCAACAAATCCCTTTTTGCGTGTGCTTAAATGCATATAAATACAATAACTGCAGCTATGTCCTGCGTGACAAAAAAAAAAGACACTTGAAAGCAGAGGATGAGTCAGAGCGGAGACAAAACACTGCAGCCACCATGCTAGCTGTGGCGGTCTGCGGGTGAAGGAGGGCATTATGGCTAGTGTCTGGGTGGCTGTTTTTTTGGGGGGGGGGGGGGGGGGGGGTCTTTCCCTTTTCCCAGGCCCCCAAGGCCCCAGTAGACAGGTGGGCCCAAACCCCCCCTCAAAGGATGACCCCAACTCCCCCCCTGGGGTTTGGT
>JBAJHX010000041.1:10072422-10099457 GCA_037176925.1 Amniataba percoides
TTGAAGGGGGGGTGTCTCCGTTTTTTTTGGGGGGGCAGAGGTTTCAATGTCTGTTTTGAAAAATTTGAAGGTTGGATTTTTTAGCCCCTGACCCCCCCCCTCCCCCCCCCCCCCCCCCCCGCCCCCCGCTGCCCACCTCCCTTAAATATCATTAAGAAAACCGCAGCTCACAGACATCCACAGAGTCTCATAGGAGACTTCGATTCCGCAGCAAATAACATACCCATAATCCTCTACATCTTATGCTCTCTTGATGCAGTATTCATATAAACACTGTTACCTGCGGCGGCTCTGAGATCATAGCGCAGACGTTCTTCCTCTTGCCCACATTTCTGGAATGCATTTACTCAGCTGGGTCTGTGAATTCAAGAGTGCTCTGCTGCCCCAGGCTAAAGAGGACATGCTTGTCACGAGATTTGAAAAACATATCCGTGCCCCCCCCACAGCCCCGCACGTACATCTTAGAACTACTCCCCTCTAACTGAATTATGAGATTTAATGGTGGTCAGCCAGACAGTTTGATAAATGCTGGCAACTACACCTAGGCTGAAGTTTTACGGGGATGAATACACTCAAGAGTGTGGGAGGGTAAAAGGTGGCACTGTGGTTGTGATTAACATGACAGCGCAGCCTTTTTTAGCCTCTACGCTCTACTGACCCAAACATGTTAATCTAAGTCATGTTACTCATAAACGTCATTAGGCCTTATATCTAAGGTCACTAATCATTTTAAACTTAAAGGAGCTCTTCCTTTCTGTGCAAGCCGGCGTCTTTGCCAATTTGTGTCCAGCTGAAGACAGGATTTTTCGGTTTGCTCATGACTACACATTTATGAGTCTCTTGGCAACAAAAGAAATGTTTTGGATGGTTACCTGCACATTGGAGAATGACAAAGATTGTCATTAGAATGAAAAAAAAAGTTTGGTTCATCAATGTCTGTTTTCTGACGAGCAGTTGCTAGGCCTCTCAGCTTTTCTCCATTTCTTGTTAAAATTTTGGATGTAAGCTAGACTTTGTACAAATAACGATTCAAGCGAGAAATTGGAGCTCGCTTGCAGCCATCACTCACAGGCCATCTTAACTCTGCACTCCTCTCTTCCTACCCTTGGACGTGTAACGTGTACTGCAGACACTTTGACATTTCAGAGCTCAAAATGGAATCAAATGGGGCTTATGAGGCCTCTCAGCCCAAATGGACCTCATGTTTACACACTTGTCCATCAGCTGAGCAGCGTGCGGCCTCAGGTATCCAGAGAGATGGTGAGATGTCCCCGAAACCACCGGCACCGCATCTGAACCTGGTAAGTGCACCGTGTTTAGACGACGTTCGCAGAGATCAGAGATAACTCGTCTGTATCAAAAAGCCTTTTTTCCCCCTTTAATCTCACTGCTGAGTCCAACTCTTTTCTGAGGACCTTCAGTCTGTTTTGAGCTGCACAGTCACAGTAATAACACATCTTGTGCTCTGTGCCATGAATGAAGCATATTCCTCTGCTTTTACTTTATATATTATTATTATAATTATACTAACTTATCAAAACAGTTGTCAAGTGAGTTCAAGTAAAAGTCCCACAAAGATTTAAGAATTCAACTGCTTTCATTAAAACTGTATTTCATTGTAAGGGGGACATGTTGTGACCTTCATAACTGTTGTTTTGCTGTTTCCATCATTTCCAAAAGACCTCCAGTGTTATTTAGTACAACCACAGCAAATCAGCGCCATAGTTTAGAGCTGAACGATGAGAAAGAAGAGGACTGAACTACTGTACATACCATCGGTAATACACAGCAACAAAAAGACTATTTTATATTACAATTTTTTTTGTCAGCATTTCGATGATATCCTACATTTTCGGCCTGCCATCGGTTCACCAGGATTCTACATTAATCTCAAGGCTTCCGATCGAATAATCATTTAGTTTAATTTGACGCCATTTTATTTTTAGAGTTCTTGATTATCAATCTCTCTCAATTACCAAAATCTCACTTTTCTCATTTTAGCTCTGAATCTTTTCGGGTAAACGCCTTTACATTTTTCATTTTTATTATTATTACTGCCGACGCGTTTTAACGAAAGTTGTTCAAAAACACAGTGAGCAGTTCAAGAAACGACCTCAACAAATATTCACATTTTGATTATATCGATTAGCACATTTAACGGCGCTGTTTGTGGATGTGTGTCTAATTTATTAAGCACATTTGTTTCACATCGGCGGTGTTTTGAAATGATTTCAGCATGCGTTGTTATTGCTGTAGTCCTTTTTATTTTTTTCATGCTTTTTTTTTTTTTTATAAAAGGCCAGAAATGTATTTTATTGCGTTTCCGATTATTTGTGACTTTTTGTTTCTTTTCTATGTAAGATGTACTCTCGTCGTTTTCTCTCTTTTTTTGGCCGCAGAAGGTCGCGGGAACTATTAAAAAGCTGTAAGCAGTTTGCTGTGCGTGAGGAAATGTTCAGTGAATGAACAGGAGGAAAAGTCTCAGTCTAAGAAAATATTCAGGCGCAGCCTTTATGACCGACCGAGCAAAGACAGCAAGACTGAGTCAAATCAAATGGCGACTTTAAAGGAATTACGATTGATGAAATGAACAAAGTGTCATCGAGGCCTTTCTGATTCTGCACGTTTGCGCGCGTGAAGTGTTGCGCGTGCCTGCTGCCTGCCTCCCCTGTCCTGCTTGATTTGGTGATTAGACCCATAACAATATATGAAATAGGAATTAAATGGTTAATTGGAGGGACAGAAACCACACGTGATTGAATTTTTGGCGGATTATATCAGACTGCTGGATGCTGTAAGAGACACCCCACCACACACACACACACACACACACACTTTCTCTCTCTCTCTCTCTCTCTCTCTCACTCCCTCTCTCTCTCTCTCTCACTCCCTCACACACACACACACACACACACACACACCAGTCCCGGTTTCACGGGTCTTTGTTTCTGATCTGTTAAATCCCACCCACTTGACATGAACACAGCGGAGGAGGGAGAAAAAAAAGCTCTCACTCAGGCGGCCGCACCATCCGCGTCCGGTCGCTGCTCGTCTCGTCTCCCAGCAGGACGCGTAAAGATGGACTCGGACAGCTGTTTGCCTTTCTCTCCGCAGGCCAGCAGGAGGACGCCGGACAACTCCCCGGGACTGGAGCACGGCGGCTCCGGGCCCTTCCTGCACTGCGACGAGCTGCAGAAGCCGTCGCACCTTCCTCCTCCTCCTCCTCCTCCTCCCCCGCTGCCTCACCGCCTCAGCCTGCGCGGGGATCTGTACGCCGCCGCCGCCATGGGCAGGTTCGGAGACGCCGCGGCGGACTTTACGCACGGCGCTGCCCCGGCCAACGCGCCCGCATCGCCGTCCAAACACGGCAAGTTCTTGGACAGTATGAACCAGGACCAGAAGGGCAAGCCGGCCTTTTATGAGAACAACTCAGACGGTGAGTGATAAGAGAATGTGTGTTGAATAAAAAAAAAATGAGAGCAGCTGAGTGCGAAAAGTAGGATCAAGATTAAGATCTTTATAACTATAGCTGATAATAAATATCATCTTCTGTAGTCTGAGCTGCGTGTATGAGAACAAGTCACTGCGGATTTTAATAAGGTGCATAAAAAAACGTAAAAAAAACAGGAAAAAAGTAAAATAGAAACATTTTATGCCCACATAACTTTACAGATTAAGACAATTCAGGATGATTTTTTCCCCCAGGTCTTGATATTTCAAAAATAACAGAATAAGCGGGCGTAAAAAAATATATGGATGAATAAAATACAGAAATAATATTTATCTTTTGCAGTGCCTCAAAAATGACACAAATCTGGTGGATCACTTTTGCAAATCTTCATCAACCTATGAACCATTTTCCCCACAGTTTGCAGGTTTTTAAAATGTGAAGTAATTGTAGTAATTACACAAAGGTGTTACTTGTTTTTTACTGGCCATGCAAATGAGACCGTGATTGTGATAAAAATGTCAGCAAGTCTTCTTTAACTTGCCAGTCACTGATGTAAAGTGTGAGGGGTTAAAGGTCAGCAAGTTGGGTGTGCCATTAGGCCACCAGACAGCCATCGGCCTTTAAGCACGGCTGAATATTTGCATTTCAGCTCTTTGACTCTCTTTTATTTGTTTCTTAATCTTTGCAAGTTTTATAAAGCATCAGAAGTGACCTTTTTTTGCTGTCACACATAACAGCCTCTAAATGTCCATCTTGGGAAGTAAAATAACGACTGTATGTGTTGAACCGAAGCCTGAAGAAATGATGTGGTCTTCCACTTTATTTATTGTTGTTGATGATTCTGCAAAGCAACAGAGGATATGAGCGCTGATATGGTCTTTGTGATATCTGTGTCCAGAATAATAAACAACAGCTTGATTCATGTTACTGCCAAAGACTGCCGATAGACTTTTCTTTTTTTTTCACCATTAGTTATGATAACGGTATCAGCTGTCCTGGTTGAAAGTGGACTTTTATTACTTTCGTTTTAAATTCTGTTTAAATAAGTGAGAGGGCATGTTTGGTTTCCTCATTTCACTTGACAAGCATGCGCACACACACACATACACACACAAACAAACTGAATTTATTTTAGAAATTACTGGGTATATTACTGTAAGTGAGCTGGGCTTTGCATATATGCATGCGCAGAATAGATGCTGTGTGTATACTTCTCTTCATTTGTGTGTTTTGTGTTTCGGGTCATCCACCTTCAAAGGCGGCGTCTTCCTGTTTTGTCTCTGGTGGGAAGAAAGTTTAATGATGGTGGGACAGGCCAATGCATTTAAAAGCCCTTAATCATTTTCACACTTTGAAGTTTTAATTTAACTTGGAATATTGTTGTTTTTAATCAATTCATGCAACTGTAATACAGAAATGGCCAATTTTAATATGTGGTTGAGTTAAATTTTTTTTCTAAAAAAAAAAAGTTTCACCAAGAATTTGTTGATTTTTATGACACAAACTTTATTTTTTCCAAAACAAGGGGCTTAAAGGGTTCTCATATTTATGTAGGAGCTTTAATGCCTGAATGGGTTCATCAAAATGTTTCATACTATGTTTGCTTTAACCCTAAATTCTATATATGCACCATACTTACGCCATCCTAGTTTTTTTCTGTACATGATTGGCATATTCAGCAGAATTTAGTCCAGACAAATGTGTCCACGGGCACAAGAAATTTCTTATCTAATTCGTATATTCTGAAATAGAAATATACTACACACAAAATGCATCTTGTTTCTCCACCGAATTAAAATAAAACAAAAGACCCCCTCCCTGTTTAAATCCTTTGGTGACCTGCAGCATAAAGTTAAATTCACAGCTTTTACCATTTAAATGTTTTATTATTAATCTGCTTTACTAACTATGGCAGATTAATTTGAAACCAGCAATATTTTGCGTAAATTAAAGAAACACATGTTTTAAAGACTGAGGTGCCATTTTGCACAAATTGAAAACCTTAACGCACTGAACAAGAGGAGCAAGAAGCAGCTTAAATTTCGACCTCAAATATTTCGATGTATTAGAATCGATCCCCACACTCACAGCATGATGTCTCTACCTATGCATTTTGAATTTATCCTCTATTTGCCTTTTCCCGCATTTCACATAGCTCTCCAGTTACACTGGAGTGGAGGCAGAGTGGATGTGGCTGCTTGACAGCGTAAAAGCTACACAAAGTCCCGTGGCCCCAGTTTGCAATCTTAACGGGGAACATTTTCAGCATGAACTGCGGTGTGAGGCGGGGATCTAATGGACACGAGGAAATTAATGTTGCAATGAAAAGTGCTCTCTGTTGGGCCCCATATTGAATTAGGGGGATAGCAAAGTAGTGTCTCAGCTGCCCCCAGTGAGCGAGTGCCTGCAGATAGATGGAGAGTGATTTTGTTTTGGAGTTCAGGGTTAAACATAATGAACATGGACAACAACATCCAAACACTGCAGGAGGGAACCGTGGTCTGTTAACAGGAAGGGAAATAATGCTTTCAGATTCCCTCTTGCTGCTGAATGTAAAGGGCAGAGTGTGTATTATTAATTCAGGCAATCATGTTCTTTATCAGATATAACTTTGTTCACATAGTTCAGTGCTGCATCCTTGTTGTCCCACTGTTAGTAAGAAGTTTCCCATAGAAGAAAAGTGATTAGTGTGTTTGGGAGGTGACCCTAAAGATTTCTTTTCTGTATTTCCAGATAGAACAAAGCAAACCTTTTTTTTTTTTACTTATTGCCTTGTGGATTTATTTCAAGCCAACTCACTGAAGGTTCACCAACTAAATAACGGTTGTCGAAGCTAATCAAATTAATGAGAATTTGATTATAAAAAACAAGCAAGAGATTAATGGTTTTCAGTGATGCCTTACAAATATAATGTTTGATGTGATGCCCTGTTTAATTTAATTTCGTGACAGCATGTAGGATTATAGTGTGTGTTGTTTTTATGATCATCATGATGAAATCTGACTATTCTGTACCAGAATCATATCCAGGTGAACGCGTGCCAGTTAAAAGAGGAATTTAAAGGATTTTCTGGCAGTGAAAATGGGAGTGGCTGATTGTTCGGTTCTTTGCACTCGTACCTCACATACAAAGACTTTCAATTCAATTATTTTCTGTCTTAAAGTTGTTGCATTTTTATCCTCATATTTGTGACAGTGTCCTCTTAATTCTCTGAGTTCTTCACAATTTAGAAAGAAGTTGTCTATAGGTCATCGGTGTTCCTCTGTAAAAGGCTGCTGATTTGTTTATGTTGTTTCTCGGGGTTCTGCCCAATCTTTTTCAATCTGACAAAAGAATTAAAAGTGTAAAAGGTGTAAAACAAAAAAAATCTAATTTAACCTTTATACACCCACAAAACCTTTGTTGAGATCAACAGTATTTTTTTCATTAAAATATTTATTTGAAGCGCCCTGGCTAAGAAAGGCAGCGACAACAATGGCTTCCACAAAAACAAATCAAAACAGATTACACAAAATATTTGACAGAGGAGTTAAACCATTTTAAAGTATGATTGATGATGAATTGATAATTAAAAAAATGCTGGAATTGCTGGAAAGAAAATGCTACACGTAAAGGTATATATATTTTTAAATATAAACAATTAACTACCCTTTTTTCTGTGTGTCCTCTGTGCCTCAGTCAGAGAGAAAGGAGCTCCAAAGACGATGGGGTATCCCGGTATTGGCACAGACTGTTGTGGCAAGCTGAAAGAGTCGGGCGGCGGTTTACATGGCGACTCTATCGCCAACTCCATCGACTTGTCAGGAAAGAACAAGAAGCGGCGCAATCGCACCACCTTCAGCACCTTTCAGCTGGAGGAGCTGGAGAAAGTCTTCCAGAAGACGCACTACCCCGACGTGTACGCCCGGGAGCAGCTGGCCTTGAGGACCGAACTCACCGAAGCTCGAGTTCAGGTGTGTTTGGGGATCTAACATTATTTCATATGTAATGTAACACATATAATGTATGTTGCATAACTAAAAGTAGAACAGGTCTTGTTTGGGTCATCTAATCAACAATCTTTCAAAGCTTTTCTGTTACATTTTTTAAGGTTTGGTTCCAGAATCGCAGAGCCAAGTGGAGGAAACGGGAACGCTATGGGAAGATCCAGGAAGTCCGCAACCACTTTGCTACATATGATATCTCTCTCCTCCCTCGCCATGACACGTACCAGGTGGGCCTCTGCAGATCTTAAAAGGCATACATCTTGTAGTAATAAATATACATTATTACATTATTTATCCTGCTGTGAGAAAGTTTTTTTTCAAGCTCAACCAAACCATTGCTGATTGTGTTTCATGATTTAATGTTTGTAGCAAAGTGTGAGGGATTTCCATTAAATTCCAAATGTGCCCTTTCCTGAACCTCTCATTGTTCAGATGCAGGGAAACCTGTGGCCAGGGGCAGCTTCAGGAGGAGGCGGCGGCTCAGGCGCCGGCTGCGTCCTGGGAGCCGACTCCATCCCGTCGTCCTGCATGAGCCCGTACCCTCACCCCCACAGCAATCTGCAGGGCTTCATGGGCATGCCTGCGTCCCCCAGCCATCCCCACCACCACCACCCACCTCACCATCCGGGCATCAACGGCCTGTACTCGCTCCACAGCTTCCCAGGAGGCCTCGGCTCCCCTTCCATCGAGGGGCCTGACGCCGAATACAAGCCGACGGGGCTGGTGGCGCTGCGAATGAAAGCCAAAGAGCCAGGCAGCATCCTCTCCTGGCCTACATGACCACAACAGTGCCACTCCCCCATTATGCACTGACTGAGCCAAAGCATATTACATTCCTGACCCATACACACTCCCAATGTACACACCCACCTCAGCGTATGACTCAAATATTTCCTCTTAACGTGTATGTAAACCAACTTGGAGACTTTTTACATTTCAGAAGATCTTGGAATGGAATTTCATGAACATTGAGGGCAACTTGAGCCTCTTGCACGAAAAAAACCCCCTGTGTATTAATAGGAACTTTATTGTTTCCAGTTTTAGTTTGACATCAAAATGCTGAGACCAAAGAGGAACAATTATTTAAGCATGTAAAAATTGTAATTATCACATTAATCTTTTTTTTTGTCTATTGTTCTTTATAGTGTGACCAGTAATAAAGTCCTCCTTCTAAATCATCTGTCTTATTCAGTAGGAAAACTACTTTTGGGAATCGAGATTAAGAAAATGGAACAAAAACAATCTTAGCCAAAATTATTTTAGCCCTGAAATGATTCTTTGAAAAAAAAAAAAAAAGCGATAACCCAAAGAGTCTAAAAGCCCAAGCGTCTGTGTCACAAATTTAACTGGGAATGTGGTTGGGGGGCAGAAATGCTTCTCAGGCTGTGGTTGCCATAAACACAAAAGTTTCTGCTGTGCGGGAAGTGAGCTTCTTTGCATTCGGGAAGTGTGCAGAGAGACCATACATGTGCTGTCCGCTTGGCCTCGCTTCAAGACGCCTTCAGGTGACACCTCATGCATCATGGAGCAAGTGGCAGGTTCATTAATGGAAAGCTAACTGAGCGACCGCACTTCAGCATCGATGATAAAGTAGAGAGCCTCCCACAGATGGCTGGCTTCACATTGAGGCAGGCATTTCTCATTCACATCTGGCATCAGTGGTAAACCCGACCAACTGAGTAATGAGTTACAGTTTAATCGAAGAAATTGGGGTTCCCGTGTCCCAGAGCGTATTTTGTTTGTTAATATTATTCAGTGAAGCCAGTTCATCTTCTGTCCGCTTTTATTTATAAATGCCTTTGTGTTCCTGTGTTGTCTTTTTAAAAAAAAGAATATGACATAAATATGTTGCTGTGGCATACTTGTACTCTGAATGCATGCCTAATAATTGTTTGCAGGAAATCTCCTTGTTGTGCTTTACCCCAAACAATTTACTTTATTGTCAAGGAAACACTGACTTGCATGGTACCATCCCATCTGGTGTAAATTACTAAATACCAACATATTCATGTCAGATGTGCAAACATTTCAATCTGTGTGAGATTGAAAATGCAACTTGAATTGACCAAAGACAGAGCTCCGCTGGTGGACAAAGCCCTCCCGAGCTCCCCTTACTCCCCTGGAGTGTACATGGCTTACGGGCAAATATATTGGCTTGAACTTGCCTTTGCCTGCCTCACCGTGACAGCCACGGTGGGGTGGATTAGCTGCCATTCCCCCAGTCTGTGCCGGGGTTTTGTGTGAGCCACCAAACATGTGGTTCCAATAGAAGAATGCACAAACCCATCAGAAACACTTTCCACACCCACAGCTTCAAATTCCAGCCAGGCCCTGGGAGACGGCAGCCCGTACTGCAGTTACATAGCCCCCCTGATTAAATCCCAGATTAAGTGGAGAAGATAAGAAGACCTGTCAGTGGGGATAAGGGATTGAGGCGATGGCCATCTTTAGGAAAGCTGAAGAAATAGCAGATGGTGAATCAGTGCTCAGTTCTGATATTTACTTTTTAGATAGGCAGCAGGTTGATCAGATGTGTCCATAAACAAAAGAGGCTTAGTGAATTTGATATGTTAACTCTCGAACACTGTCAGGGCCGCTGTAATATAATAACCCTGATATTATAAATGCAGCATGTTTTTAATCCACTTTTTAAAAGGAACATTTGCCTCATCTTAAAAATAATTTGATTAAGTTGTCATTAAAGTTAAAATTGTGTGGCTTTGATCTGTATCAACTCAATATATCAGGCTACAAAGGCTTTATGTGATTTCTCTGAAAAGAAATGAACAATGTTGAGTAAAGACTGCTCAATGCTGGGAGCAGTTATTAACTAAGCATCACTCTGTGTGTCAGGGTCACTGGGTGAAGACTGTCACTAGAGCCTGGAAATGACTATACCCTGAGCCTCATTAATGGACAGAAAAATATGATTTAATGCTCATTAAAATCTGTAAAGCTGCCTGCTGGCCACTGTTCTGAGCTTTGATCTCAACAAGATTTATCTTGGCCTTGAAGTGCAGCTATTGTGACACAACAGATCCCTGTATTTGAAGCAGTCGAACAGCATTAACATGTCCCGCTAAGCTAAACAATGTGGCAGCGCAGAGCGGCCAACTCAGTAACACAGTCAAACAGTGAAAGAGGGCAAGCTCAACACAATTCGTCATGAAGTATTTGCCTGCTAACATACATTTATCAGTGTATTTAGCGTTTCATCCTCTACAGGGAACAAAAAAATCCTCCTGATTAATATACACACTGCACTGAGATGGCTGTTTGCATTTAAATGTACAGTGTGCACTAGATATTTTTACATATGAGAAGAGCAAGCTCAACTTAGTGTTGTTTTATTGTGGAACAATTCAATCAAAAGTTTTTTTAAGAGAAATAGTAAAGGACAAGGTAAGGCCAAATAAATTTTCATTTAACTTTAAACCCGCACCTCTGCAGAGGAAACTCTACATCTAAAAGTAACCAAAGTGTGCAGAAGTAACCAAACTGAAATGATTAACTAATACAGTCAGCTAAAATCTATCCAAAAATCTTACAGCTTATTGGTAGGCTAAATAATTACTTATTAACTTAAAAGGATGTCAATTTGATTTTTAATTCTTAAAAAGTCCTGTAATTATGACTGGAGACAGACCTCTGGGTATTTATTTGAGTAGCCGGCGTTGTCCATGCAGAAAGACTGTGAGTCTATCCAAGGTCATTTCTAAGGATTAGTTAGGAGCTTATAAACTGCTGCTCCTTTGGAGCTACTGTTCAAATGCTGCCATCTTGTGGTATTAGGTCGACTCTTCCTCCTTAAACTATGATCCATGATCATAGATTTATTTTTAATGTCATATCATTTTGACATGTCAGATATTTACAATATATAACAGAAAAGTATAATTGCTGAATAAATGTTGCCTTATTGTGATTATTCTCTTATGTTCACGTTGAACTGTAACAACCTGTAAAAGGCTCTGGTCATTTTGGGCCCTCTCTGTGTTACCATATGGATGAATGATCCATGTTTTACCAATGTGATGAAAGAAAAGATCCTTTAATTCACAATAATAAGAAACCTTCTCAAACTAATCACTTAGTATCTAGAAATAATGAGCTAGTAGTTCAGAGAGGCTTTCTGAAAATAATGACTCAGAATCTCAAAATAATGTGATGTTAGCTTCTAATTATTCTAAGATACTATGTCATAACTTTGAGAAAGTTTATCATTATTTTTAAATACTAACATTTAAGATACTAAGTTGTTAGGTTCCCATAAATTGTTATTTTTTATTCTCATCACTTAAATAATGCTTCTTTTCCTCACAAAGACCGATAATGTGCTCTTATAGTTACAAAATTTGAAGACAAACGCAGATAATATTTTTTTTTACATTTAAACGACTCAGAGGATGATTGACATCTGCTTTAAAGTTTTCCACCCACTTTTTCAGCCAATCAGCGAGAAGGGGCGGGCCATCACGCTAATCTTAACAAAATGGCGACTGTTGTTGTTTTGCCGCAGGGTCAGTGAATAAATCAGTTTTGCATTTCAACAATTTACCGCTGTCGCTTGCAGAAACTGCACCAAAAGAAACTCCAGGCGTCCCAGGGGTCGGCTCCGTGTGGACTGAAATGAAAGGTAAAGAGCGGTCGCCGATTAAAAAACGCTCCCGGGCCTTGGACGATATCCGAGACAGGGGAGGATGCCACCCGACCAGCAAGAAAATGGGGGCTCTCTCCGTCTCCAGCGGGAGCAATAATGGAAACAGCTCGGCCAAAAGCGACGGCGGCTCGACGAGAAGGAGCCTGCTCGGTGAAAAGAGGGACCGGGACTTCGACGGCCACGGCAGGACCGGAAACAACCACAGCTGTCAGTCCGCCGCCGCCAGCTCCGTGGGTAAGAACCACAGCCTGAGCCTGACGCTGGATTTAGCCTCCGCGAGGGCCACTTCGCGGGGGGAGCCGAGGGTGCAGCCGCCCGGCGCCGAGAGTGAGTACAAGACCCTGAAAATCAGCGACCTCGGCACGCAGCTGAGTGACGAGGACATCGAGGACGGGCTGTTCCACGAGTTCAAAAAATTCGGCGACGTGAGCGTCAAAATCAGCCGCAGCAACGACGAGCGGATCGCCTTCGTGAACTTCAGGAAGCCGGAGGACGCGCGGGCCGCCAAGCACGCCCGCGGCCGGCTGGTGCTGTACGACCGGCCGCTCAAGATCGAGGCCGTGTACATCAACCGGAGGAGGAGCCGCTCCCCGGTGGAGAGGGACCTGTACGGGGCGGCGCAGAGCCACAGACACCTGCAGAGACCGCTGTCGCCCACCGGGCTCGGATACAGAGACTACCGGCTGCAGCAGCTGGCCCTCGGGCGGCTGCCCCCTCCCCCGCCGCCCCCCCTGCCCAGAGAGCTGGAGCGGGACCGGGAGTTTGCGCTGTTTGAGGCCCGAGCTCGACCCGCCTTCATCGCAGAGCGAGCAGCTTTCCGGGAGGAGGATTTTATCTCTCCAGAAGACGACCAAAGAGCCAACAGGACGTTGTTTTTAGGCAACCTGGACATAACTGTGACAGAGGCAGACCTGAGGAGGGCTTTCGACAGGTTCGGGGTCATAACAGAGGTGGATATCAAACGACCCACACGGGGACAAACCAGCACATATGGATTTCTGAAATTTGAGAACCTCGACATGGCTCACCGTGCTAAGCTTAGTATGTCAGGCAAAATAGTGGGACACAACCCCATAAAGATTGGCTATGGGAAAGCAACTCCCACCACACGCCTGTGGGTGGGGGGGCTCGGACCCTGGGTTCCTTTAGCCGCCCTGGCTAGAGAGTTTGACCGCTTTGGCACTATAAGGACCATTGACTACAGAAAGGGGGACACATGGGCCTACATTCAGTATGAGAGTTTGGACGCTGCACAAGCAGCTTGCACACACATGAGGGGCTTCCCACTGGGGGGTCCTGAGAGAAGACTTAGGGTGGACTTTGCTGACACTGAGCATCGCTACCAGCAGCAGTTCCTGCAGCCTCTCCCAATACCCCCGTTTGACATGGTGGCCGAGTCTTTTGTCCACCGTGCCACTCCTGAACCTCTGAGGGTCAGGGAACGGACTCCACCGCCTCTTCACTTCAGGGAGAGGGAGCTGTTTCCTGGAACCGAGTGGCCCAACCCGGCTCTTCGTGATCGGGTACGGGCCTCGCCCTTTGAGCCGCTGGAGCACTTGGAACGTGAGCGGCGAGCGCGGGAACCCTGGTCTTTGGAACGAGAGCTTCAGGGACGAGAACCTGCACGTAAGCGGCGTGTAATGGAGGATGGACGGCATATAGACCACTCCCCTGACAGCACTGAGAGGACAGTAAGACGCAGGCGTGCTTCTCCAGATGGCAGTCCTGGAGGTAGCAGCAGAGATGGGGGGCGCTTCAGTGACTCAGAGCGCCCCCTGAGGAGCGAGAGACCCTCTCCCACGCGAGAACATCACAGCAGCCTGGAAAGAGGCGGGGCTGAACGGAGACTTAAAAGCCAGAGCCTGTCTGACAAGGGACTTTCGAGCAGCGGCGTTTCAGCAGTTGCAGAGCGTAAGCGCAAAGTAGGCGATGGTGGTAAGGGGCCGGCCAAGAGAGAACGATCTGAGAGCACCACCAAGGGAGGGCAGCCGCCCAAACCAGACGGCACCAAACTCAGCCTGGCCTGGCACGGTATGCTGCTGCTAAAGAACAGCAACTTCCCTGCCAACATGCACCTCCTGGAGGGCGATTACAACGTAGCCAGCGACCTGCTCGTCGACGGCACCACAGGGAGGCAGGTGAGCGAGCTAAAGATCACCCAGCGCCTCCGTCTGGACCAGCCCAAGCTTGACGAGGTGTCCCGGCGCATCAAGGTGGCGGGTCCCGGTGGCTACGCTATCCTGCTGGCAGTTCCTGGGACCACAGAGGACGCATCTTCGTCTGACCCCGCAGTCTCAACCCAGCGGCCACTTCGCAACCTGGTGTCCTACCTCAACCAAAAACAAGCAGCTGGAGTCATCAGCCTGCCTGTGGGAGGAAGCAGAGATAAAGACAACACAGGGGTTCTTCATGCTTTCCCTCCCTGTGATTTCTCCCAGCAGTTCCTGGATTCCTCTGCCAAAGCTCTGGCTAATAGTGAGGAGGACTATCTTGTCATGATTGTGGTCCGTGGAGCATCTTAAAAAAATCAGAACACACTAAGTTCAAGTGGTGTAGAAAAAAAAACAAAAAACAAAACCTGCTGTATGTCAGTAACTATTGCATGCTGTGTGTTCTGCATTATGGGGTACACTAGTATGGTTCTTGAGTGTTTGTATGTTGCCATGTAATCCACTAAAAGGAAAAGAAAAAACATTGCCCTCCTGCAAAACTAAAAGGGTGTGTTTTTTAAAAAATATTTTTAAAGGGTATATACTCACAAGGTCATAAACCTGCAGTAATTTGGTCAGAATACAGTAAAACAGGAAAATATGAAGAGTATTTGTTGAATACATTTCAGTTTGATTTAAGAACAGATAAGTCATGTTTAAAACCAATTTTTGGTTCATGTAGAGGTTTGAAATTGTAGCCGCCATGTGTTACTACAAGAAAAGAAGTGGAAAATATAGAAATGCAATGAGTGGACACAATAACACCTCCCGTACAATAAAACTACAAACAATGGCCTCACAAGCTACCATACTGTTGAAGCCACATCTCTTTGTTAGTGTTAACAAAAACTGACATTTACAAGCTAAACAAAGGCCGTGTTTGTTTCTGGGCTATTGTACCGTAATGCCTTAGACTGTATAGGTGTTGTTATTGTGTCTACCTCATATAGAGGCATTTACATGAGGGGAAAATCAGAAAACATACATCCTTTCTCAACACTTTGAATTACGGTGCAATAATATTACTATAATCACTTTGTGATGGATGGAGGCAAAGGTGAGCATGAGGTTTTTTGAACTGCAGGTTTTCAGTAACGGTGTAGTGAATGGTTTGATGCTGCAGTCACAAAGCCAGTCTCTCTGGAGAAACAATCCTGGTTACATTTTGAAGGTCAAAACATGTTTAACAACTCTTGCCCCGGCGCACCACATTCCTTTGGCCAGATGTTTTTGGCTATCTCACTTCCCTCAGGTAACCACCCTGCTGACAACAAAAACAGCATTAAAAAGTTTGGTGAATGGACTGTGGTGCACTGAAGAAGAGTTCTGCAATGTTTTTTTTTATTATTATTATTTTTGATGGTCTCAAAGTTGGGAGAACATTTTGAAGGTCACCATTTAAAGGTTTTCTAGATACACCTCACACATTTCAGTTGCCCATATTGTGAATTTTTTTTAAGAATTACGTATTATGTTGAGGTTCGTGGTGTGGATCCGAGTGTACTTTTATTAATGTATTCCAATACCAAATTGAAAGATAGACAGTGAACAAGCGGTGTGTGTCCACTGGTTAAGTTAAACTGTCACGTCGACTCTGTGTTGAATGCCGAATGCTAACAGATATGAGACTTCTAGCCCAGGGAACAGCCCGTAACACAATAAGCATAGCATAGTCAAGCAAATACTAACATGTTTTTCATATTTTATTTTGTGCATCCCTACCGTAGACATGGTTGTGTAATGTGATCTATGAAAAACTACAGTAGTAATGGATAAAAAGCTTAGAGTTTTGTGTTGTTTCATTTATTGCTCTGAAACCAGTACATCCTCAAAGACTAATAATATTCAGTATCAGTAAAATGTTGGTACAAAGTTACAAAAACCTGCTGTTTGTTCAGTAAGTAGGTCTGTGTCATTTTAAACTTCTAGATAAAAAACCTTTACAGTTAATGGTTGAAGTAAAAGTTTAGAGGTAAAAATTGGACAATGTTTTACTCATGTCTGCCAACATGTTCCCAAGGCCTACTTACCTATTTTTTTTTTGCCATTGTATATTTGTCATGCAATAGTAACCCACCCTGAGTTATAATTTGCTTAAGTTTGCTTTCGTATGTATTGAAAACATCAATATGTCGGAAAATTGTGACACGTGTGAACGCCACACCCACTTCAACGCTGGACTCCCCAAGGAGACGAGCGCAGAGCTGAAAACCTCTGCAGAGAAGCAACCTAAGTGTTTGTGAGTCCTCGCTAATGAGGCAGCTTTTAAGTTGTGTATCCCGTCTGCAGCTGTGATGACTTCTGTTTTAAATGGAAAATTGAGCAATGTACACTTTGATGTCATGGGAAAGGAAAATCCGTAGAGCCCATGCGAAGCTGTTCACATTACCTGCAAGTGCGTTTGGGCACTCAATGTGACCGATTATCAATAAATTGTTCATTTGAAGGGAAACCTGTTTCTTCGATGGAAGTGAATTGAAGAAACGAGCTGCCGTACCTTATTGTGTTTCGAAGGAGTTGTCACTTGAAATTTTGTTTCTGCACACGAAAAAGGGAGACGATTTGCAGTTTGTTTTAGCACCAGTGAAGACAGAGCCCGGTATCGTGTGAGGATCGCTGTTTGCTTACAGGCCTGTTCCGAGCTCCTAAGTTGCCCACCATAAATTTACTCCCCCATGACCCCCCCTGTTATGCCCTCAACTGTTCCTGTTGGCATGTGAACACCTGATCAGGATCGAGGAGCCTGCACTGGCTCTTGTTTACGGCCAGAATCCGGTTTGCATTGCGAAACAGATGGCAGATGCAGACAGCGATGCAGTTCGGGAGACGGGAGGGCGGGAGCAAACAGCAGCACGCACCAGTATCCTGTTGTCCTCCCCGGTCATTACACTAAAGATTTCATGTTCGTTGTTTCTGGTTCTGAATAGGACCTGA
This sequence comes from Amniataba percoides, assembly GCA_037176925.1. Taxonomy (NCBI): domain Eukaryota; kingdom Metazoa; phylum Chordata; class Actinopteri; order Centrarchiformes; family Terapontidae; genus Amniataba; species Amniataba percoides. The sequence continues at coordinate 10,089,664 of JBAJHX010000041.1, forward strand.
GGAAATCCCATCGCCGCCCGTCACACACTCCGCTCGGGAGATTGTGGGTGACACCGCACCGAAATTTCCATAGCTGCTGCAGTTCAGGCTGTCTCACTGCAGAGGCCAAGCTAAACCGCTGGGCTGATTTGTCTTTATTATACTTTGCCCAGTTATGATTTGATTTGACTTAAAAGTTTGGCTCAGGGAAGAGGATTGGCCCAAACCTCAGCTAGGAACGTTGTTTGTGCCCGTCTTTGTGCTCTCCTCTGATTGAACCCTCTCCGAGGAGACGAGCGAAGAAGGGTGTTGCAGTGCTGAAGCTGTATTCCATCATCATCTGAGGTCTGCTGCAGCATGGAGATGAAATACGAACAGGCCAAATTGTTTCACCTTTTTTTTTTTTTTTTCTCCACCACTGGAAGGAATCCACACTGAGGACCCCATCCTTCCCCCAAATTCTTCTAGGAGACCTGTTTATTTTACCAATGCCCTTTTTTATTTTTATGTTTATGGCCACTTTACACAGGAAAAAAAAGTTTTCCATTTCCCCCTGCCATCCATCTTAGTCATATTAGTGTGAAAGCAAATGCTGCATCGTGCCGAGAAGGATCCCTTACTTCACTAGAGAAACATTGCCATCTTGAGGACCACGGAGCTCCTGCTTTCCACCCCCACAGCCCACCCGACAAATCACACTCACGCACAGCAGACACCCAGGACAGAGCTGGTACGGCTGTACGACTTGTATAGAAACGGCACGAGGGTGAGTAAGGAGAGAAAGAGCTGCCTGCCAGGTCTGTATCTGTGGCTTAAGGCAGCGGTGGTAAGTATAAAGTGTCAACACCTCATGTTTTACAATAACAAATACAAAATGGCACAATAGTCATTACTTAGGTTATTTCTACTGATGGCAGGTGGTACAAATCCAAATGTGTGAGCTAACAGGACCGTTTACTGCAGACAGTAACCCTTTGCATATAGTGTTGCTTAGAGAAGAACCAACAAACCAAAATGATGAATTGTCTCAAATAGGAAGTTAGACTATTTTAACAATTTTTTTTTTATAACTGTATACTCATGGAGAAATTTTTCTTACAGTCATTGGAAAGTTGATATAAAAGGCTGAAATAGTTTAGTTTGGTGAGTTTTTCCAGTTAAATTACTGCAGCTGTTGAAGCTGTCTGTATTTTTTTTTTTTTTTTTTAAGTTCAGCATTAAGTTGTTTTTACAGCCTCTGCATGGATTCAACACCAAAGTGTAGATTACCATTGTTCACTTAAACATTTATCATTTAACATTTTAGTTAAAAAGATGTGGTCTGTGAGAAAACTGGTGTTGGCTGCTAGAAAGACCTTACAGTTTCACAGCAGACCAGAAAAACTTCAGGCCACCGTAAGACCCTCGTTCATTCATATTAAACACCCCTCATCAAAGATAATGCCATTGATCCTGCAGAAACAAACCTTTATTAGATAATTTATTCAGGCGCTTAAGCATTATTATCAGTCACTAGTTAGTTAGCAAATGTAATTAGAAGACTCTCAGACTTACATTTCATAAAAGATAACCTCCAGTTAATGAAATGGACCTTGTAAATCCATCACATAAGTGAAGGAAGCAATCAAAAAAATCAATCTGCCCCCGATACTTGACTGTTAAATCCAGCAGGCGGCACTTCACTGCCACCAGTGTGTCTTTTACTTTACTCACAGTGTACTGAGACAACATGAGTTTATCACACTGCCACATGATGTGTCGATCAATGCAGTAGATTAAAACCAGAGGGACGTGCATCTAAATATTTACTCATCAGCACACTGAGTTGGAGTCTTGTCAAAAATGTGATGTTTCTGATTTTAGTTAAAAGGATATCCATAAAAAAACTAAAAGAATCTGATATTTTAGACATTGATTTATAAGCTGGACTCTGGTGAGCCTTTGTCTTGATACAATGTGAAGTAAAACAGTGAAAATTTGAAAGGTTATTTAATGAGACCAATTCACCTACAGCTGCAGAAATTAAAACAAGTTATACTCAGTGACACTGACTCAGTTCAAGTGTCAACAGATTTCCAAATCCAGCTGTAATCTATAATCCTTCCGAATGGTGCCATATTATATTTTTGTTAGTAAAGCATCTTAAATTTTGTAAGATGTGACCATTGACCCTGGGACTGGACTGGTGGTACAATATGTAAAACACAAATCTATAAAAGTCACAAATGTGTTAATTACAATAGCACACTTAATTTATGTTAGTGTAACTTACTGTCGATCAGCATTTAAATGTATAAAAACAAGTGTTAAATTTGCACCAACAATCATTTCAAATCATTTACACTGTCATAAGAAAGAATTTAGCACTGAAAACTACTGTCAAGATTAAAACATGTTCATATGTTTCCTACACAGATTTCCACTGGGCAGCAGTTGGTGCATCAGTTTGTTTCCAGGCCACCGATAAACACACCATCAAGTGTCATCTGTTGTAAGTACCCTGATTGTTTTTATAAATTATACCTTAATCTGAAATGGTATAAAATGAGTGAAATAATTCGAAGTATTTGTTGTTTCTACATTCAAACCCAAGATGAAAATGGCTGTAATACCACTGATGAATTATTTTAAATTACATCAGTTTGTTTTAAATAATGTGTTAATAAAACACGTTAAAAGATGTTGCAAGTTATGAGTGTTTTTTTTTTTTTGCACTTGTCTTTTTTTTTTGTACTTTGGCCTGTTATCAGCACATTTATTGTTCTGAGTTGTTCAAATCACACAAGAAAAGACTTGAGTCACATGTCAGTTTATTACAGCTGACTGCGCACCATTACAAGGCTTTAAAAATGACCTCTAAGTGCTTGGAACAGGATAACTATGATTGGTTAAGCATATTTTCTAAACTATGAGTTCACAAATCCCGGAGCCAGAGTAGTGACAAAACAGTGCTTTACCCATAAATGCATTTGCTGCAACAACAACACAAGATCACCCAAGACTCTGTTCCTTACCAGTGGAGTTTGAGACATTACCAACATAGAGGTCCTTAAAATATCCAGATAACTAACAAGTAAAATAATCCCAAACCAAAATCTACTTTTAAAGCATCAAATACTTTTCATAAAAGATTTACTATGGTACAAAATATTCAGTGGCCCTCAATCACAAAAGCATACTGGTGGTGAATGCAACTCGTGAGCCAAAAGAGCTTTTGTGCATGACTGTGTTATTGAAACAATACAAAGAGCCTTGCTCAGTATTGTGAAAGTGAGTTGAGGAGGAATAATTTGGTACTAATTGAGACAGCATTCTTTGAGCAGGAGTGTCGCTCTGCCACAAGAGGGCAGCGTAACAAAATACATGACCATCACTGGCTGCTACCCTGTCCTCAAGAAATGATGTCATTCTGGTTTATATGATAAAAACTGTCCAAACTATCTTCTTTTATTTAAACTATCAATAGGCTTCAAGTTGTAGGTAGGTTTCTAATGTGTCTTTGGCTGACATCACAGGAAGGTTAGTAAAGATACAATTCTGTACCTTGTAAGGCAAACAGTGGTGAAAAACAAGGAATCCACTGAAAACACAAAAACCTCCTCTACATAAAAAAGATTCAACAATAAACTCCCATAAAAACACAATATAATTCTAGGTTGCATTGCCATTAATTGGCTGCCTGCAGGCACTGTAAAGGCTGGGCAACAGTTTCCTACCATTCCAGTTAGAATACATTGAATACAATGAGTATGGGCGACATCAGCGAAACATCTTTGTAACACAGATGGTCTGAGAATTACAGACAAAATGACAAGATCGGCAAAATGACAATTAATCGCACACAGTCATAGAGAAACTCCCATCACCCCTCTGTCCAAATGTGATCGAAATATTCGGGACTTAAATCTCGACCAAACAGGCTTCTTCTTTCAGGAGCTGCTACCTCTGCTACAGTCTGAAGAATCTGCAAGTGAGCTGTTAATGACGGGAAATTCTCCCTCTGTGCAGCTTGCATAGAAGAGCTCACAAACGAGTGAGCTACAAGTGACCGTTTCCTCAACTGCAGGCGCTGCCAAGTAAAACGTAATGTGAATGTTAGAATGTTTTTTCAGTGTATCATCTTGGGTGACGCTCAAAAGGAGAAAGGCAGTTTAGAGTTTGTTTTAGTATTGAAACAGTCAGAATCAAGGTTTAAAATTAAGTGTGCTCTCACTTTAGGTGCAAACATTGTAAACAGGTAAAATGTGATCAGAGGAGCTGAGGTGTCAGTTGAAAGGGAAGCGTTGAAACCCTGTTGGCAGCTACTTGTATGCAAACACTGAATGTAGTCAAAGTGACGGCTGAAGAGTAAAAGTTAAAAGCAGCTTAAGTATGAGAGATAAAAAAAATGAATTTAAAGATATATGAAGTGTGTGCCCTCGACATAACATGAGTGTCATTTTGTGTTTAAGCAGTGGCAGCAGTTGATATGTTTGTTTAAGTAGTAAGTAGTTAAAGTAACAGTCAAGTGAAGACTAAAAATAAGCTGAAGTGTGAGAGATGAAAGTGGTCGAGGAGTCAAGAGACGCATCGCTGAATTGTCATTCAAAATCTGAGTAAAAGCAGCTGTAAATTCACTTGACTCTCAGTTCAAGTGGAATCTATGAAAGCGGTGGACTTTATGTGCAAGCAATGAAAGAAGCCAAAGGGTCAATTTATGTGCAGATGCTGAACACAGCTGGGAGTTTGTTTTAGCTCCCGCTGCCTTTGAACACTCCTTTGCCAGAAGTTATTCTCACTGGCATGATACACACACATTCGAACCTCTGAATAGCTCTGGAAAAAAAAAAAAAGTTTAAAGCTTCAACTGTGAATCGAGAAAAATGGAACTAGTGTCATTACAGTACAGAGGGTAGCTTCTCGATAAAAGTCAGTATGAGGGCGTCAAAGAGAACAAAAGAAAATGTTCATAACTGATGGGGAATGTTCAGCCTTTGATCATCCGGCGAAATGGGATAAAAAGTTAAAAGAAAGATATCCAAAAATCTGAACGGAAGCACACAAACAGGCTGAACGTCATGAAGTTTGAACGGCATCTCTGTGAAGTAGTTGACGGGCAAAAAAAAAGCATCCATCCAATATTAAAAACAATGACATAAATAGGAGAACTTGAGTGCGCATCCCTGAAAGTGAGCACACCAGCGATGCCCCGAAATGCTAACACATGCTGCGCAATATACTCCGGTGCCTATTGTAATCATGTCGGGGCAAGAGATGCATTCATTTCCCCTTTAAACTACTTAAGCAGTTGCCACTTTTTGGCTTTGAAGTGCAGGCTACACTTTTTTCTTTTTTTTCCCCCTATGACCGCAGGCTGTATTTAAGTGGTTGCCCGGCATCTTTACCTATCTGGAAGTTCAGAGGAAATATCATGCAGCATAATTACAACTTGGCCCAAAGTGCATATCAGTGAATACAGGTATACGGGTACATGTAAAGGTAATCAGCTGAAACGTATTTCTTCGTGGATACCCGCCTCTGTCCACCTCACCGTCTCATCTCGACTGCATAGCTTTGTTTCCAGCGATGTGTGAAATAGAAAAAATGACTACAAAATGAGTGCGTGTCTGTCGTTCCACTGGAAAACCGATTCGTATCATGTTAGGATTGCAAAAGCTGCTAATATTAAAATGTGCTGGATGATGATGTTTGTGGGGAATTATCTTCCATCGGGATGCACGTACCGCTGATAAGAACAAGAATAGGAGGATACAATATTTAGCAGAACACTAAGATTTTGGCTTTTTAGAAGTTCAACATGATCATATGTTCACCAACGTCCAGACTACTTTATGTTCTTAGACATCATGTTTCTGTGGTCGCAACCTTCTTTTCCTCGGCCCGTGTTACACTCCTGCTGAAATTAAGGGCCACTTGGGTCACGACTTTAAGCTGGAGTCCAAGGTCCAAGGTATGCAGGCACATGGCAAGTTATGAGCATGCTGGTTCAGGATCGAAGGCCTTCCCTGGGTTTCATTCCTACACAGCGCCGTTCTGCAGGCGGTCGGGGGCGAAGCAGCCGTTGGTCTTACAGCTGCTCTCTGCTCTCTTGGCCCGGGTCTGCATGTTCCTGGCCTTCCAGCGCTGGGCCAGCGGCTCCATGAACAGGGAGAGGGAGGAGAGCAGATAGCAGAGCCCGGCCAGGTAGAAAGAGCAGTCGTAAGTCTGAGTGTAGTCGTAAAGGAACCCTGCAAAACACGACACTTTCAGAGTCTCTTCATACATCAGTGAGCATGATTCATTTATAGTGATAGAACTTTATTCATATATCATATGGAGCTGCTGAAACCAGAAGTTCACAACAGAAATAGTTAAAAGTGTGACTCAATGCATGGTAATTGCATACATGGACTTTCAAAGAGAAAGGCAGAAAAATGAGACAATCACTTTAGATGTAAATTGATTTTTTACATTTTTAAGCTGTATTTCATTAAACAATGTTTTTTTCACTAATTTGCTATATAAAGATTAATGCTAGATAATTACTGATAAAACCAAATCTTGGGTTGCCAAAAAAATGCGGAAAAGGATGTGAAAAGGTTTATTGTCTCTTAGAAAAACACAACTCTTTATTTCACCAGGAAAACTTTCATTCCTGCAGCTGCAGCATTAACATCCACTGATAAAACAATGTACTGATACTGTTCATTTAGTTATTGACATTTATGATTGAAAAACGCTTGAGTATTCATTTATGCACAACAAACTATTTTTATTGCATTATTACCAAATTAAAAAAAAACATCCAAATGTTCTTATTAATAGCTTATGACTGCTTTATAAAGCATTAAGAAATTATTTAACCATTAAAAAGCCCTTAGGTACAACAAATCCTTTACTATATAAATAAAGCCTTACTATAAGGTCTAACTTTCTTCTCCTTAAAATGGATATTTTAACAGTAAACTCTTTACATTTAACATTTCACAAATACTTTTACATTCTTCATTCATCACAACATGGCTCGTGTGTTCAGCAGGCGTGACCTCAGTGTAAACTATACTGCAGGTGACTCATAACTTCTCCTGCGCCTATTTGTTTTTTCTATATAGAGTCACGTTGACATTTCACTTCAAACTGCTGAACCGGTATGAGGCAAGTGGCCCCGGGCCAGGTTTGAATTACGCACGCCCCGGAGCTGATGTTGAGACAGTTAACAAACAGCTGACCACCCTTAAAACTAGACAACGGCAATGCTTTCACGAGTTGCGGCCTGAAGAAAGAACCATAGTTTGCCTAACATCTGTTTATTACTGGAACCACAGGTATGGTAAACAGAGCCACCAGCTATTTCCATACCACCCTAAAGGGGGTCATTAGTCAAGCTCTTCTGAGGGGATTGCCCAATGTGATGGGCAGGGATTGTGTCATTGGGTTCAAGGGAACCCGTCTCTTGAACAGGGGCCAAATGTTCAGGCGAGACGGGTTTTCCTGGAAATACCTCACACATTCTCAGGAGAGAAAAAAAACGAGGGTGAATACATGTGAGACTATCATGATGAGACACACTGTATAATCTCTGCACACGTTACAGCGTTGCAGATAAAAGTCTTTTGGTTCACTTCGCGTCTGAAGCAGACAGATGATTGATGCATAGTTCAGAAGAATCTGCCACGACCTGATGTAAGAAAAACACAGTAAAGAAAAACAGATCCCGAATTAGATCTCCGAGACTAACAAAAGCAATATGCCATCACTTAAAGAAAGTGAACACAACCCGGCCATGAGCACAGCGCTGTTATTCTAAGGGTAAGAGACCTGACTGACTCGTAGGCTGGGGGAAATTTGACCCAGTAATCTCTGTATGCGTTTCTGTCAAAGCAACCCCAAAATTCCAGTCTGTGCTGAGAGCTGCACTAACTATAGGTTGTTTTTCTCCTGCACGTTTCAGTTTTAGCAGACACATACTTGCAGACGTTGCAAGGAATTCAGGGCCCCACGAAAATATGTGTGACTACACCCCCCGAAAAATATCCATTCATAAGAAAGTCTAATCAACCCTTTCACTGACTCCCCCCATTCACTCACTCCCTTTTGGCTCTTATACCAACACACACAGTAATGCACGTACACACTTCATCGTGCGCTCGGTGTAACAAATCACTTGAGAGAAATGACTTCATGGCTACAGCCCCGCGCACATGCTGTGCATATGTATGCATGTTACTGCGTCCATGTGGGAAAGTGGGTTAGCACGTGTGACTCCTGCGGGTTTTCCATGACATGCTCTACTCACCTGCCAAAGGAGGCCCTGTGAGGCAACCCAGGCCGACAAAGAACATGGAGAAACCCATGGAGTTGTTGAGTTTCTCTGACCCCACCAGATCTACCTGCAGAGTAAAAAAAAAAAAAAAAGAAAAAAAAAGTCAACCTGACGCCCTTCACACACACTGGGACTGCTTATTTGAATTTTTACATTTTAAGTGTTCTGCATGCATTTTAGCACTGCACATGTTTTTCAAACCACGCAACAATTTTAAATATAGCTACTAGGAAGCTGAAAACATTCAGCCATTTAAACATTGTGAAAAGAAACACGTTCAACACGTTGAGATGAATAATTTCACAAGGAGGAACAACTTGCAAATGCTTGGTGTATTTGCAATTCTTCCTTCTGCTGTAACCGTTGAATAACAACGCAGTTCAACAGTTACAGATCCACAAAGTGTGACGACAGCAAGTTTTAAGAGGTGTAAAAAAGTACCTTCTTTTCTAGCTGTCTAGAAAAATCCTCATCAGGATAATTGGCTGATTCATATCAGCAGGCAGAGACAAGGCTTAACAGAGATTCTCATCTGACCGAAGAAGAAAACTGGTTTGACTGTTTCTTTTTTCTCCATTCACATTCACAAACACACACACACACTTGTCAACATTTCATCCCAGAGGCATGTCCTGGCCTTTAAGACCACACCATCGGAAACTGAAATCATGCCACATGTGTCCACGCGTTATTGTTTTCAGGTGTGATATGAGCTGACGATACTGGATACTCGCTGACTTCATGCCGTTCCACCCATGAAGGCGGTTGGAAAACATCTCCAGTGGTCTGCTTCAAGGATACCTTCCCCTGTCTGTGCGTGACACCATGATGCAGTGAATCCATGTTTACACAGTACAAATGTCTCCATACACAAATACAGTTACTGTGAATTTACAGGTTAGAGGGTTTGATACTGCAGAGGTAAATGAACTACAGACTGATAATATAGTGAGACTGACGCTGGTGGGACTGTGTGAAAAGTCAAATGATATTGAGAGAGCAAACTGTGGCACCAGCTAATGGTACCGCTGGTTTTACGACATGTAACTACGTTCAATAATTTGTCCTTTTTGTCTAAAAGACAGTTGAAATTTGTTTGGATTCACCTCCGTCCTGCCCCGCAGCATCACATAAACACAACTATTTACTTTATGCCTTGAGACATTTTTTAAACCTTATTTACCAAGTTAGGTTCAGTTACTCATGTATATATTTTCTGAAAAGGTGTGTTATTTACTTGATAATTATTTCTAAACAATGAAAGCCACCTGGAATAAATGATGTAATTTGACTGTCATTATAGAGAAAATAGATAATTCTTAGTTACTTGGGTTTAGTTAGATATATTGACTGTTGAATTTTGCTGAAAGTACATATTAATTTATATTAATTTATTTTTGACCATGCTGTGTAGATCCACCACTTTGGTCCAGACTCAGATATTATTATTATTATTATTATTATTATTATTATTATTATTATTATTATTATTATTATTATTATTATTATTATT